>JAWWTY010000077.1:80428231-80631866 GCA_035222235.1 Margarornis squamiger
CCAGATGGCAGGGCTGCAACCTATGGCACCCCAAAACCTCTGGTTTTATCTGTTCTGGTCTCTACAGGCATGGCCTTCGACCCACCAGCCACTCTGGGGTCCTAGGCCAGGGTGAGTGGGCATGTCCTCACTGTCCCTGCCAATCCAAGCTGGGTCAGGGGTTCCAGGAGCTGTGGGGTGTTACGGTTTTGACTGGCAGCTGCTCCAGGGCTTCCCCAGTGGGCTCCAGGGACTGCCATGAGGGATACGGTGGCAGCCCACTTCTGTGAGGTTCAACCCCTCCCTGTCCCCTCCACACACACACATGCACAAGGTGGTTCTGACCCCATAATAAGTGATCTGGTGTCTAACAAAGGTTTTCTATGCAAAGTCAGGACAGTTGAGAAAAATGCCCCCAACATGAGAAGGACATGGAACTAGTCCAGAGGACGGCTACAAATTTGATAGGAGGACTTGAATGCCTCCCCTGCGAAGACAGATTGAGAAAGTTTGGGCTGTTCAGCCTGCAGAATTGTATGTGAAGGGGGCCTACAGAAGACAGAGAGGTACTCCATCAGTAACTGTATGGATAGGAGAAGGAGGAATGGGTAAAAATAGGTGAAATTTAAGTTAGATATAAGGAAGAAACTCTTTACCGTGAGGGTGGTGAGACACTGGAACAGGTTGCCCAGGGAGGTTGTGGATGCCCCAACACTGACACAGCCAGGCTGGATAAGGCGTTGAGCATCCTGGTCTAGTGGGAGATGTCCCAGCCTATGGCAGGAGTAGTTGGGACTGGGTGATCTTTAAGTTCCCTTCCAATCTCTTAACATTCTATGAATCTATGAAATTATCCAGGCCAGGGCTTTATTCTTACCTGTAATAAATGATTCAGCTAATAGTTGTAAAATGTTCTGCTAGACAATTTAAGTGCTTTTTATCTACACAAGATAATTAGTTGTTGTAGTGGGTTGTCTTTTGTGAGATTTTCATAGGAGGCTGTTCAGTCAAAAGAATGTTCTTTTCTACATTAGACAATATTAATTGAAATCACTACACCACCCAGTAGATGACATCTCAGACTAGTTGATGTACTCCACTAGTTGCTGGTTCAAAAAAATGTTATAAACTGAAATTCTCAAATAAAATTATTGTTAATTCTTGATTTATGTTCTTGAAGACACTATTGATCAAGCTTTCAGGGTGTGCACTACAGAATTTTTTTAAACTTTTAAATAAAAGCTGTTTTCTTTCTGCCATCTGTAAAATATTTATCTCACTAAAAATATATCAGAATATACTATTTTATGGTACCACGAATTACAAAGGTTTTTTATCTGAATTTTTTTTTTAACTGACATCTGACAGTGATGTTTGACAATAATCTCCTTGAATGAGAATGTGCCAGTAATATTATTCAGTAAAAGGGGATTTCAGAGGGATGAGTGGGTGTAAAAGATGAGATACATTTCTGTCCTAATCCTTCTCTAAGTGATAGGAGAGAACATACAGCTCTGCCACCGCTTTGAAATCAGATTCATGATTACTGAATAAAAGAATTCCTGATACCTACATATTTTAAGATAAGAAATACATATATGCACGTATTTGCTGTAAGAAATCAGGACATTTTTTGCCCCATGTTGTTCCAGCTTAGCATAAGGTACAAAATGAGGAGAGATGGAGATGATGACTGATAGATAGATAAATCTTTGTCTATAAATATCTGATTGTATTTATAGAATAGCGTCATAGAATGGCTTATGTTGGAAGGGACCTTAAAGATCATCTAGTTCTACCCTCTCTGCTGTTGGCAGGGACAACTTCCTCTAGAGCAGGGTGCCCAAACCCTTATCCAGCTTGGCCTTGAGCACTTCCAGGGATTGATACGCTATATTAAAACCCATGTGAAATCTATGATAAAAATATAACAACGTTTTCAGTACAATGGTGATGTTCAGTTGTGTGTTTACCTTGCATAGAGGATCAGTGGCACAGTAAATATTTCAGGTTTATTTTGCAAAGCTTTTGAGCAACATGAAGTTGTGGTGGCTGAAGTCTGATTTCTACTAATATGAATCATAGGAGTCTGCTAGAAGACGTGACTCCAAATTCCAATGATTATATAAACCTATCACTTCAGTCTCCAGTATGTGTTCCTGAAGTCATGTAGAATGGAGTGATAACACTGATGTTGGAGTTAAAAAAAAGTGTCTTCCCATCCAAGCACCTAAAAGAATGCATGAATTTTTTTTGGAGTTGCCTGACTGGATTGATGATATCTCCAGGAACTTGTTCGCCTACCTCATGTCTTAGAATAAGTTTTTTGTTTACTAAACTTGTTTATTAAGCAGTAATGTTAAGCAGTAGATAGTAAAGAGGGGTACAGAGAAGAGATGGTATAGTAGTTTAAACTCTAGAGAGCTTGTAAAGGAAAGTAATAGTGCATCCTACTCTCTGGCTGTTTCGGTCTAATAGTTCTGTGTTGCTCCATTTGTTATAAAAGGAGACAAAATACAATAAGTAGATCTTCTTCCCCCACAGGTAAAGTTAGTGTTTCTCTATACACCATTATATTTCTATCTAAATATACAAGCATTTTATTTATATTAAAAAGAGTAGTTTAATTAAAAGTCTTGAATGTATATGCATGATTTATTGCTATCTGATAAATACGTAAAACTGGATGGATTCATCAATGATAAGGGTATGAAAAGTCCTAGTTCTATTTATGACCAAAATTTCTGACTGATTTTGTTGCTAGATAAATGATTGTGCCTCAAAGCCATGTGTGGTCTTCCTCTCTTCTCTTTGATTTCATTTTGTCATGATTTTCTACAATTTTCAGTCAGTGTTTTCTTTTGTAAAAAAAGTTCTCATGTAGCATCTATAAATCCAGGTGCAGCTTTAATCTAATTGATATTTGTTGACCAAAAAAAGGCAGCAGTTCTATTCATGGGTATTGGTATCAGAATGAATCATGTTTTTCGCTGAAAATTTTTGCCATACTACTATGCCTTCCTCCAGCAACGCAGATCAAAGAAGGGTGTGTTGGAGAGACTGCAGAGTGTTCTGGAGTCAGGGCTGGGGGTGTAATCAGAACAAAAAGGTAGTTCCTCTGCTGGATAATAATACATATCTACAGCACAAAAGTTTTTATGATTCCCAACCAAATAAACATATTACTGTCTCTGGGGAACAGCTTCTTCATTGCAGTGAAGTTTCTAAGAGGTTGCTGACAGAAACAAATTGTTAAATGATCAAGACATATCAAAGATATTTTCCTGCCTATTTTCTTTGTTCCCTATCTAGTAGAACAAATCTGACATCTGGCAACAGCAAGTCAGCAGTATTTCTACATTTGTTACTCTTTCTTTTTCTGTATTATTCATATATTGATGCTCCGCAAAGTCAGTACTGCAATTTTCCATTGAAAAGACAGCAGGGGTTGTTGCAAATATTCCAATGTATTTTCTTAGGTTTCTGTGGACAGATACATTCAGTGAAGTCTGTTTCTGTAATTGAACTGTGGCAGACTTTTATGGCTTTCAAAGATCTGTTTATAGAGCTTAGAGGAGTATCTGGTTATTAGATTCCCTGTCCTTTTGATGGTATCTAGGAAGCTGTGAGTACACCCTGTAATTCTTTTGCATGATAACATAGGAGCATAGTAAATAGCTCTGAAGAAAAATTCTAAGGTAAGTTCTGTTAGTGTTGCTATTATATTTTGCCAGTAGTACAAGCCGACCATGGGAGAAGTTAACCACACAACACTCTTCAGCAGATAAGATGGAATATTGCAGCTTAGACCAGAATATGAATGTGTGTTCTTAGTTTACGTTCAAAAGACAGAGAAAATTATCCTCTCCAGAACACAAAATCTGTTCTGAAAACTTAAATGATGCCTGGTTTCCTATATCTTTGTGTTTCCCTCTCTCCACCTTACTGGTTTGAATAATCAGTGACATTTCCTTATCTCCACCTTTGAAGGATACTAGTAAATGTGAGGAAAGTTTCTAGTTAAGAGCATTCAAGAGGGGTGCTTGAGGAGGGTTCAGGAGGAGTGGCTTGAGAACTGTCTGGCAGAAAGGGACTTGGGGGTGCTGACTGACAGCCAGCAGTGTGCCCAGATGACCAAGAAGGCCGATGGCATCTTGGCCTGTATCAGGAACAGTGTGGCCAGCAGGACTAAGGAAGTGATCATCCCCCTGTACGTGGTATTGATGAGGCCACACCTCAAGTATTGTGTTCAGTTCTGGGCTCCTCACCTTCAAAAGTGCACTGAGGTGCTGGAGAGTGTCTAGCAAGGGGCAACAAAGCTCATGAAAGAACTAAAGAGCATGTCTTACAAGGAATGGCTGAGGGAGGTGGGTTTGTTTAGTCTCAAGAAGAGGAGGCTCAGGCTTGTCACTCTCTACAACTACATGAAAGGAGGTTGTATTGAGGTGGGGACTGATTTCTTCTACTGTGGCTACAGTAAAAGTACAACAGGAAATAGCCTTAAATTGAGACCAGGAAGATTCAGATTAGATATTAGAAAATTAAATTCAGTGTTAGGATGGTCAGGTGTTGGAGTAGGTTTCCCAAGGAGGCAGTGGAGTCACCATCCCTAAAGGTGTTTAAGAGGCGTCTGGGTGATACTGTTTAGTGATTGAGGGGATACAGTGATAGTACTGGCTTGAAGGTTAGGCTTGATCTTAAAGGTCTCTTCCAACCTTGACAATTCTGTGATTCTGTTCTATGGTTGGTTCTAGGAGCATGCATGTTCTACTCTGATACCTGGATCCAATATCTGGCATCATTAACAGCTTGAGTGACTCCCATTGCAAGTATAATAGAATTATATCCAGCCCTGTGACTTGCAAGAACACTGATTTCCTACTACACATTCAACATAGCTATCAACCTTAACAGAAATTGTCTATCAGCTTAAAACAGAAATGCTTAATAGTGTTTCCTCCTCGCTACTTGGTTCAGCCTTAGGGTCAGCAGGAGACTTCTGTTTGTTTTTAAAACTTTGCCTGTCCTAATCACAGTTAACAGAAGGTGATATGGTGAAGCAAACATCCCAAGACCTGTGTTCCCAGCATATTCTTTGGATGGGAAAGGAAACTAACTGTAAGGAGGAGGCCTTTGTAGGGTACTAGTCTTTCCTGGTAGGAGACGTGCAAAGGAAAGTCCTTTAGAAGCACACAATGCCAGAGGTAAATGAAGGCCCTTATGCTTCTTTGGGAGCAGAGAAACCCCTACACTAGCTAAGACCAGATACTGATGTTCTCATTGCAATGCAAGAAAATTTTAAACATTGTAAAATATCACCCACATACCATGTGCTGTTTAATACCCTGTGTGAGTCAGTGTGCTGGACAGTTCAATTGTTCTTTCTAAAGGATATTCTAGTTGTATAATTAGACTGAAAAACCTATGATAACTGCAGAAATGCAATGGATGAGGGGTGGATAAACCACCAAGAATGGAAAGTCTCATAAACAAAACAAGCATACTTGTGTTTATATTGCTAAGGAGTAATAAAATTGTCTGAAATGAAAGCTTATTTGGCAAGAAGAAGTTATGAGGCTCATTGCCTACAGATCATTAAAGATCCATCATTGAGGTTGTAAGTTCAGGTCACACAATATTTCAAAAAGACAGAATACAACAGGGAAACAAAGCATAGTAATATTCATTAGATGTGTATAATTAAAAGAGCAAAGTGAATGAAACTATTATGGCTCACATTACAGCAGAAAAGGACTAATGGCCAACATCAGAGATTGGCCTTAAGGAGTCTAAACTGTTATAATTTACAGTTTACATAAAATCTTCCCTTAAGGCCTGACCCATTGTTCATTTAGAAACCTTTTATCCTAGCTGTGCAGAGAAGGCTAATTCTGGACATAGAGCATCTTTGTTGGCTCTGACTTCTCATAATGATGCTTGTGGCACAGAAGGCAAAATCGAATTTTCTGACTTGTTGCTGTATGTTACAAATCTCCTGCTTCTTGCATCCTAAACTAGGAAGTTGGGCTTGTGACAGAGACAGTCCTAAAGGCTACTTGCCCTGCCTGGCTCATCCAAAGGGCACAATATTGCTATTTATCACTCTTGGTGATGATGAAACAATAAATGTTGAAAAAAGTTTAAATTAGTTTATAATAGAAAGTGAAATGGTCAATACTAAGGAAACAGAACTGCGGTGGGAAAGATGGGACCTCGAGATCACATCTTGGATTCAGGGCATTACTATTATTCCTTTGCTTTTGACTTACAATTTTACAGAATAATTTTTTGTAACATTAACCAAACCAAACATCTGAAAGTTCCTAGTGGACTGAAATGAACTTGAAGTATGTGAAGTATGAAGGACTTAGTAATAAATATCCTATTTTATATAAATATCTATTTGGCATAAGACAAAATATAGCATAAAATCACTAGACCAATTTAGACGAGTAAAAGTCAACAACTATGTGAAAAGTGTAAGCAACAACAGAAGAAGACATAAATCATGAAAAGAATTTAAGTAAAATACTGAATGCTATAAAAAGAAGAATGCATTAGAAATGCCAGGAGAACTAAAATTAGACCTATAGAAACACATATACAAGATTTGGTTTTAGGTAAAAAAAAAAGCAGAATTTGCTGAATAAAGAAATTAAAATATCAGGAGAGGATTAGAAAAGAAGATAGAGGGAATGTTAAAGTATACAATTACAGGGATGCTTCTCCAGTGTATTTACTTGAGGGACCAGAAGAAATATGCCATCTGACACTACTTGTGTATGCAGTACTCTGAATGATTTTGTGACCAGTGAGGCAAAAGCATTTAGTTATTTAGCACAAATGAAAACTATCAAGTCTCCAGAACTAGATGGAGTTTCTCCTAAGGTTTTATGAAGGAGGTTATGGAAAAAAACAAGGAGGGCACTGAAAAGCAGCATAGAACAATTGTTAGGATACTGTGGATTAAGAGAACAAGTTTGCAGGAAAAACAGGCCAAATATTGTAAATTTCATTTGCTGTCCATATGCAGGTGTTAATACAGTAGATCTCTAATCAAATATCATAGCGGAGTTTTGTTTGAGTTAGGATGTCCAGTGAATTTGATAAGGGTCTGAACCCATGACTTGCATGCAGGAGTAAGACTCTAACCTGGTAGCTATAGTGAAGCCTGAAGGTGGCTTCTCAGGTTCTCCTACTGAGATTATTCCATTGATAAATACATTTTCAGAGGACAGGAAAGGAGAAGAAAATTGATGTAGTCAATACCTTGGCTTCAAAAATAATAAAATAAAAAATTCATTTTCCATATGGTTTTGTAAGTTTAAAAGATTGATCAAAGCAAGATTGAAGAGGACTGAAAGGCTTACTCTTCCACTGCAAGGCATAGAGAAAGTAAGTAAAATGAAAAAAGCTGCATCAATTTACTTGAGTGAGCTGATTCACTGAAGCTCTCATGCACTGACCCTGGAAAATGTATTCTCTTGCTCTCTATATACAAAACACCTCATGAAGGAAGAGCCACTTGTGCCCCAAGCTGTGCCCCTGTTCACTGAGTTGATAGAAAACTGCAACTGCCCTTCACCACAGAAGATTTTAAATCCTAAATAAGTAAAGTATTACCTCTGCTTTACATCAGCTGTGCATTTGTCTCCTCTGGCAAGTTATACAAAAGGAGAACATGATCTGATCTATTTTTGTTCCTAGTAACTAATAAACAAGTGCCCATATTGCTCATGTTACTTGATCTCTCCACATGGCCCTCTCAAAACTCCATAGTCTTCTACCAGCTTTCATGATTGTGGCAGGTTTGCACTTTCTAACTGGAGTTTCAGGGCCAAAAATTTCAGATATATCACTTTCTCTCACCCTTTGACCTCTTAATGTTTTTATTTTCACATACATATTTTCTTGCCAGGTTGAAGCTGACACCTTGTGGTTTGTTGATACCCACCCTCATTGGTAAAACAGAATGAGGTGTTTTGTAGAGAAGTTTGTCAGCTCTGTCCAAAGGAAATGTGGTTGCATATATTCTGTTAATTTATTTTAATTTTTACATCTGAAGAATGTAATCAAGAAAGTGCAATACTATCCTATACAGGTAATTGAGACAGTTTTAAATCCATTTTCCTCTCTTACTTCCATATGTTTTCTTGTTTGTTCCGCTGACTAATTGTGTTGTTGAGACAATGTGTTGTAAATTTTCAGCTCATGCATGACTCATCCAATTTTTTAACAGAAAATATTAGGCTGGGAGTGATACTGGAGCAAGAAAGAGTGTAGTCTAAATATCAGATCCCATGTTGAATTTACAGGTCAAACAGCTTCATAGAATCATAATTTTAATTCAAATTAAAGCATATTTTTTTCAAGACTTGAGAGATAATGCACAATTATGCTTTTTATTTGGGCATTCACAGGCAGACTTTATCATCTTCCATAAAAAACTGAGAAGGAATAAATGTTATAGGGTACCTAAGCCACTAAATTACTTAATTTTGTATTTGAGTTCATTTTTTATATGAGGCCTGATCTCCTGCCTGTTATTTGTCTTGCATCCTGGGAGTAAAAGATGATTGTGAGGAAGTGGGATATTGCATACATTCACACAGTGTCTTTCGTTTGGGGACTGTGATATTTCATTATTGGCTGGCAAGAACTGCAGTAATACATATTGCAGCTCAGATGAGGTCTCCTTAAGTTCATATAGAAGTGGTAAATATTTTCCAGGCACAGTGTCTGAGATTGTCAGAATTTAACAAATGTTTCCTTGAGCAAGAGGCCAAGTGGGATACTGAACTGTGCCAAGAACCTAACTTTATGTACAGCTCTAAACCTCTAGACACAATGGTCATGTATTTTCTCCTGAAGCAAAGCAACATTATTTTATACGTGGATGTCTTTTATTATTATAAAACTTTGATTTATGAATTTTAATATTAAACAAAGCAGTGCTTTCAAGTGAATTGATCTTGAAATAAGCAAATACATTGTCATTTAACCATATGCTTAATGTTATGCTACTTATAATTGTAATGATTGTTTGCCAAGCATAGTTTCAAATAAAGAAAGAAATGCACAGATGGTTTTCTTATTTAAGTGCATTAAAATGCATACAGAATGTTTAGAATGCAAATCCTTTAAATCAACTACTTGACAAAATCAGGCTTTGTTCCAAGCTGTTGTAATAGAGTCTCTTGCATATAAATAAAAGATTATGTTACAGAAAGAGAGAGAATAAGTCATCTGTGTAACAGCAGTCAAGAACTGGGTCTGAAAAGAGTGAAAACACAGGGCTTTTGTAGTACTGAGGGTTGAAGAAGTAAATTGTCTGCAGTTATTTCTGTGGCTGATTGTACAGTAGCAGCAAGATTATGTTGATGCATTTGCCCTATTACAGTGACTTAGAGGGAATTTACTCCTTTTAATACCTCAGCACCAGAAGCCAGCATTGCATTATTTTGATTTATAGCATTATTAGCACAGTTTATATTTCAGTGCCCCCTCTTAATCCTTCCATTCATAGTGTTTTTCCAGTTTCTCTGGGATTTCAGCAGTGTCATCAGAATGACAGTTTTAAGGGAAGAGATGTTAAACCAAAGCTAACAGTGGTTTATAGTGACCAAAACATACAAACATGGGGGCATACGGATAGGTGATCCTGTAATGGAAAACTTGGCACTTACTGTGATGCAGTAGTTATTTTTCTTTGAAATTCAGAAGGGCACCACTATTGTATCAAAGTCTCAGTAACTATGAATCTGTGGTGACCATCGCCAGTGGTAAAAGGGAGATTTGAGGAAGTTTCTAAGGAAAGACTCAGGGAAAATTTGAGAAAATAATAAGTGGGGGAGTTGTTCTCATCTCTTCTTTCCTGTGGTCATAGAAGTTTAGATCCATCTAGGAGAACTAATAGCAAGTAAAAAAAATACTGGTGGAGTCAAACTAAAAAGAAGATGGGGGTATGGTTCTGCGTTTCAGGTAGATGAGACACCTGACACAAATTGTCTGCAGTCATGTGGAACAATGGATTATTTGCTAGCCCAGTGGCCTGGCTGAGGCTGGGTTTGAGAAGGTTTTGGTTTAATTTTCTTATCTTCTTTTTTTCCTTTTTTTTAATTTTTTTAATTTATTTTACACTTCAGTAATTGGAATATTGAAGACAGCTATTCAGGAGACACTAGTTCACTAGTACACCTCTTAGGTGTCTCAGGGAGAGTAATGAATATTCTTTGCTGGTTCTGCAAATGCAAAGGAGTGGAACAGCATCAGAAATACATGCAGTGAGGAAAGTCTTACATCAAAGACTATTTCGTAATGTAAAGCAGATGAAACAAATGAGATCTAACTTTAGCTGCCAGTCTTCCACTTGGATCATTTTGTTCCTCGTGATCACTGGGTTTGTGTTGGTTTTGACTGGAGTAGAGTTAATGTTCTTCACAGTGGCTGGTATAGGGCTGTTTCAGATTTGTGCTGAATACTGGGTTGCTAATATAGAGATGTTTTAGTTATTGCTGAGCACTGTTTGCAAGGATGGAGCCAAGGCCTTTCCTGCTTCTTCCACTGCCACACTGGCAAAGAAATTGGGGTTGCATGGGAAGCTGGAAGGAAACACAGATGGAACAGCAGACCCAAATAGACCAAAGGGATATACCATATGGCATCATGCTCAGTATATAAAGTGGCAAGGGGCAGAAGGAAGAAGGTGGAGATGTTTGGAGTGATGGCATCTGCCTTCCCAAGTAACCATTATGTGTGATGGGGCCCTGCTGTCCTGGAGGTAGCTGAACACCTGCTTGCCCAGGGGAAGCAGTGAATTAATGCCTAGTTTTGCTTTGCTTGCTTGCATGGCTTTTGCTTTCCCTGTTAAACTGTTATCTCAACCTATGATTTTTCTAGCTTTTACCCTCCCCATTCTCTGAACTGATGGACGGGTGGGCAAGAGGCTGTGTGGTGCTTGGTTTCTGTCTGGGGTTAAATCACAACAGTGTTCTCAGGGGTGACCATAATAATGTTGGGTGCCAGCATTTAGTGCTTTTGTAAGAAGTATAGTTAATACTGTTTGCCTAAATATATGGGATCTATGGGATAAAAAGCATGTTTGACATCTCCTTTGGTAACTTAATGAAAGTTGTTTATATAGTAGTAGAATTAAAATTTTAATCTCTGCAGGATAATTGTTGTAACTCTGCTGTCTGTAGTTAATGCTAAAATAAGAGACAAATAGTGCCACATAAAACTAATATATTACAATGGTGTTTAACAGAAATGAGTAAATTGCAGCAACTTTCTTTTGATTCATATAGTCTTCAGAGGATCAAATTTGCTCTACATCCTCCATAGATCTGATTTATTGTATGGAATGCCCAATAGTGTAATGAAATGCTGATTTTGCTAAATCCGGTGTAGGTTAGATGGGCTCAGGAAGAGTGAAGACAAGTACAGTCACTTTGTTCTATACTCTAGTTTTGTTGTATCTAGTGATAATAAAATAATCTTGGTACAAGTGGAAGTGGCATTTATTTCTAACTGATTGTATTTTATATCCTCTTTGCTCTCAAGCAGTAAGATACAGATGAATAGAAACAGATCAAAATCTTGACAGAATAAGACTTTGTTTAAAAAAAAAAATTGCATGTCCCAGTGATGCACAAACCTCTTTTCTTCTCGCTGTGGGCATGTCTATTTCTGCTGGGACTAGTGTTTTGTTCACGGTAATGTATGCACGCATATTTGCAGACATACTTGAACTTGAGCTTTGAAGCAGATTTCATGGGAATTAATTTTTCATTCCTTCAGGTTTGGGGTTGATCTGAAAAGCAGAGGTAATACCCTGTGAGGACAGTGATCAAGAACACATAACAAGTATCTAATTGTTTATAAAAGGTTCCTGAAATCACAATTGGAAAAACACCCTTACTAAATTGGACCAAAAGCTTGTGTTCCTCTGTACCCTGTTTCTAACAGTAGTCATGAACATCAGATAGAGAAAAAGCAAGACTAGACAGATATTCTTTATTCCATAGTTGTTTATCCTGCTTCCCTCATGGTTATCTGTATCTATATGGTACCTATCAATAGTTTACTTCTGTGAACTTGAGCCTGCATATTCTCTCTCTAACATGTCTCTCACGAAGCATTTCCTCTTTCTTTTGGATTTGAACCTGGCTGCTGGCTTCTTCTCAGTTCTTGGAGAGGGCACAAGTAGCTGACCCATGCTAGCACTGAGGTTTCTGCCACTTCTGATCACACAAAACTCTGTTTTCGCTTGTCCAAGCTGAAGAGTCCCAAATTACTTCTTTCTCATCCAGAAGACATTCTCTACCTTGTAGCCCTTCTCTGACCATTTTCATTTTAACTTCAGATGTCAGATGTACAGAATGGCATAAAGATATTCTTTCTGCTCCTGTCATAATAGGACCAGCCTTTTAAAGCCACAGTGTTTCATCGGAGGAAGGCAATAAAGCTAGTGAAGGGTCTAGAGAGCAAGTCCTATGCGGAGTGGTTGAGGGAGCTCCACAGTGTTTAGCCTGGAGAAAAGGAAGCTCAGAGGAGACCTTGTCACTTGACACAACTCCCTGAAAGAAGGTTGTAGTGAGGTGAGGTTCAGGTTCTCCTTCCAGGCAACAAGTGACAGAACAAGATGGAATGGTGCCAAGCTATACCAAGGGCATTTCAGGTTGAACATCAGGAAGAATTTCTTCACTGAAAGGGTGGTCAGATATTGGACCAGGTTACCCAGGGAGTCATCATCCCTGGACATGTGCAAGAAACAACTGGATGTGGCACTTAGTGCTATGGTTTAGTTGACATCGTGGTGTTTGGTCAAAGGTTGGCCTCAATGCTCTTGGAGGTGTTTTCCAAACTTAATGCTTCTATGGATCTTTGATTCCATGATCCCTAGCTCAGCCCACTCTCAATTACTTGTATTTTTTGTACCTTGATCATTTTTTGAGTGGCAGTGTTTTTCTTCCACCAAGTTTCCAGTACACATATTCATTCTCAGCTAGATTTTTGGTTTTCTGCATTTGTATTTCTTAGATTTTTGACACTGGTGTTAAAGCATGCATTTTGGTCCTCTAGACATCCTAATTAAATGACACTCCTATTTCTTATAGGAGCATTTCTTATCCTTCATGAGTTAGACAATTTGGATGGCTTTCTCTGTAAAAGAGACTCTTTTATACATCTTAGCTTTTTCCCACCCCCTCAGTTTAAAAGTTCAATAACAAGCTTCTTGAAAAGCTAGCAATCTGGTTCAGTTAGAGTTCAAATGAAATTCATCCTTCCTCTTTGGCCTTCTTTTACTCCACCTGAATCATTGATGGGCAGTTAATCTCTGGTAAGGAATTTATTTATGAAACACATTCTCTGAATATATTTAAGCCAAAAGCAAGAAAAAAGGTTTGAATATATATTAGAGAATAGAATTTTGATATTACTTTCAAAAGTGTTGTTACCACTTTTTATGTTTTTTGCATAATGTTTAAAAATTTATTAAGAAAATTAACCTATCCTTTATCTAACTAATCCACAAAACAGTTGTGACAATTTTTCAGTGAAATCGAGACTCATGGCAATTGCAATCTCAGTTCTCTCAAAAAGTATTTAAGAATGAGAAAGTTAAAAATACTCACTGTGGTATTTATTGCCATTTTCATTATACATAATATAGTATTGTTCACATGAAACATCCAAATAATAGATACACATTCTGCTTTTTGAAGAAATATATATTCTGACTGTAAGAAGAGATATTTTTTTTATATTCAGTCTGTGCAATATTGAAATAGAATTTCACTGAACTGTTACTCAATAGCCTTCTTTTTATGGAAGAAGCCCATCTTGCATCAAAGCTAGTGAAATGTCACCTTAGGAATCACTCACCCAGTTTGACAGTGAGTTAGAGCATACAGAAAGCATCGAGTAAATATTGTGCTCACTTTTTCAGTGCTAACAGTTTTTTGCTTGTTTAATGAATTTACAAAAATATATTGGGTCTTCATCTCAGAAAAAAAACCAAACCCAATACAAACAAACAAAAGACTGAAACAACAAAGCTGAAACTGTATGAGATTTCACCATTTCTTTCCCCTTAACGGTATTTTTAATTGGATTATTTTCATTATTTAACCAAATTAGTAGCAGGAAACTAGTTTTTGGAAGTTATAGATGATGGAGAGAAAAAAAAAAATCTCTTGTAAGTTTTGACTTAGATTAGGAATTGAGCATTGTCTGACTTACCCACTTAAGACTACTTCTCTTTTCTACAGAGGCATTGAAATGAATGCTGATGTTGGAAGTATAAAGCCAGTGACCATACCTTCAGAGTAGTTTCTGTTGTTGAGCTTTATGAGATTTTCTTAAGTGTTGTTGCTTGCCCTTTGATCTGTATTTGCACTAATAATGGCAATATTGGGAACAAAAAAATGACTGGATGTGAAGAGTGTTTGAAGTTAGGAAGCATGTTTTTGTATGTGAAATGAACACTTCTCAGTAGGGAAATCAGTTGCTGAGAGGTAATAAACAAGGAAACAAGTAACAAGGATTTCTTTTTGCTTTTCAAAGGAGGATTGCAATTAAAAGTAGATAATATTTAATTTTATTATAGAATTACAATGAAAACATATAATCTTTGCATGTCTTAGACAGGATTCACTAATATTATCTTACTGCATTCTACTTTCTCTCTAACAATTATCTTCTCCTGTCTGAAAAATCTTTTTCTCAGTATGCACCAGTGGTTATTCAGGCATCTATAGGCTTGTACCTATGTAAACAATACATGCTTTCAGCTTCTTCTAAAAAAAAGAATTAATATAAAATCATGTAGGTGAATAAATGAAAATTAACATCATATCTAAACACTCTTTACGTCATATGTTGATACTCTCAGGGAAACTAATATAAATATGACACTATAAATGTGAAGTACAATATACACTGCATGTAAATTCTAAAAAAAAACCAACCCAAAATAAGATCTAAACTGATATATAATAAAGTGTATGGAATTTCTATCCAGTTTTGACCCCAGCTTTTTATCCTGTTCTTGCCAAGCTTTTCAAGGAACTTACTTATCAATGTTGGGTTTTTTTCAGGACAGTGAAATCTGATATTTGGAAAATGTGCAGCACAGCCCTACCCTTCAGTACTGCCAAACAATAAATGAGAATCTGAGAATCCAAAGTATGACATATTTTTTTCATTCTGATTTATTATACTTTGATAGAATCAAGCTGCATTTCATATTTTGTTAGAGAGGTATACGACTTGTAGAATAATTCCTCAAAAATCTCTGTAGTTTAGGTGTATTATATTGCTTGTTATATGCATGGTCAAAGGGGCATAACTTACAAACAGTCATTGAAAGAAGCATTGCAATAATAATTGAAAAGTATTGTAATTTTGATTGAATACTTTATCTCCCTCCTTAAAAAAAAAATAGATTTCTCCCTCCCCTGATCTATTCACTCATTTCCCTTCTGATTTTCTCTTGGATTTGGTATACAGTAACTATATGACAGAAGATGAGATAGTTCAGTTATAATACTATTTTTACTATCAAATCAATTTGCAGTTGTTTCTCTGCAGTAATATTTGAAAAGGGATATAATTTTACAGAGTAAATTAAGATGTTATTAATGGTAGATAACATCACTTTCATAGAGCTCCATTTCTTGATGAAATCATAAAAGTAATAACTATATTTTTTTAAAGTATTTTATAAACTGTATACAAAATAATTGTGTTTGTTGCTTTAAGCCCATGAGATCTAAAATCCTTATAATTGATGACATTATAAGAATCATAAAACATTGCTTTCAGAAAACAAAACTATATAGATAGTTCTATTAGTTGTCTTGCAGTTTTGGTGGGAAAACATACTTTTAGATTAAAGAAATGCTGACTTTTGACAATGGGAACTAGGCTTTAATAAAAGTATTCACCTGTTGGGGCAAATTACCTAATTTAAAATATAGTTCTTCACTTAGACTCCCAGTCTAGTGATGATTAGAGGGGTTTTTGAGTGGGAATTAGTGACCTGTGGGTTTTCAATACATCATATGTTATCTGTGTTCTGGAAGCAGAGCCAATTAACAAGTTCCTGTTGTATTTACAATCGCTTGAGACTTTTTCTTATGTAATATGAACAGATGAAAGATCAAGACTTATTATGAAGAGATTTGGAAGGCCTGGAAAGAAGAAGAAAAAAAAAGCAGGTCCAGAAATTGAGATGCACAAGGCTTTTAATTCACTAAGAGAGTTGTTAGACAGGACCTTTGTTTCTGCTCAGAGCAAAAATATTTCCTTCGATAGAAAACTGATAAAAGACCCTGCCTAGATGGCTTGGAAGTGTTCAAGGTACTGCTCACTACTAGTGAAGTCACTGCTTGTGAAGTCTATACAACGTAAAACAGTTCCGATCCCATTAACAGAAAAACCCCATTAATATAGACTCTCTTAAATAAGTAATAGGTTAATAGATTTACCAGATCACAGATCTATTTAGAATTAAAGTATATTGTCCAGGATGAAGCTCTGTAACGACATACAGTGACACTGATCACCATAAACTTAGTATCTCTGAGTCCTGTTCCCTTATGCCATACAAGTGTGACCAAAGGACAATCCCTCATGAGAATCAAAGAACAAAGGCACATCTTGGATACTTCATGGGCTCACTGTTTGTTCCAATAGAACAGTTTTAAAATTGAAAACCTTCAAATGTGTTTTAAACAGCCACTCCTGCTGAAGAAGGTATGTTTCCCTTATATTTCTTCAACTGAACTTATATCACAAATAACCTTCTTATGTCATAAAGAACAGTCTTTCTATCAATGTAGGTAAGTTTTCTCAGGGCTATAGAATGTAAAGAATGTCCATCTTATCTCTTAAAAAAGGAGATATCCTTGAGGTTTTTTGTTGATTTCTAAGGAAACTGGGTGTCAGCTGTCCGTCGATGGTAGACAACCATGTAGATAAAACATTAGTAAAACTCTTGCAAACAAAATACTACAAGAGGCTGAGAATTAAAAGAAAATATTGCAAGAAACTGAGAACTGTGATAATTTGCTTGAGCATTTACAATGCATTGTTGATTTGTAGTTTTTAAAGGCAGGTGAGCCATACCTGTGTTCAACAGAAGAGAAGTCAGCACAAAGAAATCCCTTACATAAAAATCAAAGAAAGATGACATGGACTGGCATAACCATGGAATCGCATGAGAGAAAGGACCTCTATTCATCATAAGTGATTGCCCTATGGTCACTTGAGAAGTCTGGCACAGAGTCAGAATGAACCTCTTGATTCTGCACCTGATAATCTATTTTTTAACTGAATGTGCAGGTTTAAAGGTAAACTAGTGGGAGATACAAACCCAACTCAAGAGAGACTACAAGTCAGAGTTACAATTTACTAAAAAAATTACAATAAATACAATGATACAGAGATAAATTTGTTTTTAACCTGCAAAAACAGGTGTATAATCCAGCACCCTTGGGCATGAACAAAATGGTGTTCATTAGCCCCTGTGCTGAACGCCACGTGGTACCCCTGAGCAGAGAGTAAAAGGAAAGGAAAACCTGTTGGTGAGGATGATGGTCACAGTCCTGTTGAGGTTCTGGTCTTCCTCTGGATCCGAGGAGTGGAATCAGAATTCCCACAACCCCAAGATTATATATGCTTAGGTTCAGGTGGGAATGCCCAGTACCTCCCCCAGGGTGGGGAGTTTCACCATGGGTGATTTACTCTGTGAGTCATGGGATGTTTTTGGAATCTTTGATGGCTCATTAGCAGACATGACTACTCAGGCTGGGTGTGAAGGTGCTAATGCCTCCCTGGTGGTGAGTTATCATGGCTGATTCACTGGTGTGAAGACTGAATAACTCCCCTGTCTCCCAGGATTCTCTAACACCCAGATTGTGGCCTGAGGTGTCAGGTGTGCCCTGGGCAGCTGCTGCAAATGATCTATTACTAACAGTTCATCAGAAATGACAAAGAGGGTGTAGAACACACAGTTTTGGTTACACCCAGTGATAAGCTGGTCCTGGCTGCTGTGACTAGGACACTGAAGAGGGATATCGCCTATGGTTCTTTATTTGAAAGTCATTATAATGTGATATGGATATGCTCCTTTGACAGTAGGCATAATGAAGATGATATTGAACAACTGTTCCTAATAATGAACTGATAGTGCCATTTGAACTTCATTTGAAATTTAGCTTTTGCTCCCATACAAAATGAAAAGGAAGAAGTAGAAGAAATCCAGATGAATAGGAAATGAAGCAAAATGTTTCAATAATTGAGCAAATATTTACAAAAGAAAAAGTACTTATTTTGTTCTGTCAAGGTAAGGATCCTCCTACCCTGGTGATGAAATGTTTTGTAAAGAGTAAATGACACAGGAAAACCAAAGCTGAATTACTTTTATTCATAATATTGCTTCTTGGAATAATAACAAAACATATTAGGCAGCTAGCTTTGGGGGAAATATATATGTGGAAACAGAGAGACAATGCCATTGGGCCTTGTATTTTATCTTATTACTGCCTTTAAGTCATTAAGGTGTCTGTCGTCATTACCACTAATGATTACTAGGAATGCAAATTGGTTGAAGAAACAAACAATTTTCACTTTCCTAAGTAGGATACAGGTTGGCTTTCTGTACATTTTCTTCCTTTGTAATTATTTTGTGTCCATGGTAATCATGTCTTTCTGACTAACAATTGATTTACAATTCTCCCTATAATAATGATGGGCAAGAGACCAAGATACAGGATGCTATTTTGCACACCTTAAAAGTATTTTTTTTTCTGCATTTCTGTGACTGCATGCAGAGAAAAAGTACTGTTATGATAGGGTCACAATATTTTGTATGTTAAAATCTTTGGCATTTTATGGTACTAGCAATGCCGTCTATTCTCAAATGCCTAATGAATGTTCATTAGAGTTATATTTCATTGTAATTCTATTTTCTAGCACACTCTTTATCTCAATAAACAACTTTTCATCCTGTCTCTGAGCATCAGAGGTCTAATCACATATTTGAAAGAAGCACCAATGATGAATGATGGGAATGCCACTCGGCAGGTATTTGCATTTTTCATCTCTCATTAAATAAAAAGTCTGATAGATAGATTTGAGAGTACCTGCCACATGTGATAGCTGTTAAAACATGATAAATGGACAGTTTTACCCTAGCCTCCTAACTGTTTGGACTGAAAACTAGAGGAAGGCCTTGTTTTCTTCTCATTTTCCATCACAATCATGAGATAAAATGTGTTCACTGTAACATGTTTCATAGAGATTTAAGCTAAAGGCAGTTTCAGAAGCCAATGCTTAGCATTTTGTCTCAAGAAGTTACTGTTTTTCTGCCTAATCTGCTCGACATTGCAGGGGACAATGTAGGAGAGTGTACGTGGTCACTTATTGTGCTTGGGTTCTTGAGGGTGCAGAGTCAATGTTAGTTCGCTTCCCTTTCTCCTAAATATTTTATCTTGTGACTGAAATGAATTTCTGCTCTACAATAACCAGTGTGGCCATTCAGTGTATAGTGGGAAATTCTTAGCCATCTGTGTCTCTGCTGTGCTCTGCCTTACAAAACTTTGCTGAAACTGAATTCTACTCATTTCTCAGGGCCTGCACGGAATGCATTAGTCAGGAAAATTTATCCCCTACAGCTTGTAAGTTCTCCCACTGGTGTTAACACTTTGAAATGTTTCCTAAATTGCAGAAAACTGTAGTTGATTAATAATTAAATATTTTCAGGTGGAATCTTTGTTCACCCATGAGGTGTTCAGTCCTTAGAAATGTGTGAATTGCATATTTCCTAAATATTAGTTGAAAGTGTTTAGGAGAAGAAGTGAAGATAAATTTCCCAGGCATTTGAAACTGCATGGGGAATTGCAGGCAGGGAAAATGAGACTTCCAGATTACATACTCGATTGAGATACTGGAGGCCCTTTTAAAGTCATTATACTGTATCATTCTTCCATTTAATGCAATTTATATTCTCTCTCTTGAATCTTTGTAGATAGATTTATTAAGATACTCTGTCTATTCTGAAATAGGTACATATTTATCTGCAGTAAAATTGCATTTGCCGTATAGTAGCCCAGACACTTAACGTAAACGACATAGTCCTGTTTTTTATTGCACACAACCCAAGCATTTTGTAGCATTGTTGTGGTAATTCTAAACTCGGAGTTTTAATTTTTTTGGTTTAAAATATTTTTTTAACTATTTGAAAAAGCTTGCTCTTTAAAATTACCCCATACGGAGTTTTCTGCAAAACAGAAGTGGAGAGGAGTCATTATTTCATATTTGACTGCAATTGCAGGTAGTAGTGTAAATTTTAGAAGAGATTAGTTAAAAATAAACATACAGACTCATGTTCATTGTTTGAATATCCCATGTTAAGCTGGTAATCAATACTCTGTTTTATCTTAAGGTATCTCAAAGTCCAAATGATAAGTTTTGTCTGGCTAGTCTTGGCTTCAAAGGGACAGAGAGCTCATCCAAACACGTACAGGATTTAGAATGTAAAAAAGTAATACTATTCTCTAGCCTAACTCAGTCTATGGTGAAAATATCTTCTAGGGAGTAGAGAGTCAGTGGAGACTCATGATCAATAGTAGAGTAGCTAATGATGTTGACATATTACTTTCTTAAGGAACTTTTAATAAAATATATGTAAAATACTTTGGGGAACCTGATGCATCAATGAGTTACATATTCATTGCCAGCTAAAGTAGGAAACATGTTATTATTGAGTTATCAGGTCCGTTTCTCTAAACATATTGGAATTTCTGCACTGAAAATGATGATGTGCATTCAGCAACTTCCTTCTCCTTTTATTTCCAACACCATTCGAGAGTCACACTAGATAATCCTTGCTAAACTTTCAGATTTTCACTAATGTTGTATGTGCACATCAAAAAGGTGTTACTCTTACAGTGTATTAAACTATTTTGTACATTTTCTTAGAACTAAGTATTCTGAATGTATCAACTCTGTCAATCCTCCCTCTTTTTACTGTATATAAATGGGTTATAGCATCAACAAGTTCTTCTGCCTTACAGTTGTAATAGCTGCTGGTAACTGTTATGGTTTGTCTGGAAACACACCAGAGTCTCTAGACTAGCATCATATTTCTCTAGTGTCCCCAGTTTTCTTCAAGACATCAAGATGATGTCTTGAACATCACAAATGTTTTTTACTATCTTGATAGACTTGCTTCTTTAACAAGTCTTTCATCATATGTCATAAATATACAGACTGTAACAATAAACTTCAGAGAAAAACTGTGAAAAGCTTGTAAAAATATATCACCATCCTATTAATTTTCTCATCACTCCTTTACTATTTAAGTAATATTCTTTTACCATGCCAGTAGTGGCTATACTCCTTTCTGGAAAATGGTTACCTGTTTATTTTCTCTTAATTTGTATTTGTTAATTCGTGTTAAAGTATGTCAGAGACAGAAAAATAAAAGATTTTTTTCTGAAATATCTTTACCTACCTTTCCCTAGACTTGAGCGAACTCTTGAGAGAGAATGGAAAATGGTGTTCAAATTCAAGTTATGTATCTGTGGATTCCTCTGTAACTTTCTTGTACCTTCAATGTCTTCTTAAAATATAATTTAGAATAAAACTGTACTTCTGTTTATAATGCCTGCAAAGTTGTGATTTAAGCCAATGCTAATTTTGCAGCAGAAATCTAAACAAGAAGACAATGGAAAAGCAAAGGATCTTAGATTTATAAAGTAAAAGCAGATCTTGAACTGGTAAAATGTTTGCTAAACTGACTGGAAAGGAGTATAAATTGTCACCCTGGGCACCCTGTTTGGTGAAACATAACCTAAGATATTGCTGGTTCTGTACAGTAGACTTGAAACACACCTTGAGAGGTCATGTAGTTCTAAAGCAGAATTAACTGTATCTCTGTTATTTGATGAATATAATTTACTTACCTAACTATCACAGTGTGTGTTCTAATACTTTCCTTATTTTATTGTAAAAACATGTAATTGGAAAGAGAGGATGCTTCAGTGAATTTTTCTTGTCCCACATACTCTGAGAACGTAAGAAATGCCTCACTGTATCAGACAAATGTTGTTTAGGAAGAACACATCAGCATAGCTGCTTTCTGTGCCCTGGTACTTTACTAGCACCCAGACTTGTCACAGTTTACATGACTAAGTCTGCAAACGCTTAAAGGGTTTGGTCCTTTTCTTATCTGGTTATGGATCCATGTATTGCTCTCATCCTTTTCTGAGTGTGCAGCTGACATCTGCCTCCTCAGTCTCCTGTTGCATCATGTTCCAGAAAGTCACTGTCTGTTTTATAAAGTACTTATTTTCAGTCATATTAAATGTCTTCTACTAGTTTAATCTTATTTCCCCTGCTTCTGCAGACTTTTATGGAATAAAAGTGTTGTGCATTTGGTTTATGATATGGATTATTATGTTCGTGATAGGAATGGTAATTTTCAAAATTTTTCTTCCTTTTTTGTCTGGTAGTTTGAATCCTTCAGGACTGTAAAGACTTGTATGATTATTTTGTTTTTCAAAAATACTGATACAATGCTTTCTCTTCTCCTGATTATTTTTTCAGTTCTGTTTTGGCTATGCAAACATAGCACTTCATACCTGGCCTGAAATGAAGCCTTCATGCTTGCAGCCATGGCAATGCTGAGTAAAGCAGAAGGGTCCCTCCATGACTCTCTCTTTGTGTTTCTGCCTCAGCCCATGTGCCTGGTCTGTCTTACAGTTCAGCTGCTTTGTGAAATTATTATTCCGACAATCTAGAAATTTCATCAACCAAATTATCTTTCAGAAAGCCACTTTGAGGCAGTTTCAAAAGCTTTAGTCAAGGTTTATGGTTTCTCCACTGTCTCTGCAAAAGAAGTAAATAGTTTGGCTTGACAAGGAGGCTTTATTATTGTGTTAGTTATCACACATTTCTTTCTTTTTCCCAAATGGCAACAAATTGCTCCAAAATTTCCCCAGATTGATCAAGTTGGATAAATTTTATTCAATCAAATATTGATATATTTATGGGTTTAGTTAATTGCCCTAAAATTATAGATGAGGACACGTGTAAATTTCTCATAATTTCTAGGAAATTAGCCTGTGGTTTGTTTTTTTTTAATTTGTCTACTGGTCTCAGCTTGTCTACATAAGGAGAAAGTTAGGCACATGCAAGAGTGTAGATTTAGTATAGTTTTCCTGGTGGAAATACAGGATCATTCTTCAACAGAACTTGTTCTAAGTGTACTCCAATTTCAGCAGATCTGGGTAGCTCAGACTGTAGTTGAGTGTCATCACAGAGACGAGGACAGAAAGAAAAGACCTCATTCACTGGTAGCAATCAGCAAATTTCCACTTTTTTCCT
This sequence comes from Margarornis squamiger, assembly GCA_035222235.1. Taxonomy (NCBI): domain Eukaryota; kingdom Metazoa; phylum Chordata; class Aves; order Passeriformes; family Furnariidae; genus Margarornis; species Margarornis squamiger. Next base: position 80,451,608 of record JAWWTY010000077.1, read on the forward strand.
TTCTCAGGAGCAAGGATGTGCCTATTCAGAAGCATCCCTATGCCCTCGGTCTCAGTTGCCACTCCATTACACATCTGCTGGTTTGGAAATAACTTTCCCATAACAGATGTAAGACTGGAACAAGGCAATGCTGGAGATGATTGTCCTGTGTTTTAAACAGAGCAACAAAATCACTGTCTGAATACCAGATTGACACTATTCTCTTTACTTAAACAGCTTGTTTTCCATATTAAGGGAAATGGGTCCAAACAAACCACTGAATAAAAGGGAGTGAAAAATGATCTCACAAATGCTAAACTGAAGTATCCTAAGATGGAACAATCCATCTTATAAAGTGGAAATATATGCATGAAATTTTTATAGTTACATTGCTTTTGTTCCATTTCTCAAAATAAAGCCATTCAATGCATTTGATGAGAGACTCAAAGCAAAAGGAAACACAAGGGAAAAGTAGAAAAATTAATGCTGATCATTATTTGTAAGCGTTATACAAAAGACTGTAATGTTCCTGAGATTTTCTTCTGGTCTGGAGTCTAAAGAAAGAAATCAAGGCTCAGATATCATGATGTTTTCAATCCTTTATCTTTGTTCAATTACAAGTAATTTTTAGACAGTGCTTTGAAAACAGCAGTGATCATGATTCAAACAATAAAATTCTGGTTCCTTTTACAATACTGAAACAGTATTGTTTATGTTATATTTAGTCGTGCAAAAATTCCATGTGGGACTGAAGAAAATTTAGAGTGAGTTGATGTGATAAAATTAACTGAAGACAAACCAGCAGGTCGGCATAAGAAACTACAAACATCTCAGGAGTTCAAGAAGAAAATGGAAATCAATTGTAATAGAAATCAACAGAAATCAATCTGTGAATGCTTAAATCCACAGCAGTTTGATGAACTTGTGGTCCTCTGAAAACTACTGATGGGTGTAGAAAAGTGGATAGAAGTGTTGCTTTCTCAGAAATTGTCTTGTTTTCAGTGTATTTTTGAGAGGACGGACGTATCTTTCTGATTAGGTAAAAAAAAATATTGTTCTGACGAGGAGTATGTGGCTGCACAGTGGTTATTTGTGCTTCTCATATAAAGATCCATTACTGTTGTCAGCTTCGGAAAAGGAATACAAAACATTTTTTAAAATACCAATAAAAGTACCATGTCATTTCTCTAAGAAAGCCTTGTGCTTACTTTAAAAAAAGAAATTGTCTGAACTATCTGAAAATGAATATCATTGCCAAAAACATTTCTACAAAACTGAACATTAGTTTTCAAATATATCTATCTTTCTCTGACATTTCTCCTTTCCTCTTGCCAAAGGCTGTATTACATTGGGATTTATCCAGTGCCCTGTCTTTTCAGATTTGCCCATCATCTTCACTGTTACTATCGCATTCACCGTATACTTCTCGCAACTCTTTCTGATACCAGTTGTGCCATGACTTCAGTACAGAGCAACTGTGTGACCACAGAGGTTTCTCCCTTAATGTTTTTAACTGGCATAAGCTGTATTATGGTGTGATTTTTAATTCTGTGAAGACTCGTTCTCTTTCTTGGATATTCAGTTTTTAATTTTTGATGCAATGCCTTCTGCCTTGTCTAAGTGAAAATCTGGTTGGAATTTTAAGTGATGGCACCTTTCTCCGTAGAGCCATAGAAAAACTCAGGGATTTCAGATAGTCTCTAGTACAAGTTGTTCAAAGCAGCAGCACTTGTGAGATCAGATCAAGTTTCTCAGGGTTTTACACTCCCTTCCTTCATTGACATAATTATTGTATAAATTTCAGTAATTTTATTATTTTCATTTTCCAGGCAATCTTAATATAATTTTTCATTTCAAAACTTGAACATGCTACATAATAATCTGTAATTCTCCAGTTGTTCAAGAAGGTTTTAGCTAGAAGATTAATTTCTGCTGGACTGTTAGCTTTCATTGCACTGTTCACTAGTTGTTTGATCACATAAGGGATTTCTAAGTGTGAGTAATCTCATCAGTTGGATTGCTTTGTGCAGAACAGGAAAATTGCAAGATATCACAGTAAAGTGACTGTGATTTCAAGTCCTGAAGTATCATTTCTTATAATATTACAGGGAAGCAATTCTCATCTGCTTTTCACTAAAAAAAGTTGTGCATATTTAACAAAAAATTATTCCAATCATAAGATAATTGGGTATTGTGCTCCCCCACAAATTATAGATGAAAAAGGTACTATTCTCAGCAAGAAAGAGAAAGGTGGAAGAAACTTGACTGTCTAACCCAGTTGTTGAGTTACTTGCTAGTGACAAGGGTCACAAGGGGATGTTTCTCTCCTGATCAGGTGGCTTTGATTACATGAGGAAACAAAGACATGATTTGAAATCTTTCAGAGAAGAGTACCATCCACTCAGTTCTATAACATATAGTTCTGAAAGCTCGGGGAAAAACTGATTGTCTTCTCTAGGAATTATGTTGGGTTTTTTTTTGTTTGTTTTCCTTCCATGTTTGAGCTTGACTCCTTTATACAGAAAAGGTTTTAATTCCAAGCTACTTTACCAACCCCTTGAAATGGGTCTTGGTGATGAAAATGCTGAGCCATGTTTGAAGCCTGCCAATATGGCACATCTGTCCCTATAAAAGCGGTACTGTGAAGCGACAAAAGAAAACCAATATATAACATGATTTTTTTTTTTTTTTAAATTGTAAAAATAACTCAAAGCAAAGGCGGGTCTTTTGTAAAGTAAACCTGGCACAGTCTAATCATGTTTGCACAGTGTTTAATATCCAGATGTCTGAGCTACATAACAAACAAGTTAGGAAGCCCTCTGCTAACATAAAGTAACTAAAGGAGGCATTAGCTCCTGCCCCTTTTAAGTTGTGGGTTTTTTCTGTTTGTGCAGGCCCTCCCTGGATCACTTACTATATATTATAATTATTGCTTAGTGGCATCACAGGAAGTAAACCTGTTGGGACTGAAACGTGCTTGTTCAATCTCTCTCCTCAAGTGGTGTCTCTTGATAGCTCATTTCAAAATGGGAACTGACAGTTCCTCTCTTTGTCTTCCCTAATCAAATCCTTTTCTTCTTTCATAGGCTGCTGTTCAGAGGATATTGCATTTTGCTATAGTTTTGATGTTTGTGAAGCCGTGTTACAGGTAAAGGGGTAGCTGCAGATACAGAGGTAAAGTTGTGCCCTCATAAAGAGGCAGCATCAATTTTGTTTGTATCAAATTGAGCTCTGTAGCCGTTGCATGAGAGCAAATAGAACTGAAGTTTAGAGGCTTTTATTTTAGTTGCTTAAATATTGGGGTGTTTTAGCTAGCTTGTACAACCCAGAAAACTTTGCACTGCAGATTTGGATAAAACAAAAGAAGTTAATAAGGCATTTTCTCCCTTACAACCTGATTTCCCATAGCTGTGCTTAATTTCCTACCCAAATTGAGCACGCCAAAATATGCATCCCAAGTTATTGTTCCAACCTGAAAAATAATTACTAAAAAAAATTTAAGCCTAGTACATGTACATGCTGAATGCAGGGAAATGAACCTTTTATTTCAAGTATGCAAAATAGGCAGTCTGCATCAACCCTCCTCAGATAAAGTAACACAGTTAGGTAAGTGGTCACTGTAGGTGCTCTTTCTAGTCAAAGGGGAGAAAGTGGTTCCTAAGGAAAAGCATTTAGTCTTCATATCTGAACTACCTTTGTGGACCTGTCTCCATCTACAGGCGAGTCACAGAGTCCAGTTTCAGTAATACCACAAAAAATAGGCATGGCATATGATGAATTTGTGTCATGCTGTAGAACTGAGTTGCAGAAGAGTAACTGCAGAGCAGAGGAAAGGGAGAAACTGTTTTGCAGAACCAAATATTAACCTGGAAAAAGAGGAACCCAAACTGGGCTAAAAGATTTTCATTGAGTATTTTCACAAGTGGTGTTTTCATCCCTTGTGTAACAGTTTGATTCTGATTTGGTTTCAAAGATATTAATGAGGACCAGTGTAGACACCAGACTGCTTCCCTCTTGGTTATGTTTATAAAGCAGAATAAAGAGCTGCTGATGGTGGAATACTTATAAACTCCTCTGTGAGAACCTATTGCATGCAGCAGTGAAAATGAGGTTTATATTTTGCTCTGTTTAAAGCAAGTTTGGTTTTTTACCTTTTCTTATTTCAAGGGGGGGAAAAATCATGTCCTAAAGCAGCTGCAGATGTGTCTTTTGTGGGTTTGGGTTTTTTTTACCTTAATGTGTAAATTAATAAAAGCATTTTTAATTACTTTTTCTGTTCTTTACAAAGTTGACTCTCATGAAATTGAAAACAAATAACTTCTTCAGTGTCTGTGTAACCACAAAGCCCTGTGTGATGGGTCCATTGTAAACTGATGCTGATTATATGTGTGATGCAATGATTTGGGTTCTCAAATCAGGTATCTGGCTGGTTTAGCATCCTTAGAAAAGGGCCTTCAGTAGGAGTAACTGTGGAATAAGGCTGTGGAGGCTGTGATAATTTGAGTGTATTCCCTGAACCTTTCCCATTGGTGATGAACCTTTCTTTCATTCAGCTGAATTTGAGACTGTGCAGATAAGTACTGATTACACTTCTCTGCACTATTAAGAAAAAATGTAATTCTGTTCTCTTTAAACTGGACAAATGAAAAGGGTGAGCTCTACACAGTGCAAAACCAAAGACCACAAATCTCTGGACTTATATTTACATTTGGGAAAGAAAAATTGATAGATTCCACTGAGACTGTAAAAGCCTCCCTCAAACCTGAAAGAGGGAGCCAGTTACAGGAGTATAATTATTATGCATTATTACTTTTAATAGACTAATTACTTCTGTTTCCTTTCAAGACTGATTGTTTTTCATCTTCAGTATGGCCCACACACATATGTGTGTTTGATCTGCAATATAGAGCAAGAGTGATTCTTTCTGCCAGCAGAGAAGTAGGCTGGCTGTGTACACAAGGGGACAGATTGTGCAGGCTGTGAATGTTGAACCCTATCTGAAGGAAAAGGCTCCCTTTTTACTGCCTTTTTCCCCCTTATCTTATAGCCAATTTCCCTGATCAGTTCCCAGCATGGTTTCTTTTAAAAATGTTTCTTCCAAATATGCAAAGTGTCCTATGCCTCCACATTCCCTTCAGCTCAGTAAGGGAAGCTCACAAGTCATTTTGGACAATTTGTATAGTGCATGGTAGGATGTGAACAGCATGCTATGCTCCTCTTTTTATATAATGAAACCACCATTAAGGGATATAATTTAGTTTATAATTTGCTGCACTCTTTTGTAGTGAAATGCAAGAATCCTTTTCCCAGAGAACAATATAAGACTGATGTGAAAATAGGTGGATGCCAAAATGGCATCACATCGACACTGCAGACACAAGGCAAGACGTCATCATAGCTCTGTCTTTAGGGAAGATGAAAAATTAGCTGCAGATATTTGTTGCATTTTTACATTAAAACACAGAGAATTGGGGTTTGATTTTTCATTCTACATTTATCAAGAAAACTACATTCATTTAATTTGCACAAGTATAAATTATACTTCTTAACAAAATCCTACCAACTTCAAAGAGGGAATATGTTCAGCATAATGACCCGTGGAATTGGAGAAAATTGTTGGTAGCAATGGTCAAACACAATGGGGAGAAAATGCAGGAAACCAATGGTGAAAATTCTCATTTGTTGCAGGAATGATGCATATGTATGCAATCTGAAAGGCCAAGACTTCTGTAGTTTTTTGCACCTATTTCTGTAAAAATGTGACCAGTTGGATTCAGAATAGGCTTGCTATGACTTTGTTCAATCTAAGTCTTCAGCAATTAGCTATTAACTTTGTGTTACTTTTTTGAGTTATCTGTGAGACTTCTGACTCATATTGTACTATGGAAGGTGTGTTCTTTCTGCAGTTCATGTCTGCATACACATTAAACTGATACAATTTAGGTTTATCTTTCTTCTTGGTTTTCTTTGCTTAATTTCTTGCTGTGTTATTTTATATTTTGCAAGATAGCTTGTTTGATTTTGATCTCTTCCAAACCCTTTCTTACAGTTTTCTGTAAACAAGAAAACAAACTTAACATTCAACAGGTAGTACACCCAGATAGTATATGGAATATCACAGATCTAGCAGTCCTTACACAGAAAAAGTACGTCTTGCTTCTACTTTCTTTTAGCATTTATCAGTATTTTTCCTGATGTTGTAATGCCAGGACTATTAATACTAAATCTGTGCTAAAACATGAAGCAGTACTAGTTTGGTCCAGGCAGACATTTTATGTATTTATTTTTTACTTTAATTTTTGGTTAAATGTAGCATGCTGCCTGTATAATTATATTTTTGTTTCAAATCATTGCAAGAAAATGAGAAATACCTAATATGGTGTGAAATCATTTTGTGCCTAGAGGTGATAATAATTTTGCGTAGAAACAGCTTAAGTTAAACCATCAGAAGTTTTTGAGCTAATGACAAGAGTTTATCATCATTTGGTGCAATATACTCAAAGACTGCAAGAGCATCTAACATTTTGGCATACTTTCTGGGGTCATAAATTCAAAAAGGTTATTGCTGGGGTTAGGCTGAGGTAGTTTCTCAATAATTCCTGATTAAAATATTTGTTGCTATCTCTCTATCTAGTTTATGTAATTCCATCTAATTGTAGTAAAATGATTTCTGACCAATTTTCCATTTCTCCTCTCAGAAGACAGTAACTGAGCCACAAAACAATGCAGGTCACAAGACTTTTTTCATATACTGCATTTTTAACTCTTCTTAGAGGAAAGAGCAGGAACGAGACTTTCCCAGCTGAAATGGTGGCTTTTCCTCTCCTTTTCCCTTGCTAGTCATAGTGTCCCTGTGGAATGGAGAGCCAAAGTGGGAGGGAGCACTTCCTTATCTACTCACAGCTTTTCTGCTGTGCATAGGAAATTCAAACATAAAATCACTGTTGAGAAAATAACTGACTTGGTACTGCAGCAAGACAAGTAAATGACTCTGAGCGCTCTCAGTTGCATTTAATAAGGTTTATGTCCCAGAATATGCCTGCAGCTCAACATTAAAGAAGGACATCTACAATTAATAGATCAATAATTCATAGCAAGGACTATAGTCTTTTAAAATAAGAAGTTCTGGTAAAGATAATTTCCAGGTTATCTAAGATAACATATTGTTCATTTTTGTAATGATGCAGAAAACAGTGTCTGATGAAACCATTGTACTTATTCTTTTTTGCCTTTAATTTTTTCACTAAAGAAAGTATTTCAAGTATTTTAGAAGCTGTTTAGACTCAGTGTTTAAATTTTACTTTTGATTAGAATGGCCTAATTGAAGGTGAAAGTAAAACTAGTAAGACATTTAAAGGAAATTCCTAGAGGAATTGTGAAACATTTAAGAAGGTTAAAGAGGCTCAGACAATATCCTTCTGGCTCAGCATGATATTGAAATGATCATTGCATGCATTCATGTACTCATATGCAATGATTACATCATAATCATTATATATTTTGAGACATCTTACAATTAGAATCGTTGCTTTACTGAGCCATGCACACATGCAGATAAGGATGAGGTCTGCCCAAACTGCTTCATCTTTAGTTTGATTGTCAATACTTGTTATCTTTCTTTAAGATTTTCTTCAGTGTGTGGGCATTATTTTTTCTTAGTTTTAATTCTAACATGTCAACTCAAAAAATAACTTCCCTAGCTTTGGAACATCTCAGTATGGAAACACTATAATAGTTATATATACGCCTTTGGGTTTTCTGCTGTAACTGCAGCAAAGTTTTCTGGTTTTCAGAAATTGCCAGAAGCAGAGGGAATAAAGGTCATTTATCGTTTTCATAACCCTCATCATCATCCTTCTATGACTACGAGTATGTGTTTATTTATATGTGCTCCACTTTTTTCTCTGCTCTATGCCAAATTTCACTTCTCAAAACAGCCATTTCATTTTCAAAGAGAGATCTCAGGAAATCGAAACATTTTTTTTATAGTTGACCTACAGTGCTTATAAATCAGGATCACCCAGGCAATGAAGAAGAGAGAGAAATGTGTACATTAAAAATGGAACTCTATAAAAATAGAGACAAGAACATCCATCGGTACAAGAAGACCTTCAAATATGGGAAATATGAATAATGTAGATCTCTGTTGGACTCAATATGCTCAAAACAGAGGGTAGGCATCATTTTGCCAATTCGGTGGGCCATAAAGCTAAGGAAGAACATAACAGAAATGACTTGTTCATTTTCACCCATTAGGGCAGTGACAAAACTTGCCCAATTTTGAGTTTTTCATACATCTCATGATTGAGACAGAGTCAATTGTAAGACAATAAAGTTAAATGGAGAAACTGGTTTTGTGAAGAATATTCAAGTCCAGGGAGTCCTGTTTTGTTTCCTGATTTTGCTGCTGATCAACATTCTCCTGTGCTTGGAGCATCAGGGCCTGTTGCTTGTGCTGACACTCATTTGCCCTGTGGCATTATTTTTTCCCTGGTAAGTAGACAATTGTACCCACCTTTACAGAACACAGCATAGAAGTGGACTTGAGCACTTGAAATCTGTAAGTAAACATATGCCAGCTTGAAGGAATTCATCCTATTCCTATAAGCCTATCACCTCTAAGATTCCTTTTCCCTCTTCTTCACTCCCTGGAAAACTGCAGTAGGTGGTTATGGCACTGTGCAATTCTACCTATGGGAGCACTGTTGTGCCAATAAGGTGACCATGGTCATCTCTGTGGAATTTAGGTGTGCTTTCCCTCTATACAATGTATTCTGTCTTGGTCAAGCCAGGCCAGAGTTTGTCCAGCTTGCAGATTAGGCTTTAATTGGCCTGGACTGGGATCACTGGCCACTACAGTAAAGGATTCCATGCTGGAGGACTGACTGCCTAGTTCCTCCTTAGGGTCCAGCACTCTTTTTTTCTGACACTGCTGCAGTTGAGCAGTGCTGTGGTAGTCAGCACTATGTAATGGTATGAGAGTTGCTAATTCTCTTTCTGCAGCTGCCTGAAAGTGAGAATTATTCTCTTAATTGGCTTGTCTGTGTCAAACTGCAGAGGAGCTGCCAGGGTTGTCTGAGACCTACTAGTCCCAACCACTCAATGCTTGGATGCTGCTTCTGAACTTAGAGAAATAAAATTATCCTCACTCTGACTCCCCATTTAACCTTCCAATACTAAAAGAATAGCAGCAGGACCGAGCTCAAAGTACTTTGCATGGGTTTGGTAAGACCTTTTGTGGAATGATTATGGCTGCAGGTAGACTGCCCTTCTTTCAGTATCTATTTACACATTTTGCCTCTCTTGTCACACACTGACTCCAGAACTAGTATCGTGCATAGCAGATAATCTAGTTTTGAGAGACCATTATGTGTGTAACAGGTATGTGATGGGAGGGCAAAAGGTCAAATATTTAAGTTTTGTGCAGTTTGCACCACAAAGTGAGCCAAACTTCAAGGCTTAGCAGAACTTCTAGAAATTAACTTTGGAAGTAATTCATTCTATTAATCAGTGTGAGACTGGATGCCAGTAATAATAGTGTTAGCTGTATGAATTTAAAATCAAGTAGTCATGACTTATTTTCAGGAAGACTTAATGCCTAATAATTCAATTCACTTTCATCAAAATATGAGATAATTATATCTAATTCTCTCCTCTGGTGCTATGATTTTGTTATTGTATAGGGACTATATATTCTTAAAGCAACTCCTTATTAAATACAAATCAGATCTCATACGACAGTTTCCATGACAGTCTAATCAAACACTAGCTCTTAAATCAGAAATATGAAATAATTCAAGCTATTTAATTGCTTGTATGTTAATTAATCAAATGCCTTTCCCAAGGTAGTGATTATTTTAGTCAATATTCCTCTCTTATATATGTGCACACACATTCACATAGATTCACTTTTTCATAAACTTCTCTTGTGAATATCGAGTTAAAAAAAACCCAACAACTTTGTCAAGCAATATTATTTTAACCATTCCACGTGGTCATATTACTTTTGCTCAGTGTTTAATTTCCCACTTCCACCAAATTTTTTCCTAAATTATGAGTCTTTTTAAGTTATTATATAGTGTGTATCCTGTGACATTTAAATAATTAAAAATATATGGATTAGTTAAATGTAAACCAGCTTTTGAATTCTTAATAATCTTAATAGCAACTAATTAATTTATGCTCTTCTTTTTTTTTTGCTCTCAAGTTTACTGCTGTAATGATATTGCATACTGCAATGATAAGCACATAGCATAAAATTGGAGAAAAATGCCATTATTTAAAGAACAATAGATATTCTCCTGTTAAGTGATTAAAGCTCTGTCACATTCTGGATTTACAGTTGGAGTATACAAATCTCCTAAGGAAAAATCGATTTTATCACTGTTATCATGATTCAGATTAAAAAATATTAAAGTATTTAAAGTCCTTTATAGCTTAGAAAGGTGGGGAAAAGGTTTTATGTGAAAAATTTTAAGTTCTGTTGGCAGCCTGACTAAGGCAAAGATTTCCATATAGAGCCCTGATCTTACATCATATCTTTCATAGCTACTTCACCTGTTACTGTTGATCTTGCATCATTATGGGGTCTTGCTCCTCTCTGGATAGGTTGAAACGATACAGAAAAGACCAGTCTTCTTTTGCCAACAACAGTTGCATGAATGTTTTTCCTAAGTGAAAGCATTTAGAGACAACATAATCCCCTTTGAAAGAAAACTGTGTGTTTTGGAAAGTTCTTCATTTCTTTCCAGCCCTTTGCAACCCCCAGAAAGGGAATATCCCTTCAAACTTGAAAGAGCATTTCAGGCGGAAGTCTGAGGTTGTAAACTAATTCTTGAAGTTTGCACATGGACACATCAGAGCTGTAAATCATCTGATATGTACACTGTTTTTTCTTGCAGTCATAGTTGCAAGTTGAAGAATCATTGGTGTTACAGCCTGCAGCCAAAATGTTGCTAGTTATTCCTGGTTTCTCTTTAAAGAACAGAGAGTCTAAATGCCTGAAAGAAGATCTAATGACACTCCTTTGGCTATTATTGAGAGACTGGTGCAAGTTTATTAGATTGGTTCTGCAGAAATTGTTTGAAACGTAGAAAATAGACTCACAGATTCACGGAATCATTTGGGCTGGAAAAGGCCCCTGGATATTATCTAGTCCAGTTTGCCTTCTCTATTCAGGCAGAGTCAGCTCGAGCAGATTGCTTAGGATTGTGTTCACTCAGATTTTGATTTTTAAATTAAGCAATTATTTTCTTCTTGGAAGTATTGGATTGTCACAGGAAACTACACTTTTTCTTGAAAAAAAACCAAAAACCAAAACAACAAAACAAAAACCAAACCAACAAAACAAAAACCCACAGAAAAGAAACATCACAAACATGCGGAATGATTTCAAGTATTGGCTGATTTTTTTCTCTTCGTGTTGACCAAATCCTGAGTAATGTTACCCATTTCCCCCTACAGAGCTCTCATTGTGTGACCTCTGAATCAAAATTTAGTAAGTAAAAAGCACTATAGCAGTTTTGTAATGTCAGTTTTATGCCCTTATGGTGGGTTGATGGTGGCTGTATGCCAGGTGCCCACCAAAGCTGCTCTGTCACTCCCCTCCCCAGCTGGACAGTGGGAGGAAAATATAAGGAAAGGCTGATGGGTTGACATGCAGAGAGGGAGAGATTGCTCACCCATTACTGCCAGGAGCAAAACAGATTTGACTTGGGGAAACAACTAGGAGTCCTTTAACAAAAGCACTGTGGAAATGTTCAGTGTCTTGGTTATAAAAGTATACTTCTTCATTGAAGTATTTTTGTACTCTGAAGATCACAAAAATTGCTGACCACTCTGCTGCTGCATGAGGCTCAAAACATGTCAAGAAACCACGTGTTTTATGGTGTAAGTTCTGAGAGGTAGCCTGCTAGGATGAATCGTTAGAGGAATGGAGCTTAGCAAAGAACAGAATCGTATTCCCCTCTTATGGGCAATGCATTACCTCTGGCAGCAGGTAGGTTTTTTCTCAGTAACTCGGTAAGTAACATCTTCAGAGCAGATTGCTCCTAATTTATACAAGCACTCATAACAACAGGTATTCTGTTTCAAGCATCTCTGTACCCATAGGCAATGAAATTACTATTTTTTCCCCCCACAATTCTTCTAAAAACAAGACAAATGAATGACCTAATTCAGCACTAAGAATCCTCTTTGTACCTGTGTAAGTGGCTTTATGCATATTCAGGCATGCTCCAGAAACCACTGATGGTTAGCTCGTTCATTATTTTGATTGACAGTAAAACATCAAGTAAAGCATGTACCTGTGACCATTTTGTCAGGAGAAGCACTGTCTGTATAGCTGCTGTCTAAGAGTATCTTGGCATTTCGGCACATCTAAATCACTAACAAAATGCAATTCTAATGAGCACAATAGTATTGGTTCTGACAAAGCATTTAAAAACAAATAAAGGGTCACAGATCCCCAGCTCAAGAAGGAGAGCATTGGCTCAAGTTTGATCTGCAGAACTGTTCTTTCTCTTTTTGCCTGTCTCTTCCCATCCATTGTCCCCATCCCCCATCTGCACCCTGTCCCCTGCTCCCCCTCCTCTTCTTTCTGGTATTTCTTTGTATTCCAAAACCTTTTGAGAAACAATGACAGCATCCACTTTTTCTTTTCTTTGTTAGTTTGTTAAATATTTATGAATCTAGAGGACTTTCAGTGCTTCCTCTTTGTTAAGTTTTTTGTTTTGCTGTGTTTTTCCAGCAGCAGCTATAAATCAATCAGGAGCTGTACTCAGAATCATAGGATCTCAGGTAGGGGTAAAGCAGCTGATGTTGTTCAGGGTGGTTAGTACTGCAGGGAAACCAGTTTGAAAAGCAAGCTTGTCAACGTGAGGGCTTGCAAAATCATTTGTGGCAGTGTACAATTAATAAGATGGAGTAATTAGTTTCTTCACTGGCTTGAGGAAATGAGGCAAAGTAGTTTCCAGAAAATAATTTCAATTTCACTGAAATCTAGACTTGCACAGCTTCATCATTCATTAGGAAAAAAAAAAACCAAAAACCCATCATGGCATTATTTATGAAAGCTCTGGTAGCAAAATGAAGACAGTTCTTTACACTGGACAATTGAGCAAAACAATAATTGACAATTTAAGCCAAGGCCACATAAATTTGCAAGCAATAAGTGAATTGCACAGCACTGTAGAATCACAGAAATTACCTCCATTTATTCAGTGATATGAACTGTGGTGATCTCTTTATTAAATCTGCATCACATCTTGGTGCACTGTCGATTGAAGTTATGTGCCATATACTTACATTTCCATTCATGTTGAGAATGATACTTGCCATGAACATCAAAGGTCTCATAGGACTGCACGTCAGCTGGTTTTCAATCATTGTTCAATATGAGTAAGTTTCTTTCTCATCCAGTTTGATGTGATAAATCTGTGGCAGTTTAAGAAGGCAATAGCAGCTAACAACCCAGAGAAATACAGTGTTGATGTAGATCAATATATGTTACTTGCCTATACTGGTGAGCCAAATTTTAGAAGGGAATGTGTACAGCTTCTGGGTTTATCTGCATACACTGGTTTTGTTGCTTAATAAAAAAAAAAAAAAAAAAAAAAAAGCAGAATTTGGGTGAAAAACAGGTTTGATTTGCACTTAGCCATGGGGAAGGAAGTGTTCAAAAATAAAAGAACAAGTCCTCTGCAAATGCAATTTTGTATACAGGATTGTGATTTCAGAAGTTGCCAATGAGAGTAATCAAGCCCTTCAGATGAAAGTTGAATTTAATAATAGGCCATAGTTTAAATGATTCTTAATGTACTCATTTCCTAAATGGGAAGATAATCTTTTTTTGGAGCCACTTGTGGATTATTTTTGGAGCCACTTTTTCTGACTACATAATTTTTTTTGCACAGCTATATAAAATTCTGTCATACATATATGCCGAGAGACAAAACAGTCTGAAAAGGACATCCCAGATGAGAACTTTGAAAAACAGGAGATAACAAGAAAAGCTCTGAGGAGGTAAAATAATTCCTTCTCTGCATCCTTGTTTTCTATCTTTCAAAACATTGCTAATCAGTGGTTAGTTGTTTTTTTCATGTATATATACGTATGTATATTTATCTTTCAAAACAATGCTACAACAATTCTCTGTCTCTTTCTGAATTCCTCATAAGCAGTATATGAACTGAATCCAAGTTAATATCAAATGGTTTTAGTTACTTTAAGCCCCTTCCACTCAGAATGTAGTCATTCACATCCAGATCAGCTAGACTTCCAAAGCGCCCCACAGAGATAGTCTACATTTTATTTGCAGTTTCTGCTGCATAGTGTTGTGGTGAAAACAAAAAAAAGACATGTTGGCTTGGCATCATGTAGGGCTGGCCTAGCTCAAGTCAGGCAGGAGTTAGGCTCAGTGTGATGTATTTAACCACAGGCTAAAGGATGTCCAAAAGTAAGTTTCTGATCCCAGAAAACAGTGCAAAGTAGACTAGATGGTATGTTTTTTTGTCCTCCACTACCAATGAACAGGGTTGGGAGGGTGAGCATATCATCTCACATTGCCAGCTAATATGGTATACTAGTTTGGTGAGTTTTATCAGCAAAGAAACCCCCGTGATATGTAACACTACTAGTCTGCTGCTTTGTTCCTGAGGTCAGTTGAGTGAAAAAATAATTTCATATGAAAAAACCAGAAGTATGAGTGGAAAACAAGATGAAAACTATTCAAGATACAATATTTTAGATGCCTCTGTTGGCAGTTAAAGTTATGAATATGCTGCCTGTTTATTGCAACATCATTAGCTCCTTGAAGTTGTAAAAAAAAAAAAAAAACTGAATGAGAAAAAAAGATTGTAGATAAAGTTCTTGCTGTGGAATCAAGGGACATAGGGTAACACCCTCTGAAATATCAGTGAGTAGCCATAACTGTTCATACAAACTGAAAGGTTACCTGGACTCGCTTTGTGCAGAAGTATGTACAATTAAACACTTCATAGCCTAGATGCTCTACAGGGCCCTATTCATCTGTATCCAGCCCTGTGATGTTGGTTAAGAGCAACACAATTAAAAAAGAGGCCAGATTTAGCATGGGCCAGATATTTCTTCTGCTCACTGAAGTGTGTTTTATGTAACAGCTCAATTGCTTCTCCAGACAGTAGGCAGTTATAAAGCAAAGGATGAAGGTCAGCAGTAGAACTGGCAAGTTTAAACTTGGTAGTGAAACACTAGCAGCCCTGATTCCTTGCCTCCAGTGATGAATTCAGGCCATAGCCTCAGCTGAAGTGATTTGACATAGTTCTACTGCATAATCCTGTTTAAATCTTATGATGTGTTATTTGCAACTAACATTTTTCATAAGTTTAAGACTTGCCTGTAAACAGTATAAGGTTTTCACAGCACCTGACAAGCCCATCCTTGGAAACGATTAATTCAAGTGAAATCAAAGCCAAATGGTACTTTTTATAGCCTGAGGAACTACTAGTGTGCTGCAAACTCTTGGACAATGGTCTTCTACTTCCCAATTATAGGCAAAGCAAAAGCTTTAAACCACAAGCATATTGTTCTAAGCTTGGAATTCAAAGCCTATATCCAAAGAAGTTACTAAAGTCACAGAATGTAGTTCTAAAAAAAGCCTTTGAAATATCTAAGACAGCCATCCAAAGTTGATTTTAGAATCTGCATAACAAACATACAGCTAAAATGATCATGTATTATATACATGCCAACTTTTCTGCTTTTAATTAAAATTGAAGCCATGGTATTGTCAGAACAGTCAGGAGGATTTCATTGCAAGGTATTAAAGTTTTATAAGTTCCATCACTACAAGAACTACTTTGGAGTACATGCAAAAGTTACCACAGAATTCTTTCATAAATAATTGCTTTAATTCTGGTAACCTCTTAGTAGCATTTCAGTCGCAGTAAAATAAGAAAGCTGGCTTGTATCAATTAATCATACACCAATCAACTATCAGTCACATAAATCTCAAAAGCAAACCTTCAACTTCAGAGTTCTCTGTAAGCAGCAAATGCAATTGACATTGACTTTTGATCCTCTGTGTATTCTTTAGGTTTCATTAATTTTAATTATGTTTATCTTGCTCTATGAGCAGTTTCAATAAATGCTGAGCAATGAATATAACAAATTATTAATGTCACCATCATAATTCTAAGACAGCTGGAAATATGCATACATTTGTTCTTTTAATTTTCATGCTCTATTGTCAAAATGTAGATTATGCTAAGTGGTCTTTTGAGAATTATTAATTAGTCCAAATTCCATCAGTAATAATGAAGTTAAAAATCTCTAATTGTATGAGTACTTTGGAATGATTACATTATACTAATGCAGTGGATCATAGAGAGTGAAAGAGGGGACTTTTGCCTAAGAATGAAACACTGAACAACAGAATACCTGGATTCTAATCACATGTCTTGACGTGTAATCACTGTACCACCTTTTGTGAGTGTGATGTTTGTTTTTCTACCATTGCCTCTGTCAAATAAGTAAATATATAGCTTAGAAGGTATCAAGGTGCTTTAATACTTGCCATTTTACTAAGTATCGACAGCATTCTTATGCATGTTCAAGACAAAACTGAAAAATTTGCATGAAAGCATGAATGTCTGGGACCATTGTTAAAGTATCATTTAAAGCCTTAAAAAGAAGTTGATATTCTAGAATGTTAATACTAGACAGAATATGGCAGGTAAAAGGCATTAGTCTTGAACTTTATTGTCTCAGTTGTGTACCTTGACTTACTCAGTAGCTGTCTAAAGTCATGGCTACTGTGTTCTTCCACAGGCAACTGACTTCCAAGTCAAACTTGCACTATGAGCAATTTGCTCATCTTTCCAAAGATGAGCTTCTTCTAAGCCAAAGAAGTCTTCTATCTCCCACAGTTTACATCTGGAAAGGCAGTTACAAGTCTGACAAAGGAGGCATGTGAGTCCCCCAGGTCAGTCGGGCTTTGTAGCATTGCTGATTGAAATTTCCACTGCAGAAAATGAAAACTCTAGTTCATAAGATATTTGCATCCAAAGGAGATGGTGTGATATCTTCCTCATGTGAGAAATGCTCACATTTACCAATAAAATTCAGAAGGGGACAAAGTCATCGAAAGTCATCGAAGCAAAACTAAATTGAATTGGTGTGTCCCCTCTGGCCTAGGAGACAGATGCAGGCCAGCAGGAACCAGAGGTTTTTATACCCTGGTTCCAGCTGGGGGGTCCCTGCTTCTGTTCCTGTTGGCCACTACTAGGGAGCTCACAGCCTGGCTCGATCTGCCTACCTGCCCGAGACCCCCAACCCCACAAAAAGGTGTGAAAAACAGGTTAAAACCACCCCAAGTTCCAACTGCCACAAACTCAACTATCCCCTCCTTCCCCCTCTCCTCTTTACCCATGCAACTGGCTTCACCAAAACTCCAACTCTATTTCTGACAGTCACATAAGGATACTAGCCAAAGATTTTATAGAGAGAGGAACTTTAGTAATTCATGAAAGTTTAGATGCTTCTGTACTAGAAAAAACACATTTTCTTGCTTTTGTTGTTTGGAGGTGGGATGGGGGTGCTTGGGTTTGATTATGGGTTTGGATTTTTTTGTAGTATTGGTTTTGTCTTGTTTTGGTTTTTGTTTGTTTGTTTGGCTGGGTTTTTTTGTTTGGGTGGTTGGGTTTTTTTAACATGAGAAAATAATAAGAGCTATTTAATATTGTACATAATGTCCATAAGCAAAATGCAGTCATAGCAACTGCTGTAGTGAATCCCCTCACTACAACTGGCTTCTCTTCCTACTGAACTCCAAGAAACCAGACCAGTTGCTCATCTTGTCTCATATTGACTTTGGTGGAGGTATACTTGTTATTCAGTTTGAATATCCGGCCATATATATTTTGTTCTAAGCCCTCATTTATATTTGCCAAGACTATGAGAAAACTGTATATGCATATTTTGAGCATACACGCATTATATATTGAGACATGGTTTGCTATGTATCGGCCTGACCCGCTTTTGATTTAAATCCTACTTGGACAACATACAGTTCCTCAGTGAAGCAAAAGAGTAGAAAGGTGTTTTGTTTTTTTGTTCGTTTTTTGTTTGTTTGTTTGTTTGTTTTCCCCCAGGAAATATAATCAACCTGAAAAGGGGAGGAAGTAGCTAAAAGAAGCAATCTTTGTTTCACAGTGTGGATGTAGTTCATGTTGAAACTCCTAGTCCTTTGGTGTAATGCCAGATTTATCTCCAGAAATTTATATATTTCATCTCTTTATTCTGTTTTCAGTTTGTTTGTTTGTTTACCCTTTTTGTTGTGACACCCATTGGATTTCAAGATGAGATTGCTTTTTATCCACAGACGTGGCCTCCACAGATTCATCCAAATACAAGGACATTTTTTGAAGCTTTTGAACAATTGAAATCTCAAAGTTTCACAGGTAGGGTGTGAATGTATGCACATCTTCACCACTGTTGTTGCTGCAGCTGCTACAGCTGCATATAAAGAAAAGATTTTTCCCACTAGGGCACCAGTAAGGAAAAGCCACAGTCTTCACTTTGAATTGACACTGAAAAGCCTGTCTATTGAGAGATGTGATACAATATACATTTGCTAGTTGTTAATAAGTTATGCCAAGCTTTGAATTTGGATGGATGCTCTGCTCTCTGTCAACACAGAGAAACAAAATCAATTTTCCAAATGAAATGTGAAAGGTATAGAAATCACTATATGTATTCTTCTTAGGAAAAAAATAATAATTAAAAAAAAGAAGAAAATAAAGAAAGCATTAAAGAGAAGGAGATTTAAGAAAGCTACCAATGAGAAGGATGTTTCAGCAAACATTCTTGCTAACTGTAACAGCTGTGCTTTTTGTTTTACAGGGAATTTTGTTATTTCAGGCTGGGGTTTTTTCTCTTCCTTGAAATATGACTTTTTGGCACTGTTGATTGTTTTTCCCCTGAAGTATATATACATATATATATAAAACTATGTGCTAATTAAACATTTCCAGCCAGCTTTGATCACTATAAGCCTTATCACAATCCTAACTGGCAAACTGAGCTACCTAAATCATTCTAGCTACTTGAAGCAGGATAGAAAAGGGAGGTCCCAGCAATGTTACAGGGGAATTGTGCAGGAATGAGATTAAAAAAGTTTAAATTAATTAAAAAAATAAATTTAAATCTGATTTTGGATAGAATCTTGCTTAAACCTCTGTGGTAAGAGAATCAGTTTTAAATGCTGCTACTGTAGTTATTTCCCACCTTCTGAATAGCCCAATCAAAGTATTTTTCTATTCTTTGGTTTCCATTTCAACCCAAATAGCCAACAAAAGAATGACTAAAGAGCAAAAATCCAAAAATGAAAATGACTTGAAAAGAAATATCTTGGCAGTTCTATTCATTGAATGTTTCATGGGGAATACTACTTACAACTTTATTACCCTTAAACTCCAAATATTGCAACCAACAAAACCAATCACATTTAAAGTAGTGTTTACTAGATAGTTTCCTGAAAAACTAAAGAAATTGAGGAATTATGGTGGGTTTTCAAATGTTAATGAAAATTGGTTGAAACAGTTTTGTCTGATGAGATAGTGATAGAATCATAAAATGACAGAATAGCCCAGGTTCAATATTTTGTGGGAAAGGGAGCTTAGATGAGATTGTCTGGTGCTTTGTCCAATCACATCTTGAAAGCCTCCAGTGATGGGGACTCCACTATGTCTCTGGAGATGTTGTTCCAGTGGGTGAATGTTCTCGTTGTAAAAGTTTTCTTTCTTATACTGAGATGAAACCTTTCCTCATTGAACTTGCACATGTTGCCCCTTGTCTGCTCCCTGTGAAGGAAAGGAGTGCTTCTGCTCTCTTTGTATCTGCCCTTTAAGTACTGGAATACTGTAATGAGTTTTCTTAAGGTTTTTTTTCCCTATTTATTGCTTGATGTGTTTTGGTTCATCAATAAAAATGCTGAGATATAAAGCCAAACTTTTATATTTTGTTAATAATCACAATAATGAGTCGTGTGTCTAACCATGGTCCTGTAGAAGCTAAGGGTAGTTTGCTATTGGCACTGAAGTGCAGATGACTACCCCTACAGCTGCCAAGACAAGGTTCTTGGTGTAGAGTAGCTTCTTTCAACCAGTGCATGGGTGAGTATTGTCTCTAGGTATGATTTTTGGAATGTTTGTCTCCAAACAAGCTCTCATTTCAGATGAGTCCTGCTTTGCACAGCTCTTAGTATGAAAGCCAAATGCTTTCATGTCTCTATATTATTTAGCTTAACTTCATTTGAAACTTCTTTTGATAAGCTGTTCTCAATTGCAAGTTTCCTAACAAAGCCTCAGAGGATCTGGGTTTTGCTTGACACAGGATTTTGTAGCCTGAAATCTGTGCAGGATATTTTGAGCCATTTAAATCTGTAGCCTCAGTTGAAAAATTTCCTGAGATGTGTATGAGTTCCACTAGGGCATTAGAGGAACAACTACAGAAGAGAGAACTGCACAATGCATCAGTCTGGAAGCCAGACTTTCAACAAGCTGGGTATTAAAGCCTTCTTACATACTGTAGGAGCAGAAGACCTTCAGAAGAAAAGGCAAGGAGGGAGAGTTTACCTCCTGTTCAAGGAAACTTTTGCTGCCAGGGAAAAGCTTTAACGCGGGAAGGAATTCGTTCTCATGCAGGATGCTGTGTATATTCTCTGTGTCTGCCGAGAGGTAACTCCCTTGCTACAAGCCATAGAATTCTCACAGACATGGCTGCAGGCTCCCGCAGGGGGCCAGACAGGCCATAAGGCACCGGGGGAGAACTCAAACTGGGGTTTTATTGCGCATGTGAAAGGTGTTCTTAGAAAAGCACCAAAACAGGTTTCCGCTTTTGCCTTTGCAGCCAGCTGTATTGATCACTTAGATATATGTTGTGGCTTTCTCAACTGTTAAAATACATTTTCTTTAAAACTTTAGCCACAGCCTGGCATGTGGGGTTACCTGCTTGCATATCAAGCCTTGCACATACTATCCAGAGAAGTCTAGATTATAGAGGACTCAATTGCATTGTAAGGAAAACTTAACCACAATACAGTTTAACTGGAAGCTTGTCTTTAGTAGGACTCCCAGTAAAATATATTGAAAATACTTTTACTTGATTGCTGAGTTTGTATTGAATTTCTCCATAAACATCTGCAATCAGAACAA
The DNA here is from genome assembly GCA_035222235.1 of Margarornis squamiger. Taxonomy (NCBI): domain Eukaryota; kingdom Metazoa; phylum Chordata; class Aves; order Passeriformes; family Furnariidae; genus Margarornis; species Margarornis squamiger. The sequence continues at coordinate 80,472,778 of JAWWTY010000077.1, forward strand.
GGCTTCAATATGTTGCCATAAGCTACACTAATTCTTATCTAGAGTATTCATATTTGTACAATTGGATTGAAATAATCTACTTCTACTTGCTTAGCACTATGTCTTGTTTTAGGAAGTCTAAATTAAGTTTTTGAATTAATTCTATTTGCAGGGGATTCAGCTTAATTCCATAGTGATAATTAATTCCATTCATTTTGAATGCTCTTTTCTATCTGTCTATCTACCTACTTATCTAATCAACTGAGCTTTCTTTATTTTGACTGTGGTCAAGGTGGTTTTCCTGGGCAAAAGTGTTTCTTCCATCAGAAATTCAGTATGAATATTAGAGCAGTTTTTTTCTTAATACACAGGACATTACTTCTTAATATGGAATTAATTTACTGTTTGGTGCACTAAGAAAGTATTTAAGTTACATGTTAGTAAATTTAAAATTTTCAAATACTATAATAGTTTTAATTCTCTAATAATGTTTCCCATAGAAATTAAAGATAAGGTCTCTTTTTTTCATAAACTTGTTTTTAAAAGCTCCTTCCAAATACATGGATTACTCTAAATTCAGAGATACTGTCCTTATTGAAAATTCAATGACAGAGCTCCTATTAATATAAATACAGCTTGCTATAGGCATAATCTGTCCCTTCCCAGAATATGAAGCCCAACAATACTCTGATGTCTCAGGGCCTGGATAAAAAGGACATGTTTAGATGAAAACCTGTTGATATATTTTCTGTCTCACATTGCTCAAGGCAGTATATTTAAATTTAGAAAATTACTGAATTACAAAAATCATAAATATTGAAAGAGGGTGGTTATACTAGACAAGATTTGCAATGAGGCACTTGTAGATGCAGAATTAATTTCTGCCCTTGATTGATGACCTCACAACAATCATTCATAGCTCTGCTATGCTCTCTTACTCACAAGTTACACATGAGGTCATCAGTAGTGACTAGAAATGAATAATGTATTTACAATCACTTCATTCAATATCTTTTGTTGTGTACACACATCTTGAAAACAGGTTTCCCAATGAGGTCAGGACCTTGTGTAAGACATACAGCATTTATAAACAATAAAGTAGATACTTAGACAACTGGTTTTTTTAGGAATAATTATTGCATCTAGTTTTTAATACTCATTTACTTATGTCATGTTGGGGCAGATATGGAGAGCTCTGATTTAGGAGAAAGTCCTACTCTGTAGTCAACAAGCTTTGAGCTGAGTTTAGTATCCATAGTTTGTCACTTGTTTCCTTTGCTGAATAGGATGGAATTGAAAACGGCTAAGGAATGCATTTAGTTTTCTGTTAAGGGGTCAAAAAGTAACAGGCAAATACTTTCATGAAGACACCATCAGCCCAATTAAAAGAAATAAATAAAAAAGAAAGGCAGACCTTTATTGTTTTGCTCTTGTCCATCAATCCCTTCTTCTTCACCTTTCCCAAACCAAAGTCCTCTCTTAGAAAAGCAAGACGCAGGAAGAAAGAGAGGGTCCCCAATAGCTAAATGTCCTTGCTGCCTTCAGAATCAGGTCAGAGGGATTTCTCCAAGAACGACACAGTACAGAAGGAGTTACTTATTAAGGAGGACAGTTTAGATTGCGTAAGATTGGAAAGATTGGTTTTTCTATACTTGTTAGAATTTTTTCTTGCCTCATCTCTGACCTTCTCTGTTCCCAAGGGTTGCATTATAACAACATTTTCCTTCTTGCAATATGATTAACATTCAGCGAGCTGACACAGCACCAATTTTGCTTCCATACTGCTATTGCAAAAAAATTCAACTGAATAGCTCAGTATGACTAACAGCCTCTCAGCTGCCTCATTGTACACCACCTCAAAATGGTCTCTCTATCCTAACAACAAGTAACACAAGCGGACATAAAGGACAAAAGAGTCATCTGTAATCTCTGCCTACCTGCTATTGATGAATATTCTGTATATGCAGAATAATGCCAGATTTCAGTTTGTTTTGACTGGGGTTTGGGGAGGGGGGTGTGTGAAGAAAAGGAGGGTTGGCATATACCTAATTCTAAGCAATATAATCAGCATGAAAAATGTCATCTTATTTCCTTTCAGAAAGTTTGTCACTATCTTAAATAGAATTTGTACAGGGCCAACATACTTATTAAAATTCATAAGGTCTTAACTTACCTGGCTATGCCATCAACTGACAGGCTGGTTTTTATCTGTCTCCATTTCTACAATCTCATTCTCACATGAAAATGGGTTATTTTTGAATGTGGTAAATAGAAAAATTATGTCAATTTGATTTATCTATCCTTTGTTTATCTTATTCTTTGTCAATCACATTATCCACATTACAAATCTGAAGCCCTTTGATTCTCTTCTTCTGTTCCTCTTATCATTCCTATTGTATATATACACACATCTCACCCACATACCCATGAACACACCTGTATAGTCTTGACATGCAGCACTGACAAGCCCTAGATTACCACATACAGATAAACAGATGTGACACTAAATATGTCATCACTCCTCTATTCAAATAGTTCTTTAGCTTCAATGCCAAGATAAAATAAATTTTGCCTTTTTATTTTCTCCAGTCTCATTATATGTGCAAGTGACTTGATGTATGAAATCTTTTCATTTCTTAGTCATAGAAACTCCTTTTTCCCTCTCTAATGAGATGCTTTGTTGTTGATGTTTTAAAACTGCTTTTCTGTACTCATTTTAAAAGTATGAAGTTAAAAAATACTCAAAAGTTGAAAGTAGTGTTAATTTAGCCCCTCCTGATATTGTAAAAGGGTATTACAGGAAGGAATTTATTCTCAGCTATGGCCTAAATCAATACTGGGAAAGTCAGCCTTCCTAAATGTAAGCCTTCCCCAGAGCTTAGTGACTTTGAATTTGGTCTTAAAACACTCATATCTTCACCTAACTAAAGTCAGTTGAACTTCAACATTGACTTTAGCAGGAACAAAGCATTATACTATTTCTGCACACGCCTCCCTCGCTATCAGAAGCTTTGTATAACACTGGTGAGCATCCTGAAAGGACTGTGAGTCGACGAAAACCAAAATGGGAAAGGGTGTCCTTCAAAAGAAGCCTCACATCACTATAGACCAAGCTTAAAACAATGTTGGGAAATAAGTTTTATACCTTTTTACCTCTAGACAAAATTAGCAGGTTTTTTTTTTTCTGAAATGTTTGCTCAATTCTGGATTATTCTGTTTTATTCTCTTTCTATTACAGGGGAAGTCTTGCCTCTTTCTCTGACATTGTCACCAGACTCATTCCCTGCTGGCCAGCTTTTTCTATCATTTACCTCTGCTCAGATGTTTTGTTGCCTAGGTAACATATTCCATTCATTTCTACTTTTGTTCTAAAACAACCACAAGTCCAGCTTTAGTATACATCTGTGTCCCTGGAGGTGGACTGGGGTTGTCTGTTTGTTTAAAGGGGCCAGGAGTCAGCTCTGGTATTGAGTTGAAGGTAATGCTTTTCTTTTCTAAAGCAAGACAACCAAATCCACCAAAATGCTTTCTAATTATTAAAGGTTAGTTTATCAGGACATAAACATATAATTGAAACAAAATAATTCTGGAAATAGAGATGCTAAATGAAGCTGTGAAAATAAATCTTCCCCAGGTCCACTGTTTCTGGGCAGGATCATGTAATTTTTCAGCCTTGCATTCTAGCCCAGCACTTCCCCTGTTTTCCTGAGTTGAACTAGCCTTTGATATCCCAAAAAGAGCCCTTGTAGTGGGTTGACCCTGGCTGGATGCCATGTGCCCATCAAAGCCACTCTGTCATTCCCCTCATCAGCTGGACAGGGGAGAGAAAAGCTAATGACAGGCTCATGGGATGAGATAAGGGCAGGGAGAGATCACTCACCAGTTACACTTTCCCTCTGCGCCTCTCTTCTTCCTGGGCTGAACTTCAGTCACAATTCCTCTTCCTTCTCCCCTCTAGCAGAGCAGGGGTATGGGGGCTGTGGTCAGTTCATCACGTGTTGTCTCTGCTGTTCCTTCCTCCTCAGGGGAAGGACTCTTCACAGCCTCCCCCTGCTCCAGTATGGGGTCCCTTTAAAGGGAGACAGTCCTTCATGAGCTTCTCCAATGTGCGTCCCTCCCACAGGCTGCAGTTCTTGATGAACTGCTCCAGCATGGGTCCCTTCCATGAGGTCCAGTCCTTCAGGAACAGGCTGCTCCACTGTGGGTCCCCTGCAGGGTCCCAAGTGCTGCCAGGAAACTTGGTCCAGTGTGATCTCTCTCCATGAGTCCACAGGACCCCACTTCAGTGTGGGCTTCTCACGAGGTCATAGGCTCCTTCAGGCATCCATCCACTCCGGTTTCTGGTTCTCCATGGACTGCAGGTGGATCTCTGCACCCCTGTGGACCTCCATTGGCTGCAGGAGCACAGCTGCCTCACTATAGTTGGCACCACGGGCTGCAGGGGAATCTCTTGTCTGGGTTTCCCATTACCAAATCCTTGCTACACAAACCCAATAGAGTCTTTGGCAAAAGAAGTCCTCTTTCTACCCCTGCTTCTGAAACTGTACACAGGTAAACATCATGTTTGTTTATGGTCATGTGCTCCAAAACCTGTGTAGTGGACACCTGCCTGCTCCTTGCAGTTCCATTATTATACCCTGAATTCTGGGGTCTTCAAAATATTATCTGTATTCTCTATAGTCAAAATAGATATCCTTGGATTGCTAGACAAAAACTGTGGTTCATCTTCTCTGCCATGTATGTGGTAGGATTCTTCTCAGTTCTCCTCAGTTCTAAGTTACAGAATGGTGACAAAATAGCTAAAACGTTCTTGTCTAAGCACAGACACTCTTTTTACACAATACTGTTTTAGGATTTAGTAAGAAAATGTGGAGAAATGTCTCTTTCATAGAGGTCTATTTCCCACTTTTTCTGTGCACCCTGAAATAAAAGGTGAAAGAAATATTTTCATTAGGAAATAGAGTAAACTTGAGAAGCTTTTTCCTAGCCTGGATGAATGTTTGACAGATAAAAGTAAAATCTTACTTAAAAGAGAGGGGAAGACAAGGGAAAGAAACTACAAAAACAGAATTAAAATCAAAGCTGAAACAAAAATAAATAATGATGTGAAGGTACCAATAAGTTGAAAAGTTATTTAGGACATTTTGTGAAGAATTAATTTCCTTAGAGGTCTCTAACAAAGTAAAAGAACAAAAAAACCAACAAAAACCCTTAATGAAAGATATTTTTGACCCTCCAAGTTCATTTTACTAATATAAAAAACAGGCAATTCAACAATCACAGGAAATTTTTCTGAAAAACAAATTCAAAATGAGAAATGTAATGTGACCTGCCTTTTTCTTTTAACATAGCCTTTTTTCTGTTGGTGCTGTTAGAAATATTTGCTTCCAAATCCTGTGTTGTTTGTGATAGAAGCACCATCTCATGTATCTGCTCCTGAAATTTATCTTCTATTCCTTCTTTGTACCCCAGCTGCACAAAACATAGCTACATTTAGATTTCAGATTTTCCCAAGTCCTGCGAGGTGAGGCTAAGAGAGCTGAGGTTGCTGAGCCTGGAGAGAAGGAAGCTCAGGGGAGACCTTATCACTCTACAACTGCCTGAAAGGAAATTGTAGTCAGATGGGGGTCAGCCTCTTCTCCCAGGCAACCAGCAACAGGACAAGGGGGCACAGTCCTAAGCAGCGCCAGGGGAGGTTTAGGTTGGACATTAGAAAGAAGAGAGAGTGATTGGACATTGGAACAGGTTACCCAGGGAGGTGGTGGTGTCACCATCCCCAGGGGTGTTTAAGCAAAAAATGCATGTGGCACTCAGTGCCATGGTCTTGTTGACAAGGTGGTGTTTGGTCATTGGTTGGAGTCGTTAATCTCAGAGGGCTTTTCTAATCTAGTTGATTCTGTGAAAAAAGTTCAAAGATTTGATAGAAATTTCATTAAGGAGGTGGATATCCCTTTGTAAAGCAGGTGAGCACATTTTTTCTTTCTTTATTTTTTTTTCCCTGTCATGCAGTTGAAGATGAGTTATTTATTTTACTGTTTGTCTTACACTGTGGCTGTATAATTTATTGAAGATTTAGCTACAGTGATATTAAGGTTACAGAAAATTTTATAAGTTTTTTATGCTTAAAATATTGTTTCTTCCTTAGACTATCTGGGGCCTACGTCTTGGCACAACATTTGAATAATTATTTGGGTATATAGGGTGCTTAAACAAAATGATCCAATTTTCCTTTGTTGAAAGTGAATAGGTTACAAATTCACTGGTCACCAACAGCTCTGCAATAATGAATTAATGTGCCTGCACAAACAAGAACAGTGTAACTGCAGTCACATTCTAGTTGCCTGTCTCTGAAGATTTACTTTGACTATTGAAAAAATAGCAAAAACAACTCTTTTAGAATAATGAAAAATACTATGGCATGTTGTATGGTTATTACTATTATCCTTGAAATAATCCTCTTTTATTATACATTTCACATCACATATTTTATCAGAGCACAGTAATTCCATATTAATTGGAGTATAATCTATGATTTCAAAAGCCAGTTCTCTTTGTAACAGAAAGCCTTTGGATTTTTATATGAGAATAGTAAAAAATTAGTGTTACTTTATGAGGCTAATAAAGCAAAGAAGAAAGACTATACTGCTGTATTTTAAGTTCCTTTTTCTTGTCTCTCAGTGAATATACTGCTAGTAGTAGCTGTATGAATTAGGTAGGAGCTAGGTTAAAAAGTTGAAATTTTGACATGAATTGTGGCTAGGTTGACTTTAGGGCCCTCTGATTCTTACTGCCCAGCTTGAAGTACCATGAAGGAGTTTGATTTTCAGAGATGCTTGGCACATCATGAAATCAAACTCTCTTATCACAGCTTGACTGCCTGATAGCGTGGCACAAAAAGTGTGCCTTGATTTTGAAACTGTTGGCCACTCTGTCGATTTCCCCCGTTTTCTGGGATTTGGGGATCTTCCTTCAGACTCATTACCAGGAGCTGGTGTAGTTCAGCTAAATTGCTTGTCAGATATCTACAGAACATTTATGCTGTTTCTGTAATGTCTGCCTACAGACATATTACCAATAAATTTCAACTGGCTAGAGTGCATGTTATTTTTTGTCAGAAAATTATGTTGCATTTCTGTGAAAAGCATTAAAATGATTTTTGACTCATTGGCCCATGCTGTTATTCCTTTTTCTAGCATGCTGTGGAGCAGGGAGGGCAGCACTTCTGGCCCAGCTATAGGATGAGGACACCTGCCTCCAGCTTTAGTTGTTCCCTGTGGAGGGGGCAAAGCCACCAAGTGGATAGCATCATTCCCTCCAGAGAGAAGGAAAGAGAGAGGTAGTGACTTGAGTGTGTCATCACCTCCCTTGCCCTTTGGCATGTTAAGTGTTGATGTATGCCTGTGTAATACACATAGGACCTGTTCCCACCTGACCTCTTTGGGCACTCTGTCAGCAGCAGCGGGAAAAAGGGTGTTATTTACTGACATTTCTGGAGGTGTTCGTCGCAGGTGGTGCCAAGCCTGCCGGTGCTGCACAGTGAAGTGCTGTGGCAAATTCTGTACAGCTCAGCCCAGAATTGTTGTTTAGAGAAATTAGTCTGTCAGCATGGTTCAGCTCTTACAAATTGCTAATGGATTTTGTGCATGTGTTATCTCGAGCTCCAGTCCTGCTGGTTTTGTGAGAATGTACTTCTGGAGAACTATGTTGTTATAACTAATAGCTCTATGTCATGTGTACGATTTGGAGGAAAATTCATTTCTTATTTCCATCAGGTTTGTTTTGCTTTCATTCCAGGTGGCACAAAGTCCCATGTTCCCATTTTCTGAATCCTTTTCCTTCAGTTCCTTCTTACCATGTAAGGACAATATTTATTTTATATTTTTCAGCTTTGTACTAGAGTCATAAAACCATAGAATGATTTGGGTTGAAAGTGATCTTAAAGATCATCTAGTTCCAACTCCCCTGCAGTGGGCAGGGACAACTTCCACTAGGCCAGGTTGCTCAAAGCCCCATCCAACCTGGCCTTGAATATTTCCAGGGATGGGACATCCACAGCTTCTCTGGGCAACCAGTTCCAGTGCTTCACTATCATCACAGTAAAGAGTTTTTTGCTAATATCTAATCTAAACCCACACTCTGTTTAAGCCAAACTAGGTAGACCAAAGCTACACAGGACTCTGCTCCCTATGACAGCAGACAGAAGAGAATGCTTAGGGAAGAGAATAGCAACAGAGTATGCCTAGATACCTCCCAATTACCTTCTCAGCTTTCAGTTTACGTTCTCAATAGTTAAGATGGATGATGACTGGAAGAAAAATTAATCGCCATTAGTTTTTCACAGGCAATGACAGGATGAGGAATAAATGGATAGACAATTTCACTCAGGCATCCAAACCAATAACTAAAATCATTTCTCTTAGGCCTTTCCCAATAAGCAGTAGGGTATCAGTGTCAGAGAATATCTGATGTTCACGTAAAAAAGTCTTGTCTTGTGAATAAAGTCACTCATGCAGTTAGACTAGACTTAGGATAGAAACCTGTATTGTGACTTGGAGAGGAAGCATTTACTTAAAGACAAGGTACCTATTATAAAGTCAGTTCCTAAAGTGGGAACCCCTCAATGCTTGTGCAATCTCCAGGTGCAGGGCTGTGCCAGGCAGAGCTGATCACATTCCTAGGAGCTAAACTGGTGCAACAGGAGCAAGGGCAGTGCAAACCTGATGTTACTGTGCATGGAATTTTCTGGGCAATCCAAATGGTGATTAGGTAAGCTTTATACATAAGCTTTTATAAAAAAAGGGAATACTTTTAGAGGTGTTAAATTATTAATCTCGATATTATTTATGGTAATATTTTTAGCATAATTAACCTATTTAGTATTAATGAGGATGTACTATGTGAGATGAAAGTCCAATTAATTTTGTAGCTAAAAAGCCATTCAATTTTTATGCTGCAACATGGACATGACATGGACATTATAGTGTCACAAAACCAGATAGACACAGTGGGAATACTATTTCAGTAGTCCATAAAAAGGGTGTGTGTGGGGGGAAATCGTCCTCTTCACAACTTTGATTTTCAGCTGATGTCAAGTCCAGCATCACAAGCAGAATTTTGTAACTTTATGCCAGTCAGATGCCTGCCATTCACAGTGGTGAAGTTCTAAAAGCATGTTTCTTTCTTTTTTCATTTTTTTAGCTCTCTGCCCTTTGTGGCCTTTATTTAACTTCTTCTCTCAGGGGTTCTTCTACCTGTGAAAGCAATAGCCATATTTTCTTAATAATAGTGCCTCATGTTACAGTATCCAGCACATGTTACTCAATAGAATCTGGGGCAATTGCTAAGAATTTATTTTTTTTCTATAGAAATCCTTAGTGCTGTGGATGGGGATTTTTAATGAAAAAATGTTTGCTTGACCTACACCTTGATTTGGCTCAAAGCTGCACACCTTACAGTTGTTGCATTCCAGTGTGAAGGAAAAGGCTTTTGTTTTGGTTTGGTTTGGGTTTAGGGTTTGTTGGTTTATGGGTTTTTCTATTTTATTTTAAGGAGTTTGGGTTTTTTAGCAAGTAACCTCTGCATTGATGAATATATGATAAAGAAGAATACATTCAAGATGACTCATTTCCAAAAAAAATATGATAGGCCTTCCTGGCTGGATATATCATCCAATGTTAGGAGTAAGAGAGTCAAGTATTATGCATTTCTAACCTAGCACAATGAGGAAGTGTTGGCAATGCTTTTCTAGAGGAGCAAGGCCCGAGGTCCTTTCACTCTTCACAATCTCTTTGAAACTACTACGTGCTTTGCTTAGCAGACATCCTCTTTCTTCTTGTCCTGTAGGAAATTTTCACTCACATTGATTTACTTTCAGTTTTACAGTTTAAAGAAACAGAAATGTCCAGTGATATGAAACTTTCATGAATTGCTTCAGAAAGATTAAAAAATGTGTGACCTACCTCTCCCCTCTGTTGTTTCCTGAGACTGACCATTGCTCCAGTGGCCAGAGCAGAGGTAGGCATGACTTGCTCATCAAGCTTTTGGTGAGCCATGTCATTATGAATTTTTTTTATTTGTTGAAAGTTAAGCATTGTGTTTTGAAATTTAAAGTTCTTAAAGTCCCAGCTCAGACAAGCTCTGTTCAAGATCAGTGAAGCTACATAAATGCTTTTCTTGTTGCTCAGGTTAATCAAAATGGAGGGGAGGATTTTGTTTTAGTTTTGTGTAAGACTACTCATTCTTGGTAGGCAATGCTACAGAGGTAATTTATTCATATGTGTTATAAAATAAGCCTGTAATAACTTTCAGAATATTAATTTTCCCTCCTCTAATGCTAAATGAAAAACACATTTAAGACTCTCAATTTACTGTCTCATCAGTCTAATATAGTTTTTCTATGTCTATTTCAGTACCGACATTATAAGTAATCTTTTTTAAAAGTATACACACAGTCTGATGTATACTTACATTAATATGTGAGTTGACTAGTGAATGCTAAAGCAGTTTGAAGATTTTTTTTTAAACAAGAATAGGCATACAGCTGCAACAATACTTATCTGCATTTTATACAAAGAGCTTGTATACACAGGGAAATTTGTGTTCCAAGTCTATGACTAGCTTTACATACTGAGACCTGGAAGAGCTTAAGATAAAAGGCTGACAGGAATTACTACTTTATTTATTTTTAAAAGCACTAAAATGTTATGTGTTTGCTGAAGTTTTTTTAATAAATATTTTGACAGTCTGCTTTTCTTCTAAAGAAACCCTAAGTGAAAACATGAAGGCCTAGTTGGAATTCTGTCATCACTGAAGAATATTTTCTGTCTTACACTGAAGGTTGAACACACTGATTTTCTGTTTATGTCCTATGAGCTTACCCTCACTACTTTAGAGAAAACATCAAGCAGACTTACCTGGAAGTGGTACACATTGCCTATGTTAAATCAAACCTGCCTGAATTGGAATAATTCAGTAGCACAGCAGGGAAGTAGTGGTCTCAGATATGCCTGGATGTTAATTATAAGTACCTTTTTATCTTTCCCTACCCCCTTTTAAATTTTTTTTTTATAGCTATGATGCTTAAACAGGACTTTGAGAAATTTATACTCTCTTATCCCATACCCTCTTTTGCCATACAATCACTTCAGGGATCGCCAGGCTCTGTGTGAGCACTGGCTGGTTTTCTTGCTGATGTTGCTCCTGCTGGAAGGGCTTCAGCAATGTCCCAGCAAACAGCCAGGTCTGCATCTGCCCAACAATGTGTTGTGAGGAGATTCAGCAAACTCCAAAAGGTTACCTAGGATTTTGTGATGGGATACTCTTATCCTAGTGAAATTTCCACAAAACACTGAACCTCCTCTGCTCTCTGTATTCTAAATGCAGTGTTTCTAAACCATAATCAGCTTTCTTGACTCCAAGAGTCTATGGCCTAGTTTTACAGACTATGGGCAGGTGAGTACATTTATAGCTCTTTGTTGGTGTGTGTAAGACTGCCCTTAGCTACTCAGATAGCTGGCAGGAGGACACAGCAATTTCTGCCTCTCAAGCTACAATTCATAGGTAACAATTGCCTTCCTATGTTTGCAAAACACAAGTAATCAGTTGAATGAAAAACCTGATCAAAATAATTTAACAAAGGAACCATTGGGGCTTTTTTTTACTTATCCATGAAAGAATTCATGTTATTTCAACAGCAAAAAGAATTATCTTTGGTAAAACTTGACTATCAAGATTGTGTATCCTCACAAAGTAATGCAGAGCATGTTCTCTCCTCTTCAGAGAGATAAATGCAAAGAACAACAAGGTTTCTTTCCTTGTTTAATTTTGGTGGGTTTGGTCATATAGTAGTTGCATTTACATGTCTTAATTTTATTACACTTCCTGCATGTGCTAGGAGGTGTAAAGTTACAAAGTATATCCACTTACTGCATTTCTATAGCCAAAATACTTATGCGTGGCACGCTGCTGATGTCAGAAGCTCAAAAATCAGCACAGATGGGCCAAGATGGCTAAATAAATCCTTTAATGTACTGTTTCTGTGGGTGGAATTGGTTCTTGAACTGGCAGATGAGCATGGGAGTCAGACTGGAGAAGAAAAACTCCCTTCCTTGTTCTGCTGGAGTACCTGTGGTTTGGACTTTGGTCACTGTGTACAGCAGTAAGTCTGTGAGGAAAAGTGAGCCATGTCTTACTCTTCCTAAGGGGCAGGAAGGAGGCACAGAGTTTTCCAAACTATCCATGTCAGGTTTGTTGGTTATCTAACCCTGGCTTATTAATCACCTATAGAGCAAATGGAGAGAACAGGTATCTCTTACAGATGAGTCAGAGCCCTAGTGCGGGCAGTGTATACCCTGCTCAGAGATCTGTTCTGGGTTGTGGGGGCTCCTGGGGTTGCTCCATAAGCAATGCAAATTTCAGTTGCTACCAAGTGACATTGTAGTGCAGTATGTGATTTTTTTTCTGCTGAGCAATCCATCTTGTTCCCCAAAGCAATTGAAGCACAGCCAGCCAAACCAATTTCCCATTAAGTACAAAGATGTGTAACAGCAATTTAAAAAAAAAAAAAAAAAAAAAGTAGCTCACTGCAAGTTTTATTTTAGACCTTCTGTAATTCTATTCCAAGGTCTTTTCCTGTTAATTTAATTAATTTGCCATTTAGGAGTGAGGAAGGAGAGGGTCAGTCTCAAAGCATCACATTTTCTAACAAGTTATGTCTGCAATTGATTTTTTCCACCCTAAACCAAATTTATGTCATCTTGGTATAATAAAAAAACTTTTCCAGAAATAAATTATGGAAATTATTTATCTTTTGTTGTAGATGAAACAAACAAATTACAACCCCTACTGGATCTGGATGGTGCCATTTTATTTAGGAACTAGTGGGACTAGCTCTTTTACCCTGCTTGTTCATCCCACGCATTGATTCCCTTTATGCTGAGCTTTATTTCGAGGTCTTGAGTTTCCTTCCCCACAGGGAGGTCACTCCAGGAAGGATAGGCAGAAAGCTATGCCAATTCATACTCTCCACTGCTCAGTCACCAGTTTTGGGTGTTAGTGGGCAAGGTCCCTGGGTGCCTAATTGGCACTGATTTCTCCCCAGTAATCTGAACTCCAGGATCTTCCTGACCTGCACCTTCCAAGACTGCTTTCTCTTTTTGGGAGCCCTTCTATTTCACACCTGCTCATCCTTCCAGAATTCAAAACCCTGGTTTCCCAATCTAAATAGTCCCTGTGCAGAAACACAACATGTGACCAGCCTCCTGGTTGGCAGTTCTTGTCTATTATCAACTGGCAGGCTCAGATCATGCCACTTCTCTTTCATACACATGTTATTTATGTGCATTCACCTACATATGTATTAATCTATTATCTGTCAGCATTACTGACTTAAATTTTTTCATCTTACAACACTTCCTAAGGACACTGATCTCTTGTTTTATGCTGCCATTCAGTTCAGAAAGAATTTCCATTTCAGTGTGCTCTTTTATTCCCCCTTTTGTTACTTTCATGTAAAAGTCAGTCAGGCTGATCTGTGTCATCCTTTAACCGCACCTTATAAAGAATAATCTAGTAAAAACTTACACCATTGTCTTCACTGAATATTTTATGGATCCCTTCAAAGCAAATAGTATGAGTAATATAATTTGTCAGGCTGCTTGTGAAAACAGAAGTTGATTTAATGACAAGAACTTTGAAGTTTTGCCCCATCCCTGGAAGCATTGTCAGAAGTGTTCAAGGCCAGACTGGATGACACATTGAGCAACTTGGTCTATTGGAAGGTGTCCCTGCCCGTGGCAAGGGAATTGGAACTAGATGATCTTTAAGGTCCCTTGCAACACAAACCATTCTGTGATTCTATGAACTTCATTATTTTTAGCTGCTAGAGGAAGGCATTTTTTTCATGTTAAGCACGGGTACTTACCAAATCCCTAAGTACAAATATGAAGCTGATATTGTTAAAGAGAAGAGATTGCTCAGGTGATCATGGTGGTTTACAGTGGTGACATGAATCTCTCTTCTCTTTGACTACCAGCAACAAGAGATTTTCTGCTCTTTGCTCAAAGTTCAGTGTGTGCTTTTACACATTCAGTATATACCTTGTCTCATATATCGACTATGGATAGTTCTGCTTCTGCAGATCTGTGATTTCAATGCACAAAATTGGTGTAAATGTAAAAGATATTTTGAAAGGTTGTTAGAATCAATACATTTTTATTTTAGTCAATATTTGTGTTGTATCCATCCAGTCAAACTTACATAGGTTCTAAGAGTTCTGACCAGATCCTTGTAACTGACAAATTCCTCTCCCTGCAGAATGAGGGGCATCCTCATTTGTGCTAAGTTAAAATGCCAATAGAGAACATGAACTTAATGTGATATTATAGTGTCTGGAAAATACAAAAGTTCTGGTAATTTTGGAGGAACATTGGGTTTCGAGATTTTTATTAATCTAGGTATGTGTGAAGTCTGCAGTTTGAGTATAATAAAAAACTAAGTTGTAATTATTAAACTATATTTTCCATGAAGTATATGCTCCTAAAAATGTGAGAAAAGGTTTTGTTCAGCATACATGTATATTGAATATATATATGTAAATATATATCCATAAAAATTGAAATATATGTATTCTTGTTTGGTTCTGGATAGTGATAAAACTCCATGTTCATTCGCTTACTGGTCTTTCTGCTGAGATTTTCCACTGCAGTGACATGCTTTATGTGGCCAGCTGTCTAGTAGGAAGGGATTGCCATGTTTAACTAAATTAAATCTACAAACTGACAGATGGCTATGAATTTGGTCACAGTCAGCAGTACCTGAAATATTTAAAGGTAAGAAGCTCTATATTGTACTATGGCTCTCTTTAGTATAATTTTTCTGCTTTCGGTAGCCTTCTTTATTGGCAACATAATGGAAGTTACATGGAAGTAGAAAATAGGCAAAACCGCATAGTCTTAAAGCCCTGTTTGATGAAACATGAAAATAATATCAAATTTAATATCACTAGGTGCTATTGATGTTTCAGGGAGTGGAGAAAATATTTCTGACTGAAAACATAAAATATTTCCACAGATAAGCAATAAGTAATTTCCTATTTACGAGGAAAATAAATGTGAAGGTAGGTCTAGGGAAATTAATTTGTTTATATTAGCTGGCATTGATTTTGAGAGGATGTTTTTAGAAGTATAAACCTAAGGCCCCACTTTCTTAATTTTCTTGCAAGAAGGCAACTGGAAAACATAAGCACTCTGCCCTGGTGTCTATCTTTTTGGAGAAAAAACAATGAGATATTTTTCAAAGAAATTACTCTTTGTAAGTAAGTGGGAATTCTAAAGATGACTCCACATCAGGAGCAGAGTGTAGGAGACCTGACCTGTAATAGCAGAGTAATGCCTCCAATAAAATCCAGTTGTGCTTTCAGCATTTACCAACAATAACTATCAGAAGGTCACTTGCTTCTCCGTGAAAGAAAAACCATACAAAGGAGAAGGTAATAAATTCATCTATCCTGCCCCCGTCTAAGAAACCAATGCTCAGTGTCAAAATCTAGGACACTGTGCTTCACCCCTGTGTCCAAAGTCATGAAAACAAAGCCCCAAAGAAATCAATTGGAAATGCATACATTTATTTTCCTTTTCCATGTCTTGTAGGAGGGCATTTGTTTTTTCAGTTTATGAATGAGAACTGGATTTCAGCAGGGTGGGGAGGAGGGATGGGAATGGCAGCAATGACAGTTGTCTAAAAGTAGGTTCAGCCCTTGCCTTTATCTCCATTCCTGTGTAAGAATCTCTTACTATCTCTTTCTATGTAAGAAACACTGTTGTATAAAAGATGTAGTGAGTAGTCCAGAAATTATTTCTGTTGCAGTGCTGATGAATCGGAACAAAACTAATGGACAAGGTGGGATAAGACTGAAAGAGTGGGTGTACACTTTCCTGTTGTTGCACCACCTTGCTTGCAACTAGAATATATAACTGTAGTGATCTTTAAGAAGTATTGAAGTCATAATTCATAAAGAAATGGCATAAATATTTGTAATTTCCTATGGGAAATAAATTAAAAAATTCCACTAAGTTTTTATAAGTCATACTTTTTTTAGTTTAATGATTTAACTTTTCAGTTAATTTTTGAAAAAAAAAATCATTTCTTAACCTATAACAATGTTACTATGACTTATGTTCATCAAAGTTGTGAGACCACAAGCAGTTTATGCAAGTCCAAATTCAATATCGACACATACATCTTTTTTATTCATAGATGGAAATTTCAAACACAGTAGAATCAAAATACATTTAATTCACAATGCTTAATTTGAAAAAAATAGGCTTCTTTGATATTGGTTCATATGAGATCTGAAATCTTGAATCCTGGAATCTAATTTTCTCATTTGATTTGACTTCTTGGTCACTTATTATTTCTAGTCCCTCTTGTTTAGAATTAGTAATACTCTGGTCATCTGTGTTGTTTCACTCTAAAGCACTTCTGAGCCATGGGCTGATCTTTCAGGGTGTTATAGCCCTCGAGGTTTGGGTCAGGGGGGTGAAGTCTGGGTGCAGACAGGATTGAGAGAGGGAAATAGCGGTCATAAAGTGATGCATCCACTGCACAGTAATGAAGGTCGTGAATCTGTTATTCAAGAAGATCAATGAATCATTCCAAGCTTCCATGATCTTCAATCCATACTGAAAGGGTGCCCCACAGGCAGATCGTACTATGATTAGGGTTTTTTTCTGTTTGGAGAGTGGTGGTCAGGCACTGGAACAGGCTTCCCAGGGAAGTAATCACAGCACCAAGCCTGACATAGTACAAGAAGCATTTGGATGATACTCTCAGGCACATGGTGTGGCTTTTGAGGATGGTCCTGTGTGAGGATGGTCCAAATCCTAAGATTTGGAGTCGAGGATCCTTGTAGATCCCTTCCAACTCAGCATGTTTTGTGAATTTGTGATTCTGTGACCTTCCTGTGATGTTGGGCCATACACAGTGCTCAGGCACCAGTGTTGGCTTCCCATGATACTAGTGTTCAAGTATATTGAATATTAACTTACAATTATAAAATTATTTTTAAAAAAAGATCTTGATATTCAGACAAAAATGTGATATATTTTTTACAATTTTAAGCACAGTACAAACTAGGAAAGGTATAAAAGACTGTTCTATAAGGAAAACAATAATGATTTTTTTCATTATGTAAATTGCTTCAGCTGTGAGCTTTATCCAAACATGTTTCAAAGGGAATGGACTTTGGCAAGAGGCAGATGTTGTTTTCCTTTCAAACTCAAGCTAACAAAGCAATCAAATATGAATGGTATCAAATTATCTTTGGCACATTGTAAGTCCCAATACAAATTCTTTGGATTCAGAAAGAGAAGCATTTTCTGGATCAAATATCCATATTTTTCTACAAGTAATTAAAAGAACCTGCTAGATCTGCTATTACTTAGAGCTAGCCTCTAGAGGAAAGTCCATACTACAAAGTAGACCAAAATAGTTTTCACTTTTACATTAAAGAAGCAACATCAGAATATATAATGATTGATATTCAATAGCAAAAGGTATATTTGTGGCCCCTAAATGCTAATATTAATGTAATAAATAAATATGCCACTATTCTTATACAACCATATTTGGATAAATCATATCAGAACTACAAACAAAGACCTGAATTAGGAAAAAAAAAAAAAGATGTATGACCATAGTGTGGTTTCTTTCCCCTATCAAATTGGTCCCTGTTGATTTCAAAACTTGTGTAGGAGAGAGAGGTCTTAGGCAGAGTGACATTTGGATGATTCTAAAAGTGGTCTGCATTTTCGGGTAGCATGCAGAAGTGAGGAATACCCAAAAGACTTGAGGATTCTCATTGGCACATGCAGCTCACATAGATTCACATCTACCAGAGGAGCTTGATTTGAATAGGAGCTAGCAAACATGCTCTAGTATTTTATTCCATTATTCTCTGATCTGAAACCAATATCAGTTATTTGTGAAATAAAAAAAAAAAGGTTTTGAGTTCTTAGAAAAAAATAAAGAAGAAAAAACTTTGTCTGTTTGTCTGTTACCTGATATACCTTTTGTT
Organism: Margarornis squamiger; assembly: GCA_035222235.1. Taxonomy (NCBI): domain Eukaryota; kingdom Metazoa; phylum Chordata; class Aves; order Passeriformes; family Furnariidae; genus Margarornis; species Margarornis squamiger. The sequence goes on from JAWWTY010000077.1 coordinate 80,490,830, forward strand.
TTATCTTGGGACTGAGACATTGTTGAGGCAGTTTCTCTCTCCCTAGGAAAAACTCCAAAGAATACTAAACTTAAATACACCTTCTATATTTAATCTGCTGTACATTTTCAGACATGAAACATTTCTTAACCAGATCTTTAGAATCTACAGTATATATCCTATGAAATAAGTATTGATATTTAGGTAGAATTTATTCAAGCATTTATCTGCCACAACAAGAGTCATCATTTTATTAAAACAATGTTATAGATGGATAGCTAATAAAATAATTGTCAACCAATGAAAATATTCTATTAACAAAAACATTGTGTCTTTGCATTCTACACAGTAAAAAGAGCAATATAAGGTTTTTTACTAATAGAATAGCTTACACACCATATTAGACCCACCATCCAGTTCAACTGTATTTCTTGGCCAATTTATTGCGAATAATTTTGGCATAAAAAATGCTGGACAAATTCAAAAAATGTAGTAAAGAAATGAACTTAACAGGATGTGATTGAGGGAAAAATACTTCTTTCACATAAAAATTTAACCCTGAAAGTTTTGACTAGGTAATGAAAGTGCTTACCATTCAGATTAAAAGGAGGCTATATATCATTAGCACTAGCTAGTTGCTCTGTGACTTACCTTACAGTTCCTTACTTCTGTTGTTTTTTTTTTTCCAAATTAATCAATTCAGAGATGCCATAGATATAAGTATAATTTAGATGATCTGAAAAGACCTTCAGTGCTTCATCCTGTAGTGAGTTGGAAATTCACTTTATGAACAAGTTCACAGTCTTATTCATCAGTCCTGTTGAAAGTACTGTTTTTGCTGGAGACACAGCTCTGCAGCTGCAATGCACTTGTGTTCTCTCCTGATAGTACATTGTAGCACGAAAAAATGGGTGCAGTTCATTTCACAGGACCATTTCAATTACACCTTTAGAAATCAGTCCCTCATATTGCTGGAAGATTGATGTATGTGAAAAAGGTATGGGTCTTGTGCATGGGCATAAGGGAACACTGGACTGAAATCCTGGTGCTTACCTTAAAATAAAGGGGTTTTGTCTTTCTCTCAGCTTTAACAAGCTTTAACATGTAAAGCAGAGTTCAATTTACTTTGATTGCATATCCTGGTCCTTGAAGACACCTTTGTTTGAATCCCGTAAAAGGAAAATTACCTGTATTCATTGAATATAGCTAACAATATGAGAGACTAATCCAAGATTAACAAGAACTTTATAATCTCTGATGATTCTGCAGCAGTAAGATCCTCTCCAGCTAATCAGATCACCTGTCTCTGCAAGAGCTGCATGATTATAGTCATTCCAGAACTTCATAGGTATTAATGAGAGGAATGTACTTTAGCAGACCATTAATGATTAAAAAAAAATTACACAGAAAGAATGTCATAATCAAAACGAAAGAGTAAAAAAAACCTAGTATTAATTTTGTACCTGAGTGATCCCCCACTCAGGCATATTTCAGTTATCTAACAAATTGTTCACCAGGCAAAAGAGACCTGGGGAGCCAGTAGTATATTAACTAGCCTTCTCAGCTTACCTTTCTGCTGAAAAGCTGCCCCAGGTGGTTAAATCTGAGAAGGAAGCAAAAGTGGATGAGAAGATATCAAATAAGATTCAGCCAGCGCTCTCTGAGCTGTCAGCAGCCTTAGTCAATGATGATTTCTGTGTGCATGTGCACTTCCCTAGAAGATGTGATATGTTCCTGTGCCAAAGCCATTTACTTACTCTTTTTTTTTTTTTTTTTTAAGTGAAGAGGTAAATTATTTACATTTTTTTTCCTTCTTATTTTTTGGAAAAATAAGGCTGTATAAATCCCTCACTCTATTCAGCTGAGATATAATCCAATACTTCTGGTGGAATTTAATTATAATAACATCCTAATAAAAGGTAAATTAAACAGGAATATGACCAAGTGCTGTCACACTAAATAAAAATTTAAATTACACTAGTAACAGACAGCTCTGTCCTAGAATTATTAATTAAAAAGTGTGACATTTTTGTTTCTGGTTAATCAATGAATGCTTCACAAATATTTTGAAGCCTTCCTTGACCTATTATAGGCTAAATTAAATCTAAAGTTCTGACAGACACTGAGCAGGAGAGCAAAGTGAGTTCACTTTGGAGGGGACTATATATGAGGCACAGAATGAGGAGCTCTTTGTCAGGGAGATGTGATGCCCTCCCAGTTTAGGGTTTCCTCCTGTCCTTGCACAAGTATATACGGAGTTGCCCTTGGCTGGTATCTAATCACCTGGTATTTACTCTCCTTTTGAAATATCAAAGGAAACAATATTTTGACAGGAAGAGGAGAGATCCAACAGACCAGAGAAACTTTCTCTCATTTCTCCTAGGCCTTATTTTTAACACTGTGTTTACCAGAGCACATGCTACTGTACGATCCCAAGGTGTCTCAGCCAACCGAGGGAACAGAACGGCTGTGCCAGCTGCTATGGGGGATGCAATTGCCATGCAGAGCTTGGGTGAATGCAAGGAGGGACTCCATTGAAATTTTTCATTCTTCCCTCTGTCTTGGCTCAAAATGCAACTAGAATTATATCATTTTATCACCACTGACATATCTATCACAGTTTTATCTTGGAACAGTTAGAACTCCGAGATCCCTTTGCTTCCTGACATGCAGCCTGCTTTGACCCCACACTTCCACTCATGCTTGTCTCATGATCACAAATTTGGTTATTTCTTCACCATCACCCCCTCCAAAAAGACCCCCCTGATATGAATTTGTTCTACTCTAACTGACCCATCATGTCAATCCCTTCTTTTCTTTCTGCGTCTTCAGATGCTTAGAAAACAAGCCTCTGTGAAAAAACAAGCTCTTAATCAATAAAGCTTGTCAGCTGTGGGCTCTGTGACTGTGTTTTCCTGCTCTTTAGCAGCAGATCTTAGTATTTCTAAGAAAATAACTGCACAACACACAGCCTATACTTTTCATCCATCCATAAATGCACAGCTGGTATCCTCATGGGATTTTCTATTATGCATATTCAGCCTAGCATTTTCAAACCTTCAGATGGTCTCTATTATTTCTCCTTATGGGGAAAAAGATATTGTAGAAGCAGAGAGTTGTTCTCTTAATCCTTTGGATGTAGCTAAGGTTAGCTTTGGGATTTGAATGGAAAGGCTTCTCATTTTTATTCACTCCTATCTTCCATGGGGGCCCAGGTATGAGGTTGCTGGTAAAGAAAAAGTCTTAGGTTCACTTTAGGAGGTATGAAGCCTCTCTATAACTAGGTAGAAGCTGTTGAAAACACAGGTTCCAGCCACCAGTTTAATGTTACGTCCTAACTACCATTTTCTTGAAAAAGAAAATCGCTTGATGAGTGTTAGAATTAATGGTCCTATTAATGCAACCAGGAGGATACACACACACAGAAAAATGGGAGCTGGTTTGTTCCACTTTCAATCGCTTTTGTTTACTCATTCAGATAGCACTGTCAAAATGCTGCCTTTTGGATATACTTGCATATTTAATCCTTGTGATTAAATTTTGCTCTTTTGCCCTTGTGAACTCTCAAAGAGTTGTGTTTGGCAGTATAATTTCTCATTTCTGTTGATCTCTTCAAAATTAGAGCAGCTCAGAAATGTTCATCAAAACAACTTGATAGGAAACTTTTCTTTTTCCTTTAGACAGATAATTCTGTCTTTGTGAGGGCCTGCCCTGAATTTCATTAAAGATTACCAAGAGAATAGCATTATCAGAATCTCTCCAACTATATGTAAAACTGTATTTTCTAGAATCATGATGAGTTACGCCAGAGCAGTTTCTAACATTCAAGAATCATAATTTCTGAACTCTGTGTCACTGCTTGGTTCTTTCTTAATAGATGAATCTAAGATATGTTGTAGATGATGATCTGCCCAGTTTAATGTCGGTGGAGTTCAATAACCAGTTCAGAAATTAATAATCAATACAAACATTGCAACTCAAAAGAAGTTGTTAGACCTTTTGTTTTCCACATAATGGGATAAATAGTAGCTGAATGCTTTTAAGCAGCCATTTCTTTTCCCTCTCATGTCCAAATGGAACCAGAATCACTTTACAAGCTTGTGTGTCTCAAAAACAGTTGTTGATTTTATTTCCTTGACTGAGAGCTCTGGGTGCTCATAGATTGACTAAATTCTGGGAAGATTTTATGAGTTGTAGAAAAATTAGAGCATTACTCTATTGTCTTTTCACCCAATGATTTCATTGGGAATTACCTGGAACCTGAGCTGCTGAGAGAAGGAACACTCTGGCCTTTGGAGGGCATTGTTAAAGTTAAAAGCTGGATAAAACACCACCACTCTTCCAAATGTCTGACTCAAGCAGAAGAATCCACATTATCTGCTAAGCCTCTTATGTAATGGAAGATTGGATGCCTCTAGTGGGATCCCCAAAAGGCAACATACTCAGTACAGCATCACATGATCTGCCCACTTGGTGTATAGGGGTATATAGAGGTGTATATTATGAGATAGAATAAAAGCCTCAGGCTTAGGAATTATCTTTGAATATTCATCCTATGAAAACTCATAGAGGCAAGTAGTATCACTCCTACCATGGCCCTGAACTGTCTCCTGAAGGCAGCTGTTTCCTTTTTACTTTTAGTGCATTGGATTGACCACTGGGCTAGGAAGACAGGCCATTGGAACAGGAAGGTTATCTCCATTTCTTTTAGTATGCTGTAGTCTATGAATTCTAACACTGAATCAGGAAACAGTAAAAAATTTTTCATTCTTCTTCTGCATGAGGACAATATGAACAAATATGATTATGAGATAACCTGAAGAAACGGTATGTTTTAAGAGGAGGATTTCTCTGCCTCAGCTGAGTTACATTCTCTGTTGTATTGCCTTCCCAGTTCAGAGTTTTCAGTTCTTTGTTACATCTTGGAAGAGTACTATTGGATAGAAAATTCTACAAAATTTAATGTAACATTCAACTGGATTATTATTTCACCCTGCTGGGCAGAAGGAGGTGCCAGTTTGCCTCTTTGCAGATAGAGAAAAGGGCTGAAGTTGGTTTCTTTGGCAAAACTGAAACTAGTCTTGGTTGTCCTTGAAAAGTTCCCTCAGGAGAGGGGGTAAACTCCTACTACAATACTTTTGAAGTGAAGTGGAGCCTCCAATTGTATTTTTGCCAAATTTTAATTTTGTAGGTTTTCATAATATATTACGGAATGAGCTACACAAGGAAAGAGGGAGACAGTCATACAGTTTCCTGATCCTTATTCAGTATATGATAAATTGGCAGAATAGTTTAGACTATGATGTCTCAGGTAAAATTACTTTGTTGTAAATAAGAAGATAAAACTGGTAGGCATTTATGTGGCATTTCTGTTTTGCAACTTGATTTCCAGCTTAAGACCATCTTCTGCATCAAACTGTTTCTCAGAGATCTGTAAAGATGTGTTGCAAATTTACAGTGAATGCTCTTGATGGCTTCCTGTTTAATTATTTGCTTATCACACAATTTTGACATGAGTCAGTAAAAAAATTCATCTATCATAGTGTGTATGATAATGTTAAATGTTAAGGGTAGTTAAAACCCTGAGTCCCCATTATCCGCATATCCTCTATTAATTTTATTTTGCTTTTTTTGTAATTCCAGGGATCACAAAGCACCTATTTACACTCAGTTACAGAGTGAGTGATAATAGTAAAAATAACCAAAACTGGCTATGATGCCAAAATTAGCTTAGTTGTTAACAAGACCCCTGTTAGAGCAATTGAATGTTCAGAAATCTGATTCAACAAATATATTGTTTCCTGAAAATTGCTGAGTTTGATGATGAGTGAATACAGCAAATAGGAAATTATCATTATCAGGGCTCAGATGGAGCTATATAAGGGTAGTGTTTTACTAAGATATTAACATGGCTAAGCCAGTTTGGTCCAAAACTATGCAGGCACTTTCCAAAAGCTCAGTCTTGTGATTGTTAATTTCTCAGGACTGCTGCAGGAATCTGAGAAGTTAATGCCATTTGCTACTAGCAGTTACCAAAGCCTAACTTTGGTGCGTGCCTTTAAGATAGTTGCAAATAAATACATCTATTTTCAAGGAACCAATGTCTACAGTTTGCCATTAGCATCTGCTTAATAGAAGCAAATTTGCAGCAACCTACTGTTGTTATAAAACTGTTTTCTTAGTATGATTTAGGCTTTTCATCAATCTACATTATGTGATGACATTTGCACATTATACATGTGTTAGATGATAATCAAATGCATAATACAGCCTGTGCTCTACATTGCTTAACAGCCTTGATGTTCAGGAGTTATTAATTCCATTTAATTTTGAGCTCTTTGGACAGTGTAGGGGAAAAGTGACTCTCTAACCTTGTTTGGGAACAGATTTCCCGAAGTTAGTGGATTGCCTGTTTTAGGACCTCTCCTTTCCATTTCAGGAAACTTCACTGAAGAGTTTTGTTTCGTCTTGTTTTGTTGTTTTGTTTTTGTTTTTTGTTGTTGTTGTTGTTTTTTCTGTGATGTGTGGGTTGTTTGGTTCTGGGTTTGGTTTTTTTGTTGTTGTGATGGTTTTTGTTTTGTTTTGTTCCCCCCTCCCCCATGGCTAAAACTGCATTCAGTCCAGTTCTTTATAAATGCTTCTTGTTTTCCTTCTGTTTCTTCTGGGAGAGGAATGAAGCATCTGTCAGCTAGGAGGTAGCATCTGCAAGGAACTGCAAGGCAAAGAGTAGGCAGATGAAGAGTGACAGCAGTGAGGAAAAGGCTGGAAAGTTCAAACATGGAAGCATTGATAGTATGAGGGAACAGTTTATTTTTAAAGTTTACTATTATATCTATTTTATCTGGAACGTGGAGGAATTTTAATAAGAGATGAGAGCGTGAGCAGAACAAGAAATAAAGATACATCTCAGTGTAATGAGGTTTATCCCAACTGACAGAAGTCATCACTCTAATTACAGAGACAATTGCTGGATGGAAAACTACTTCAACTCAACAACTGATTTTGAATGATAACTCTGACAGTCCCTGTCCTATTAGAAGCCCTTTCAGTTTGCTCCCTTACAGTATTCTGTCTCTACATTATTGACATTTAATCACTTTGAATAAGAGAGTGTAATACCAATAATGTAACAAAGTGACTTGTGAAGGCTTATCCAGGAATATAATGAATTCTGAGACATTGCAGGACTAACTCCACCTTTTTTTTCTTGCAGATTAGATGCCTTATGAAGACAGGGTAGCTTCTTTTCAGGCTGGCTTCTTTGCTTTTGGGTGAGTGTGCAGTCACTTCCTGAAAATTTAGAGCAGAGGTAATCATCATAAAAAAGTCTTTATCAGTATCATATACCACATTATCATACACCCTCAACTTTTTTAAAGCAAGCAGTGATCCAAAAGATTCTAAACACTGGTATTTCCAAAAAGAGTATCCGCCCTAAAGTGGAGCAAAGTAATGAGATACAAAATGAGATGACGTTTATGGAGAACTTTGATAAAATAACAAGTTTTGGCCATGAGGGGCTAAGATTTTGAAAGCCAAATCAGGATTCATGTTGTGAGGAAATGTTCTATACATGTATGACTATAACAGCCTTATTTAAACCTTTCTTGAAGGTACCAGGATGTCCCTGGCTGTTAAACTGACTTTTTATTATTGCTTCATAGATGGTAACACACCTTTGGACAGACCCAGCTTTAGTCAACTGTCCTATGTCCAAGAAAAGAGAATGAATTCCTGTCACAGATTGGAAAGCTAATCCTCTGGAATGCACAGACCACAGGGGAGGGTTACTTGGGTTCTGACAGAATGATCCCTGGCATGGGATAAATCGCAGCCAGCACTCTACCCAGTCTGCCACTCTTCATATGTAAATATATAATGCACACATGTGAAAACTCTCTAAAATACTGCTGCTGCCTTCGTGGTTTATGAAATAATAGAGTCTGATTGGGATACAAGTGGCAAGTGATAGATAAATACCTTGACAATGAAGTATCTCAAGACAGATTTCATGAGCTTGTACCTGCAGGTATGGAAATTACTAAGGGGCACAAAAGAGGCTGTAGCCCACTTTTCCCCTTCACTTTTTTCCCACTAACCCCTTTAGGTATATTTCCCTTATGCCTTGATAAAATGGCACTGCATGACCTCTCTACCACATGCTGGTTGCAAAGCACCATCTGCATATGCCCCTTTCCTCCCAAGAAGGTTATGACTCAGTTAGCAGGTAGGGCAACTTTATAGCACACCCGTGGTTCTGCTTCCCAAAGCACATTGGTGCTACTTAGCACAGATGTGTATTTTGCCCACAGAGTGTGCAGGCTCATCTTGCAGAAGGTAGAGAGCAGTTTGCATGTCACATGTTTGTGCTTTAGTGGGCCGTAGCTCCCGTGTATAGGAGGCATAAACAAGACAAGAGTCATGCTGAATCTGAACTCCTAAAGCTAGAAGAAAGCAAGTTATAGCAGCAGCCTGGAATGCTACATTACAGCTGCAGTTCTATAGATTGCCATACTAGACATCTGTGGTTTACCTGGTTCTTAGATCGTGACTTCTAGAAAAGTCTATCTGCCACTAGAAAAAGGAGTGCTTGACCCTTTTTTTTAGAAGAGGAGGACTTTTTGTTGATTTTGGGTTCTTTACTAACTCCCTTCATACTCCATTTTCAGCATTCAGTGACTATATGCTTAACTTTTTTCTCCATATTATTTATTCTCTTAAGGAAATTATTGAACTTGACAGTTGGAAAAAACATAATCTTTGACATGGTTTGTGGCAATGATATTATCTTGAAACCTCGCAGGTTAGCCCATATCCCCTTAGTTGCAGCAACATTTGAGCAAATAAGAGATGGGGAAAGTACCAGGGCAAATAAAGTCTGTCTGCTTCTGATACATTTTCACAGCTTAGGACAGAACTGCAGGTCTCTTTTAATGGTTTGAGAAATCATCCAGTGCTGCAAATAGATAGTCACCTAGAATACCACTTAGATTGATTAACAGAATAATGCAAACTTTCTGCTAACATGAGAAATGAACTCTCAAATATTTCCCTTTCACTGTCTTCTTAGTTTAGAAAAGGAGCTATCACTATGAATAGGATAAAAAAAATATGGTTTTTTACATGTGTATGACAAATCTTTTCTGCCCACCTCTACCTAAAAGTGGATGCGCATAGCTCTATGAGTAGTCATAGAATAGGACAAATAGGACAGTTAAACCAAGGAATGTCAAGGAGTTCATCATCAGGAGGCTGAAAATAGGAGGCTATGTAGGCAAATTGTTCTGTATATTGCATGAGCCTCACATAAAATATTGAAAACAGGTACATAAGTATTCTCCAATTACAGTTTTCTTCCAGTGCATCACTGTTTTCCTGCTGTGTAGTTACTGTTAGACTTGATACAGGTGCTGGCCCAAGTTGTAATTGCAGTGAAACTCTCAGCTTTTCATTTGATCTGTACAAAATGTGAGAGAGTGGGCTATAAGAGCTAAAGAGGAATAAAGGGAAGTAGGCAAAAAGTAACTGTTTGGGTTTTTTTTGTTTTGTTTTGTTTCCTTGCTTGTTGGTTTTGTTTGTTTTGTTTTGCCTTTTTTTTTTTTTAATAATATGGCAAGCTACACTCAGCCTCTTAAGAGCAGATTTTGTTTGTAAAATGAACATTTAAGTTGTGGATTTGGAATAATTTTTTGTCTGCTTTTTTAAGGAAATGTGGCATATGGAATTGTACTGTCCATCTGCCAGCTTTTCAGTCTCCCACTTCTCCTGCAGGGATGTTTATGCCTGTTGGCCGTGTTCAACCAGGATCAAAGACACTGAATTTCTTAAGATTGTGGAAAATTGGTGGTGGATAAAGGAGAGAGACTAGCATCGTTGCAATCCCCTGGCATGATCACAAGACATGTCACCTCTTCTCAGCTGGTTACTACGTGACTTAGGCACATACCGCCTCCAGGAAGAGGCTAATAATAAGGAAGGGCTTAGAAAGTGCTTGGACATGTGAAATTTTCACAGGAATGCTCATGGATGAAGCAAAAAACTTAAAATCAGTATGAAGCCAAACTTCAGTTGTTTTCTTGCTCATTACTTTCTGTTGTTTAGTACTCTTTTCAGAACTTCTTAGGAGAAGCTGGGCTAGAAAGGTCCTTTCTTCATCTGAGTAGGGTGGGAGAATATCTCTGCCCATCTTCTGACTGTTTGTGAAAGTTGGAGGTCTTTTATTTGCTATAAAAAATACGAGATCTTTTTTCATCGTAGGGAATGCCCGTGCATGGAAGAAATTTTATCTGTGTTAGTAACTAGACGTAATTAGAAGAGTATTTTCCAACTGAGTGACAAGGAATATCTGAATCCCTTTACATGAAGTGGAGCAGCAGGTTACAATTTCAAAATAAAACAGAATGGCTGCTCCTTAGTTTTTTGAAAGTAAAGACTTCAGAACCATGATTGTCAGTCTGTGTCAGACCCACCTCTGCAATGATCTTCCAGTCTCTTTCCACACTGTTCTTTAATACAGAGATCACTCCTTTCATTTCTTCGTTAGAACTTAAAGGAATTCTACCAATTTCATGACGTAGTTCAAATGCTGCAGTTTTGTCAGATTCCTGTTCCTTGTGGTTTCTTTACTCTGGTCTTAGCTTGGATAACAGCTCTGACCTTATTACAGTTCCTTGCACCTGTCCAGGGCCCTGCACTGCAGTTAGTCTTTAGCCTTATTTTAACTCTGAAAAATAGTCTCTACTGCTTAGTTTCTCTGGCTCTTCAACCTTTAGCCTGACACGACATTTGCCTTCAGCTAATCCTCTCAGTAGTTCATGCAGACTCTCAGTTTTCCCAGAGCTCAGATCTGATTATAATCCTAACAAATCACTTGTTTCCTGGAATACTCAGTATTCCTGCTAAGGGTTCTGGCCTGTCCTAATCTCATCTCTCTGACCTAAGGTTTTCTTGCCCCATCCAGATTTTAGTATTAAACTGGCAGCTACTCTTACACAATGCAGTGTGTTCTAATTTTCTGTTTTGACCTTTCCTGGCAATCTGATTTATTTATGAGATTTCAACAGTGTTCTTAAATCCAATGTGTTGTAAATAATAGTATTATTGCATCAATAATTATTATTATTGATGGCACCAGCAGTTTTGATTGTTTTGATGTAGAAATTAAACATGCAAATAATAACAGTGGAAGGAGATATTGCTATATTTGATACACAACTTTGCAACAAGGAACCTAGTTTTTCTTTTTGAGAATTAATAACTGTGTGTGTGTAAAAAAACCTCTCCCATTTCTGTCATGTAAATACAAACAAGAGGAAAAAACAATGATTTCTGCTGATTTTCAAATTGTTGCAGAAAACTACAAAAAGCATACCTTTAATGTCAAGCAAGTGCAAATGAATATATGGAAAAAAAGAAGACATTCTGCTCTTAAAACACATGGTGACACCACAGACAGTTAGAAGAACTAAGAATTAAACCTGAATCTAATTTAATAGTTTTCCAAGATTTTTTTTTCTCAGCAGATGCTGCATTTCCTGAAAAAGTTTTGTCTTTTTTTTTTTTTTTTTTTTTTTTTTAGTTCAGTGGGACAATTGTTTCATTCAGATCTGTAAGCATAATAGCTGGGAGATAAAACATCTATCAAACACGCTCCCTATATTCTAAAGTTTGTCCCTAGAGAACATAAGTATTACTTCACAATTCCATTTTAAATGTAAAATACCTGCTGATTCTTGATTGCTTTTAACATTATAATTGGAATATAGAAATCAAATGCTACACAATATAAAGGGATTAATTATTTTACTCTTAAAAGTTACCTATTCTAGTGTTGGAAACTAATGACACTCATTCACTTGTTTCCATTAGACAAGTCATATTTTTAAATAATTGTGAGAAATAGTGCCTCTGGAAAACACTTCTGAATATGAGGGAGCAAATTAGAAGCAGCTGAAGCCCCTATCGTGTAGCAGTGACACCTTTGCCAGTTCTGCCTTGAGTGCTATGAGAAGTGGTGTGCAAGAAAACTCACAGAGCAGAGGCAATTAAGATTGAAAGAGAGAAAAGCTGAAAATTATCAGACAAAATCAGGTCAGAGTGCCAAGGCAGATTAGGAAATGTTAACAGAGGCAAGGAGAGCTGAATACTGACTACAAGGGAATTTTGTGGCATTTGAAAATAACATGTCTAAAAATCATGTCGATGCACCACATGGTTCTTGGGATGCTTTTATATCTTCTCAGAAAGATTTAATAAACTAAACCATCAACAAATGACATGTAGAAATAAAAGCTGCAGGGAAAGAATATTATATGTGTCTACATTGTTTTGACAATATTAACAACAGCAAAAACTCGACAGTATGTAACTGTTAGGGGAATACTTTTTAAAGTACAAAGTAGTCTTTGTGTGAGAACATGAAAAATGGAGGGCTGGAATTTGCAAGGACACTTAAGTTAGAGGTTCTCTTTCCATTTGCCAGAGGAAAAGCTGGGTTGGTTTTGTTCGTTTGTTTGCTTTGCTTTCTGTTATAATTTTTATCTACTCTACAAAAGCAAAAAAACCCCACATAGTTCCCTGAATTCCACTTAGTGCTTCCATGTTAGTTTTGTTTCCACATCAATCTGTAAACGAGACTTTTCCAATTCTCCTCCCCCACCAAACCTCACAGACAGAGCCTCTTCCAAACTATGAAACAACTAAGAACCAAAAAATTAGGGTGCTTTTGTATGTTGAATGAGAATCAAGCGAAGTTTTTGTCTAAAACTCATGCTCCTATCAATGCCTAATTACTTGTTAACATAAGGAGGATCTATTCCATTAGAGAATGAAGTACAAAGCCAGTTCTACAGCACTTTGTCCACATGTCCTTTCTGGGATTTTTGGGAACTCAGCTGGATTTTTTTACTATGATACTGACACAACAAGCACTGTCCTTTCATTTGATCAGGAATTTCACTCTCCAGTGGAAGAAACAATGTGATACAAGTTCAGCAAAATAAATTCTGTCTGAGACAGTAATTTCTTTTAAAATAGTGAGCAAACATGCCTCAAAAAGCTTCCTTCAAAGAAATCCTACCAGCTGTAATTTGAATAAAGATTCAGAAAAAAAAAATTGACTTTGTATTTTTAAAGATGTGCATGTATGTTTGTAAATTAAATCATTTATTAAAATTTCTTGGGCCCAGGTGACAGGCATGTCTTGAGGCATGTGCTGTAACATTTCAAGAGGTAGGCTTTGATAATAGCAGCCAAACCAGTCAAAACCAGGTGATCTTCTATTTCAATTTTGTTAAAATATTATCTGCTCCATTCACGAGCTGGAAAACCCTTTCACCAGCAAAGAAAGCTTTAAAACTACTGTGACTGGCCTAGGTATGGTTATGTCAAATTTCAGAAACTGAAATCTATGTCTCATGTAATACATTCACCCCAGGAATGAAAGGTTTCCAAAATAGATCCAGAGTACAACGAAAAGTCAGAGCAACTATGAGCTAGACAACATTTTTTTGGGTCATTATTGAGAACAAAACCCAACCTATCATTCTGGGACACTATGCATGTGACTAGAGAATTAGATCTAGGAACATTTTAAAAATAATAACCCTGAACCAAACCCAAACAAACTGATCAACTTACAGAACTAAAAATCCTCTATTTGGAAATTTTAGCCATTGTTTCCATTGAATGTTGAATTATTGCAGTCAAAACTTACTCTGCAGAAACAAAGCCATTTGACAGAAAAAGGTTTCTAGGATCTAGGATGCTGCCTGTAGTCAAGATTTAAGGGGGAAAACAGTTGAATGACATGTACAATTAATTGGCATATGGAATACCCAAGTTTGAGTATCTGTTATCTGCTCTCAATAGAGGAAGGAACTAAGACTGGGCCTCTTATATGTTCAGTAAGTATCATAGTTGAAACTGTTGCCCTTTCTTATTAGATATTTAACAATTTAAGTATTAATCATTGGAAAATATTAATCTTTGGAAAAGGGTAGTTGTGAAATGGGGATAGGGTAGAAATATTTTTCTTAAAGGGTTGACTTGATCATAATGCAAAATTAAAGAAGAAATTTCATAAAGCTTCAAAAAAATAAAATTCCCTCTCCCAAAAAACCTTGAGGTATATTCTCAAGTTTATTTATCACATTCTTATCATATTCAGCTTCTATCAGCTCTTTTATGACATAGTAAATATTTCATGAGCATTGCTGGATTAGGTTAATGATTTAATTTTGCTATGAATTCTTTAAAACTACAACATTCTAGCACAGCACCAATGGATCACTGATATTTTTGGACAAAAGACATTATTACTATATTAAATAATGTGCCTTATTAAGAATATGAGTATTTAAAGGTGTAAGAAATTAATAACAATGAAAAGGACATTTATTCACTGTATTATACCTTCTTTAGAACTGCAAAAATGACAGTAACATGATGTGAGCATGAACAATAAATACAAGAAATTACTTTTATTCTGTTCCATTCTATTCTACATAACTAAATGCATAAAGACCATTGGCAGACAAATCAAACAAAACAGTTAAGTATAAACCGTATGGAAATCTGTGATTACAGGCTGCAGAGGAGGTGGCTAAAGAGAAGAGGAATCAAATTCAACATGTGAATTACAATTAGGAACAAAACTGACAAATATACATCAGAAGCATGCTGTTACTGCTTGCAACATTCTGCCCAGCTATTCGGTAATACAGGATTCAGACATGAGTCATAACAGTTAAAAACAAGGCCATATGACTTTTAACTCTAATATCAAAATCGTAGTTTCATTATAACGTTTATACTCAAACGTGGATTGCAGTTTTGCAGAACTCTAATCTGACTCCACTGTTAAATCTTTCTCAAATTCGCTGATTTGAGCAGAGATTCAAACTTACACTGAAAGTTGATTAAAAAGCCGGAGTTTCTAAAATGGGAGTTTTCCACTGAGGCTCTTGTATTTTGAATTATCCTTGTGAAATACAATGGTCACGTACACTAATCATTGTGAAATACAATGGTCACATGTGCTAATCATTGCTTGTTTGATGGCAAGTTTTAAGGACACTGTTTATTTTTTGTAAGATGAGAAAAATATAGCTTTGGTTCATTTGACTTCATGAAGAGGTGCTTCTATTTGTTTCATTTAATAAAATAAAAAGAGAAACAGCAAATGTAATTCCAGGGCTTTCAATACAAAGGCTCTCTGTGTGCAAACCTCTGAACAATGCTTTGCATATTTCATGCTAATGTATAGCAAAAGCGTATAGACATGCAAATTGGTCCTTATGAGGTGCTCTTGTCAAGAGCCAGCAGTGCAATGCTCCCTCTAAGTAGCCTGGCTTGCTGTAGATAAATGAGATGCAGGGCAATACCATAATATCACAAAGAACTGCAAGTACTTTACCTCATGCCATTATATTGAAGGCCATTACTCATGTCAGCTATTCAAAACATTACAGCACAGCACTCTCAGCCTTTACCATGCCTGAGTGAAGCATGACAATTTCAGGCAGTGCAACAAAAGTGAGAAACTTGAACAAATCTGACTGATAGTTCACAAAATTTCAGCCTGCGTTGCCCTTTGTGCCACATTCGCTAATGCATCCATAGTGCAGGGCATTAATCACATTAGGTTATGCATCAGTCCAAATCTATTGCCTCAAAAGCTCATTTTCACAGGCGAGCATTGGAAAGGGGCTAACGACCTTCTTTAGCTTCATCTACAACTGTTGTAACAAGGCACAGATCAGTACTACATGGCTATTAGCATCCAAAGTCACTTCCTGAAATTATAAACTGGGTTGGAAAAAAAAGATTCATGACATAAATATCATAGAATTGTCTAGTGGTTAGGGTTGGAAGGGACCCTAAAGGTCGCCTAATTCCAACATCCAGCCACAGGCAGGGGCACCTTCCACTAGAATGGACTGCTCAGGGCCCCATCTAAGCTGGCCTTGAACACTTCCAGGTATGAGGCATCCACAGCTTTTTTGGGCAACCTGTTCCCCTGTCTCACTCTCCTCACGAGCAGAGGCAGCTCCCTCAGCCTGCCCTCTGGTAATTGTGTGCCCCATCCCTCACTGGGTTGGGTCCACAGCTCACCTCTCAGTGTGCTTCCCGGACTGGGGAGACCAGGATGGGATAGAGGAGTCAAGATGCAGTCACCAAAGTGCCAGATTAGAGGAAAACACTATAATTCTTTTTTTTTCTTGTTTTCTTGTCTCTAAATTTTTTCATTGTGTAATCCTGAAAAGAACTTTTAACCACGCAGCTGGGAGGGACCTTGATGCTGGAGGCCAGCACATGGGCTGCAATGCCAGCAGGACACAGGGAGCCTGTTGGATTCTTCACAAGCATCTTCGAAAATAATGACATTTGGATTCTAGGTCAAACATGAACTGATGTACATTGCCAAGAGGTATCTTCTAGGGATAGTTGCAGGGAAAGTTATGGGAGGACACTGATGTTGCTTATTCCTGCAGGAATGTTACTGGACTAGCTACAGTCCTAATCTTGTTTGACTGCTGAGGTGTGCCTGTTGATTTCAATCAATCCATTCCCTCTCAGCTTGGGTTTTCACACAGACTGTGTTTTCAGGATTTTAATTATTAAGCTTTTCTGCAGAGACATATTGTTAAAAGAGTGCCAGTTAATCCAGCAGATTTTGGAGTCCTTCACAGATATTATTCATTAAGTGACAGCTTTTTATTCCCTGTAATAATTACATAAGGCTCAGATTTTTGCCCTACATAGATAAAATCTCGTATAAGTGGCTATCTTCACACCCTGGAACATTTCCCTCAGACTGTGACCCACATATGGCTGTGGATGGGAAGGAGGAAAATAAGGAAAACTTCTGACTTAAGAATCAGCTATAAGAGGCATTGAAAAACATCTGTCTGTACCCCTGCTCTGTCCCCACCATTTGAAAGAGCTCAAATGGAGGACTCAGGTTTGTGTTTAAGATCCTAGGAGCTAAGAGCAGCTTTCTTCCTATGTCCACCTGTGAGACTCTCTTAAAATTGCACTTCTGCCTCCAGCATCCCAAAGGAGATGCTGTATCAGCCATGTATTACCACTCTGCTACTGCAAACTACCTTTCTCATCCAAACACCACCCCGTTTGTGAAAAAACAAACAAACAAACAAACAACAACAACAACAACAACAACAACCAGTTCAAAGGAATTAAACTCACAGAACATTGTTTTCTCTTCCATATTCTTTCCCCTTGGCTGACAAGAAATCTAACTTTGGCAAAAGCCCCGGGTGCTGTTCCCTCTCATTCTGTCTGTCAAAGTTGTCCTCATAAATAAGAAGTTGGTTGTCCAATACATTTAATATTTACTTTTGTGTTTCTATTTTATGGCTGAATATCAAGGTTTAGTCTCAGGAAAGCAGAGTAATAATTTTTATTTCAAATAAAGGGTAGCATATTGGAAATATACTTCATAACTAGACTTTGACTTATGCCACTGGCAATGTTATCCCTTCCAGCACTGAGTTATTACCAAATAGTTAGTGGTTAAAAATGTCCTGAAACTAGACAGCTAAATCAATTCATTAACTGTCTTTATGTATTTGTGAGACAGCAATGTCAAGTGAATCATGGTTCAGTTACTAGAATCAGACTATGATGAATCAGACTAGTTTCAGACAGTGATGTTTTCTTAATGAATATACATCTCCACTTGCTTTTGAATGGTAGATTTTATGATTGTCTTGCATCCACTTTTCCCACTTCACGGCTTCTAAATTTGAGAGAAGAAAAAATAAAATTTTTCTAGGTTTTCTAGAATTTTTAAAGGATGACTATTCTTTTATTTGCAGTGCCTTATAGTAAGTGCTGGACTTAATGCTGTCTTTGCTCATTAACTTCATGACTCATCTCTAGTCCTCAAAACAGTTGTCTTGCCAAGAAAATCTCTTTCCTTTAATAAGGCAGCAGAAAGAACAGAACTACTAAATGAACGTGATGAAATTTTCTAGGTAGGCCTGCTGACGTTCTGAAGGGATGACAAGACTAGAAAGACAAGGTAGGTCCAGTTTAAATGGAGAAGAGGGAAGGAAGCATGGTGCAAATGGTAAAAAGCTGTTAGCAAAGGAGGGAGTTGTGTCCTGGGGGTGGGGAAGAGGTTTGTACACACCACACAGGAAGATAGCTTTTATAGACATGAAGTAGTTACATAATATGATGAAATGCAGTGAGGCAGAGCTCTAGGGCACAATCATTCTCTACTAGCAAAATGCTCATTCATGCAAAAGACATTTCCAAACAACAAATTAACCCAGCAGGAATAGAAATTGCAGCTGTAAAGAAAAAAATTGCCATACTCAGCATTAAGGTTATTCTGACTGATAACTGTGTGTGAAGAGTGTGTCTCTTCAGCTCCACATTCCCCACCCATTGAACAAAGTTGGCAGCACAACTTTAAACCAGGTGCAGGGAAAAACTAGAATAATTTCTCCCTCTAAAATTTTGTGTCCTTTTGTACTTTTCACCTGATTTCCTAAGGGAGTAATATTTATTGTGGTAGTGCTGGCAGGATGTTCATTAACTTGTTTCATAGACTTTCCCTCTCTTTCGAAAATCTTTGGGACCCATTTGCTAGTTTTTATCAAATTTGAAGGAAAGGTAGAAGTCTTACAACTCTGTGTAAATTTGTGAACATCTAGTCTACCACTGGAGAGAAGACAGACAGAACTCACTGGTTATGCTGATGCTTGACAAAAGTCAACTTAGTAATTACATTTTGTGATCCTTATACACCAAATTAAATACACATTCATATCTCTGTGAACACTATCGAGGTGGGCTAGATTGCTGAATGGCCAGGATGTTGAGTATGGTTTTGAAGGGAGAAAAATTAAGAAACTAGTTCTATAAAGGAGTGATCTTACTGAAGTGTTTAGTACTAGGTGCTCCTTTTTGAAACATTTGCATTTATTAGTGTTTCCAAGGCCTAAAGGAAATCTGCTACAGGTATATAAAAAACCAGGCAGAAATATACAAGATGGAGTGGGGTGGGAAATGACAAATTGTAGTTTCTCGAAGATATTTTCAGTCATAGAAAAGTACTAGTCCTTCAGCAGCATCTTCTAGACATCAAAGCCAGTCCCTTAGAAACTGTTTCTCTTTCTTTAATTCTATTTACTGTCCTTATTATTTTCATATATCTAACACAGTGTGTGTTCTTGGCTTTGGGTGACTACCTCGAATGTTTTTAATTTTCTCACACAGCTTTATTTATCATGCTCTTTGATTCCATGTGTACTCCAAGGGATGCTTCATGTGTTTTATTCAATTTTATATGTTCTCTCAATTGCCATCTCATCTGTTCAAGTAGCCACACCATTTCACCAGTAGCTATTTTTTATTAATACTTAATTGCTTAAATAGTGCATAAAATTACTCATTTGTGGTAATGCACAGCTATAAAACATGTAAGTTACATATTTGATGTTTTACTTATAAAAACTTTAGCATAAGATGTTGACCATCTAATGAGAATGAGAGAAGCTAAATATTTGATATCTATAAAAGGTATCTTCTTTTTTCCATTACCAACAAGTAATTGCCTAACTTCCATTTCTTATTTCTATATCAGCATATTCTATTTTTATCAAATCACAACACTGTTGTAAAGGTGAAAAAGAAAAATACTGTTTTCTAAGTGTGAGTCTAATTAACAAGTCTGAGAGTCATAGAAAACAATATATGACTTTCCTGGAAGTCCTTACAAACCAAAAAAAAACCAACAAACCAAAACAAAACAAAAACCCCAAAAACAACCAACCAACCAACCAACCAACCAACCAAAAAAGTAGTGCTAGATACAAAATCAAGAGAGCCACTGTATTTGTTGCATATGTTGATAAAATCTGAGAATGCATTAAAAAGGAAAAGAACAAGCCATTATAGCAAGAGTATAGAATAGTGGAACAAGCCCATCTCACTTCTAAAGGCAAGGGCTAGTTAGGAATATAACGTGTAATGAAATCCATAGGTCTGTCTAATAACCTGATAAAATGCTAGTATATATTGTGACTTGAAATGCTTTGTTTTCATTACTACTTTATCACTTCACTTACATTATAACTTACTTTCAAGCTGAAACTGGTTTGTGTACCCCAATAACACACATAATAAAGGAATTTCATTATTAAATGAATAGTCTTTTATTGGGTATCTTATTATTGATTTCTTTCAAATTACTCAATTTATTTAATGCTCTAGCGGCTTTTAGTAACATGTCCTGCTTCATAACTGTACTTAATCACTGAAATAACATGTGTGGTGATGCAGTAGTTGATGAAGGGTATGATCTTTAAGAGCTCTGAAAATGATCCAGACAGTTGGATGATTTACAGTAGCCAGCCAAAGGCTCACTGAGTTTGCAAGAGAGCAAGAAACACTTGTAGAAGGTTAGTGAAAGATGAAACTACCTTCTATTTCTATCCAATGTGTTGAAAACAATAGATGGCTTAAAGCCAACAAGTCTAAATTTTCTAATACACCCAAACATCTGAACTGCTTGGAGAAGCAGCATCTTACAGAGTCATTTTCTTAGGTGAAATTGTTTGCACATCTGGTAGTGCAGATTAAACAATGCTTATACTATGTAGATGCTTCTATACAGAGACTTAACTTTTCTAATGAGATCTAACCCATTTTTCTCAAAGAAAGTATTTCATTATTACTTTGCCATTACTGAAATTCATAGTACCAAACTGTGCACCATTTTAAAGTAATTTTCTCCAGTCAGATTTGACTGATTCTCATTAACATGAACATTACTTCAGTGCAAACAGATTTTACAGTCCTGGATAACCTCTGTACCAACAAGAGACTCAGACCAAATTGGCTGAAAATGAATGTTGGAAACATTACTTCTTCTTTTGAGGAGTAGCCAAAATTTTTCTTTTTTTTTTTTTTTTTAGCATAACCAACAAATATAAAGGCACAAGTGATTAAATAAATTCTGGGTTATAATGACCAAACAAATAAACTTCCAAAGCACTGTTATTTCCTTTCTGATATTTTACATTTTCTTTTCCCCATGCAAAGCCTTGTCAGTCACCACTTTTAGCTCTGCAGTTTACGCCATATTTCATGAATGTCAGCATTCCGTGCATAATTAGAGCAGCACTGAAATTCAAAGTCACAATGTACTCAACACTCACTTAAACAGAGACAAGATTTCATCTGGAGCAAAAGGAGGGACTTCTCAATGACTGAACAAGCAGAAAAGAATATTTTGCACTTCAATCACATCTCAGGATCTGTTTACAAGATGCTGAAAAAAAATCAAGTGAAAAAAAACAATAAACCATGCAGATAAAGCAATTAGTGGTTATGAGGTGGCCTTTAGAATTACCACAGTAATATTATTTTTTTTCTGGCACTGACCATGATATATTATCATTAATTTTAGGCACTGGTACAAGTCCAGCATTCTTGGACAACAGTTTGCAGCAAACTTTAACTGAGGGCACAGTGTGATTTGGTGGAGATCTGGTAATTTTACTGAAATCTGATCAGTAGGAAGCAAGATGCCACCTCCAGCATTGCCAGGTTTAGTTCTGTGTGCTCTCTTTTCATCCATGAAATGCAGCACGATTGCCCTGCAACTGCAGTCTGACAGTTCATAGGAAAAAACCAGAAGCACAGGAGGCTCTTCAGCAATGCAAGAGCCTTTAGTATTGCTGGTGCCTCATCAGGCTGAGTACAGTACCTGCCTTAAGGTAAACCCAGCCTTCACTCAGCAGAAAGCAATGTTTTCTGCATGAACCTAAAAAACCCCTTATGATTATCTTGTTGCAGTGCAGGGCACATTCCACTGACTTCAGTGGGACCAGTGTTTCTTCATGAGTCCTGTTACATCAGACCGTCATTTCAGCGTGTTACATTCAAGCACCAGTTAGGTTTTCAGAGTTGTTTTTCTTCTCTTGAGGAGCAACATGCTGCAGCACATCATAAATATACACAAACAGAAGATATTAACTCTAGTTTGAGACTATCCACTTCACTGAGTAACTTATGCAGCTCTGGAGAAGGTCAAGATATTGAGAAGGAGAGAGAAAAGGACTCATGCTGTGAGATACAGAGCATGTTCAACCTCCCTGACATGCAGTTGCATTTAAGAATATGTGCATTGAAGAATATCCCTTCAGGATCAAATGCAGTCAATGATTGCTGCAAGGACACTTGGTAGAGTGATGTTTCTGCAACCAACTTTGTGGAGCAGGCCTGTTTCGTAAACCTGCCTTTAAAAGATGGAGTGTTGCATTTGTCTGGGAACATGACACAGAAAGGCTCAGAACAAATGGGATTTCTAATTTCCAGTGAACTTATTTAAAGTTTAATAAACCTTCAAAGAACAGAGCTTGGTGCATTTGGGCTGTTTAATTCTTTAAGCTTGAGGTTGGCAGTTTCTCAGTGCTTGTTGATGGCTGTAGCTGTCTGGTGATCTGCCAAACATAAATACTGTGCAAAGCAGGCTTTGAAAATTCACTGAGCAGTTACTTTTAGTTCATTTTTATTTAGTTAGTTTCTCAATATCCTCATCTTAGTACTTTTTCCCCAAAAACATAGAGATTAATGTGTGCTCTAACAATGAAAACAAACATGTTTCTCCTAAATTTCTTTATCATTTGTATCTGCACAGTGCAATCAGTTTTAGTACCCTTGATTAATACTTAATAACATGCTAGTTCACCAGTCTTTGTTATCCTTGTAACCCACAGGAGTGGAGTTTCAATTGCTATAAGTCACCTCATCATAATATTTTACCTAATTCAATCTAGAGACAAGTGTATGAACTTAACCTATTATATTTTATTTTTTTTTTCCCTGCAGAGAATTAACATTCAAATTTCATCCAGCTAGGCAGCCAGTTCCATTTGGATACTTATCTGAGCTGATTAAGCCTCCTGTGCTGATGAGTTGATGGGAAACCTTAGAAGAGTGTATTTACATCTGATACTTTCAGCACTTGTTATCAATGACATCAGAGTCCCATTAGAGCAAGTGTGAGTTTTATTACTGACTTCAAGATTTTACTTCACCAGAAGACACCTTGAAGAGATGACAAGCTAAAACAGGTTTCTGTTTTAGACCTGAAGTGCACCTTGTGTTAGAAAATAGCAATAAAAAAGCCTTTTACTGGCCGAACCCCCAGTTTTGGCCTCTGCTAAGACATGACTGCAAACTGGAAGTCCTTTCAAATGATAGCAAGAGATGAGATCAAACTGGAAGCATTACTTATGGGAATATAGCAATTTGAACTTTTGGAAGTAAAAAATGACAAGGAAAATGATATTTCTGACCTGTAATCTTAAGGACTGTAGTAAATACAGAAAAAAGGTAGCGAGTGGAGGAAAAGTGACCCTTTTGCTGTTTATAGGAACTTTGTGTTGAGAACTGGATTTGGTCGTTCAGCCATCTCTCATGATTTCCTGAAGGACAGAGACAAGCTTCCAATGTCTGCACAAATAATGTCCATCACTACAAACTGACCTCTATTCGTCACTCAGTCCAGTCATACCATCTTTTCATCATTGTGCTTCATTGCACATATTGGATGACAGCTCTGGCCTCCTGGACAAGGCTGCTTAAAACAGAGTTGAATAAAAATCTGCAGATTGGGCTGAAGTGCTATGATTTGTTGCCAGCCAGGCGACCTGTCCAGTCAAAGTTAGCATCATCTCCTCTCAGAGAATGTACTGGTGGGAATAGCACTAAAGGGCTAGCCAAACAGTATTTAGAAGACTGTTAGTGATTTCTGTTGCTAGAAGCATCACTCTTTTGGCTCATATAATGCTGCACGGTATTGAAAGTGTGTTGCTTGTTCTTGGTATCAGAGCCAATGAAATCATCAACTGTGAATAATTTATGTGAAGAATTCTGGCAGTTTACATGCAACATTTTATTTCCATGAAGACTGGTATTTCACACAGATACAAAGCAAAAGCATGTGTTTTAAGTAATTAGTTCATTCTTTTTCTCCAGCCAATAAATTTAGTGTGTACACACAAATATAACTAATCTGCCTGATTCACCAGTAGCACTTTGGTACAAAATCATATTGAAGTTATTTAATGGTACAAGGAAATTGATATCTTCTCACTTATTTGACTTTGTTTTACAGGAATCTGCATTTTGGGAGAGGTTTTCCAAAGCCAGCAGAAGTAGTCAGGCTCTCCAAAGGTGCTGTTGGAGGTAAAACCACCGTGCATTTCAGTGTGAGTAGTATACCATAGTAATTTTTTCCCCACCTTTCACGTTCATCATCTTGAGTTCAAATGGGGTAAAAGATTGGTTTTCTCAAAAAAAATTTGCCTTTCAGAATAATCACTTCTGAAACACAATTTAAGATTATGAAAGGTTATGAAAGACTGATACTTTGTCATGGTAAGCTTTCTTCATGACAGTGTGTCCAGCATAGGATCATGGAAGTCCAACTCTTGGCCCTGAGCAGGACCTCCCCAAGAACCATAACATGTGCCTGAGAGGTTGCCCAAACACTTCTTGAATTCTGTCAGGGTGGTGCTGTGCCTACTTCCCTCGGGAGCCTGTTCCAGTGCCCAGCCAGCCTCAGGGTGAAAAACCTCTTTCTAATATCCAACCTAACCCTCCTCTGTCCTAGCTTGGTGCCATTTCCTCAGGTCTTGCCACTGGTCACCAGAAAGCAGAGAAAACAATAGTTATTAGAAACAAAAAAGGTTATTTCTTCATTCTATGCCTTGCTTGCCGTGTACATACACACACCTCAGTGTAGGAGAGGGGATTTTATAAATTTATAAATTCACTTAAGGCAAGTCTGAGATCACATTTCCTGGCTTCTGGCTGATTCAGATGAATTTACTATCTCTCTGAGCTTTGTAGCCCACTGGAAGAGTGAATACATCCTCTACAGCTTTTTTGTGTTGCGAAGTTTCTGCATTTGAGGCAAGCCAATTATAGTGTTACTTCTGGAGGAAAGGAGAAATTTTAGGTATTTTTTGCTCTTTGAATTACTGAAACAATGGCTGTCTGTTGGCTGCTAGATGACTAGGCACAGTCTTTCGCTCTTTACACCTTTATGTCTATAATACTCTTTGTTGGTCAAAACAGAGTCATGTACATCTGTGTATGCTTATATGACAACACCATTTGATTTACACAGCACCTGTGTGTGGAGTGCATATGAATATGTTTATAAATGTGTGCACATACAAATACATTTGTAAATTCTACAAAAATGTCATCCCTAATTAGCACATATTTAAAAGGAGAACCATGGTTCATCCTAGACTTTAAATTATAATTAAATCTAAAATCTCAGACATTTTGTCCTTTACTGGAGAAGGAAAATAGCAGTTTACTGATAGGAAAAAGCAACTTTAATTGTCTGCAACATTTCATAGCTATCCACAAAATGGAAGTGCATCCCTTGTGTAAACAGGCCACTGACCTTTTAAAGCTCATGAAGTAGAGTGAAAAGTGAAGTGTAAACATTTTTCGGTTTTTGTGAGAATCTTGCTACTTTATCTTCTATTTACCTTCTAAACCTTGGCATAGGTTGCTCAGATGTGCCATTCACAAGCAGCTGATTTTTCTTCATTCTTTATTGATCATAATTGCTGGTTGCTGCATTTACGAAAGTCTTGACATTGATGTTTCATTGAGCGCTGGGGAAAGATCCCAAATAATTGTGTCTGCTGATGGGATGCTGCTAATAAAATCATCAGGAAGAAACTGGAACTTCCTTAATAACATCAACAAAACAGCAGCATGTCTCAAGACTCATAAAATCAAAAGTACTTTCAAGCAGATAACTGGGGTCCTGTTTCACATAAGTACTACATTATAAGCAACAATTATGAAGGAGACGTGTGATGGAATTTGAGAAAGATAAAGTAAGTGGATGTGAAATGCAGTCTGTGTAATACAAAGGGCAAAACTGTTCACTCAGTTGCTACGTGTAGCAAGAGAAATGGCATTATGGAGTTCTCTACTTAGATGAAGCGCATGAGTGAGTGGTATCCAAATGATAAAGCATTCTTTGTCCTGTACTGCCTGATTCCCTTCAGATAAATACCAGTTCAGCAACATCACATTCTCTATTCCAGTTCCAATAGGGCCTCAGTCTTACACATTAAAAAAACATTAGATACTGCCTATGCCATGACCTAAACAAAGTATTTTAAATATAGAATTGAATTTTTTAAAAGTGTATTCCAAACACCAATTGTGGGCTCTTTGGGAGTCTCCATCCATCACTATCGATTTTTTCAGTAACAGACCAAGAGAATAGCTGGACACATTTTTGAAAAAGGATGTATTTTAATACTTTTTAATGTAATGAGGGTTATTAATGTATTACTTAAAATACAAGATTTGCTTCTTTTCATTTTCACACATTTTAAAAGGTTGCTGAAACTGCACAAAAATAATGTGTGAAATTGCAAAATGAGGCTATTATTTTCTTTTGTTCTATGCTAATGAATTCATTAACAGTTGTTCAGTTATTATCAAGGGTATTCTTTAGTTGTTAGATTAGAAAGATTTTTATCTTATTCTTGCTGTGAATCTGCTCATTACATATCTAACAAAAAGCAGATGGTTTCTCCTGCAGAAAAGTAACCCTCAATCCCCCCAAACAAAACCACGAAATGTTCTTGCAATTTCCTTAACTCTGATGTGTGTTTGTTTAAGCTCTTCAGTTTGCTTTTTGAGAGGTTGTCCAGAATATCACAATCAACTGTGTAAATATATCAACAGATGTAAGCAAGGAGTTATAACATCAATGCTGTACTTCACAGGCAGTGCAAACCTAAGGTATTGTTTTCCCAGTTGTATAATTTGTCAAATAATCTTTCTAAGGCATAGAATAAAATAGGCATCTGTTCTATGCTTATAGGTTCTGTTACCTTTCCTTTAATGAGTGTTAAAATTGTTTATCTTGTGGATGGCAATATCTTTTATTACAGCCTACAAATTTTCAACAGTCAACAACGAACACTGTTAAAGATATAGCCAATTTCATCCAAAAACCTAGAAGTATTTTGAAATGAAGTTATTAATTAGTGATGCCTATTGCCACATCTGCTTGTGAACATGTTAAAAATACCCTTCACTGTTTTACCTGGTGGTCCTTTATTTCATAGATGTTTTTATTTGTCCTGTCTTTACATTTATAATACCTTCTATCCCTGAGCTCTTCGTAGACAGGGGCTTGTTTGATATGATTAAGGAACATGGTTCAGGTAGATCTTCCTTCTAGGTTGAACCTTGTACAGTTTTACAAATTACAGATGGCCTTAGAACATGACATAATAGGTGAAATTTGTAACACAATTATCCTTATAAACAACAACTGTCTTTTCTAAAAGGAAAATTTCTACATTAAATGAATGAGAAATGCTGAACAGCAATGTCTTATACAATATTTTCTTTGATACTTTTCAAGTCTGTAGGGATGGTGTGGGGAGTCACAGGTGTGGCTGAAGTGTATGGTAGAAAAGTTGTGAGATAAACCCAAGCTGCAGAGTCATTAAGATTCACATTACCAGGATTGCCTGAGCTCTCATTCTTGCAACTGTAAACTCCTCTAGACTGCTCTGTTTTCTCTCTGTTCCCATTACACAGCAAAGACATGTACCCTGAATTCATAATTGGGTCAAATGCTAAATGCATTTACATTAATCATGTAAATAACCTCTTGAGTGGAAAAAAAGAGGAAGGTGAAGTTTTAGGACAGTCATTATCCTTTTGAAGGCTGTAATGATACTTAGCATGTCTAAAAGTCATCTGGGATAATAGCTAGAGAATTCAGTACATGGGAGAGTAAAACCTTTTCTCTCTCTCTTGCAGCTACTTGACAGTATAGAGTAACCAGCTACACTTGCCTTTCTGTAATTCCAGCCCCTTTCCCTAGTGGCATTGCTCTTTTCTGTCATTCTGAGATGCTTCAGAAGACAAAACAAAGGCTTCTGCCAACCAGCAAAACTAAAAGCAGCCCCATAATCATACTATGTGGAAATACACCACATAAGTACACAGGACACCCCTGCTAGTTGTCCATCCCTTCCCATCCTGACACTGAAAGGAGTATTTGAAGATCAGCAGAAGCTTTCTGTCCGGTGAGAAAGTGATGAGCGTTGTCAAAAGAAGGTTCTTATATGTTACTTCCTGCCATGATATGCAGAACTTACCATGAGAGGTGGTACAAAGGCATTTATTGCTTCCTGGGAGATGAGTTAAAATGTGTCCAGTGGGAAGTATTCAAACAGTGTGAGAGAAGGAAAAGCAAATTCTGGATTATGTAGTACGTGACAGAAAATAAACTTGTTCCTAGAGAACAGCTGCAGTGCTAAGATCCTCTGATTAAATGGTTTGCTCGAGGCTTAAGGGAGCTGGGAACTATAACCATCATTGACAATGCCCACTTTTACAGTCTATTTTGGCTTTCAAGATTATGTGTCTTCTATAAAAGAGAAGCTACCATTTAGGTGAAAGTGATGGTCTTAAGACAGAAATTATGGGTGTAGGCTTCTGTGCTTGCATTATCTGGGCAGACAGATGAGACAAATGAAACAACCAGAGAGGTCCCTTCTGGCTTAAAGAGCTCTAGGAGTTGAGCATAAAAGATTATGGCTTCCCAAATAAGCTGGGTCAAGTGTGTAAGATAGATCCTGAGGGAGTTTTGAAAACAGAGTGCTGGGGTCTGACAGGTCAGAAAGGGTATTTTTTGAAAGAATAAGTCAGTGTTGAGCTTCTAAGATGAAAACTGGTCTGTGAGAATTCACAAAATGATCCATGTGATTTAGGTATATTTGCTCCAAATTTATATGTGCTTTCCAATGTATTTTAAACAAGATCATAGATGGTAAATTTAAAACTTTAATGTGCAACCAATATTTTATTTTAAACTCATGCATACTGAAACAATATAAAACCTGTGGTCCACGAGGGCTCCCAAGCCCTTGTTCTCAGCCACTTTAGACAACAAGGTAAGTCACACACACACCGAACTTCATTGTTGAAATTAAGACCAGACGTGAATTACCTTATACGAATGTGATGAGACAAAATTAAATTTAAAATTCTAGCATAGCATAGTCAATAAATTTTGCAGCAGTCTAATTTTTCAAGGAACCTTGCCTCAAGCAATGAACACAATGGAAAAGAGACTTTTTTTTTTTTCATTCTCTAATGCCATTTATGTTTCCTCCATTTAAAGGAATTGGTGTTTCATCAGCTCTATAATGCACTTGTCCAGTCCAGAACTAGAAGTATTATTACACAGCTTCATGCATCTACCTGAGAAATTGTGGTGGGCAGATGTGACAAAAATCTGCAAATTAAAAATAAATAATATGTTATGTATGCACCAACAAGTAAACTCTAAGGAATAACTATTTGGCCTGTCATTAATTATTCTTGTATATATATATTTTTTTTCCCCTGAAAATAACATGAAAAATATCTGCATAAGCAACTAAGACATGGTTTGAGAGCTGTGCAGTTTCTGTGTTTGAATGAGTGCCAAGCAGCCTTCCCCTATTTTAAATTACTACTGTTCTCTCTTTTCAGTTGTTTCCCTTTTAAAATTTTAAAATCTTATTTTATTAGGATTCTAGTCTTGATGTGATGCTGTCCCTGTGGATATAGACTTACAAGTCCATGTCCTGTCAGTGAACACTTCTGACAGAGGTAAGCTCCAGGTATTTTTCTTTCTAATGCCTTTATATAGGCCAAAACTTAATGAACTGTGTGTAAAAGACTTTATAATTATCAAGCAACAGTGTCAAATTCAAGATTTCTAATGAAACTGAGATATTAAGAAAAAAAATTCCTTCAGAACTTTATTTCCAGAAATGTAACCATAACAACATAGTGCATTTTTAGGCTCTGAAATCTATTGCATCTTGAAAGGGCTTCACAGAAAATGATAGAGGATACTGAACACCAGATTGTGAAGGTGGAAAAAAACCCACTGATAAAAGCAAAGCATGGGTTAGTCCTCTTTAGCTGTAGCAACTCTAGGCTCGTCCTGTTTTGAACCATCATTGTGCTAACATTACTTATTTTTTTACTGCAACACCTTCATACTTCCATGACTAACAACACTCATAGCAGTAGATTCATGCACTAGAATAATCTCACTGAATGCAACTAACACTCTATACTACAGCAGATCTTGGGTCAAGGGGGAGAGGATAGGCTGTAACTTCTGTCCCCAAAACCCATGTGCGCTCAGGGATGCTGCTGCCCATGCGTTGGCCAACATCTCTCCTTTCTCTATGCTTTCTTGTCTGTGTCTGAGGAGGATAATAGAAAACAGAGTATGGCAGGCATGGAGGGAACAGCGACTGGAATGGCGGAGGAAAAAGTATCTTTCTTGCCTGCTACATACAGTTGTAGGAGAAGAGAACTAAGAGCTTTAGGAGGGGAGCTTACAAGGGATAAAAACAGGCAGGTCTTTGCGTTTGTAACTCCAGATCCTCTCCTTGTGGAGACAGAAATATAGCCTATGCTTTTGTCATATTTCTCTGAATTACATTTGGAAAAACATTACCAACAGATTACTGAAGATATTGTTCTCAAACCTGTTATCCAAGGGGAGAACCAGTCTAGGCTGGTGTCATATTTTCAGCCAAATACCACTTCATAACATCCAGTCCAGTCGGACAAAAATGTAAACGTTTTTGTCCAGCTGTAGGGGAGTTTGTTTATCACTAGTCTGTTGTAGGTTCTTCTGAAATCCTTGTTACCTGCAAGTTTTTATCATCAATGTTTTCATTTACTTGTAGTTTCTGAGGTGAAACATATGACTTCTTTCATTCTTGTTTCCTCTGTGCTTTGTAAGCCCCAATGTGTGCACACCAATGGCAATTTTCTAAATGCTTCTCCTTCCTAAGGACTTCTGTATAAGTAAAGAAATTTAAAAAAAAGCAATCTGTTTGAAATTTGATGAGTTTTCATCCTTATTACCTTTTTTTTTAGACACATTAATATATTACCACAGATATTTGTTAAGTGTAGTTATGTCAATTAGTCTCTCTTTTCAACTAATCCTATTCCTAAATATTAGATCTGTGTTGAAAACTATGCACATTTGCTTTGCCCTGAAACTGCTCACCATTTCTGTTGGCTTTATAGAAATCATTTCTTTCAGGCTGGAGATTTCAAAGCACTTCCAGTGTTTTGGTTTTTTAAAGTGCAAAATTATTTAAATTGGTTTCTTTGGTTCTTTTTCTCGCTCAGGTTTTTTTAAAAAAAGTCTTTTTAGACTATGCATTGAAGCTGGAAATTTGTGCCCATGCTAAGGGAAGCATAAGAAACAGTTTTAAGCTTTCTAAACAAAGTTACAGTGAGGCATAAGCATTTCGTCGTGCCCTCAGCAGGGTTGGATTTCATTCTAAGCACCAGAGACCTCTCAGCACTTTGAAGACTTGCCAGTTTGTCATTAATCCTTGTGTTTCTGCCTCATAGTTTTCATATTCTCTGTAACTTCATTATCTGTGTTTCTCCTTCTACATGCCAGGGTCAATAACATTCATGTGAGAAGAACACTATTTTGCCAGCCAGAAATATCTTGTTGGCAAAATAACTCCATGAGACTTGCAAATGCTTCTGAGACCTCTGTTTCTATGCTCACATTGCAGGGATGTCTGCTGAGTGAGAAATGCCAACAGCTCTCCCATAGCAATGCACTGGGCTGACACTCAACTAGCTGAAGGATCGTTGGACAGATTGAATAACAGGATCTTGTCCCACTTAGCAAGTGGTTATTTGCACAGGTGGGATGGGACTACCATCTCTGGAGGTAAAACCCACACTCTGTTCACTTCTGTGTAGCAACACGTGTAGAGCATGACAAGCAGAGTTGGGCTCAATGTCTAATTATTATTTCTCCTTGACATTCAGTTATCAAGACAGAGTTAAATTCCATGCAAGAAAAAGCCAGCACAACTAATTTTGCTTCCTTCAGATATTTGTCTGGATGATTCTCTCTCCTCTTTTTATGCATTTGTGAAAATATTTTGGTCCATTGTGGTTAACCTCTAACGTGAGAGGTTGGATTAAACATCAGCTGATAGAGTGTTCTCTTCCTGCTTGTCCTGGAAGAATCATAGAATTATAGAATGGTTTGAGTTGCAAGGGAACTTAAAGATTATCTAATTCCAACTCCCCTGCCATGGCGAGGGACACCTTTCAGTTGATCAGGTTGCTCAAAGCTCAATCCAACCCAGCCTTGAACAATTCCAGGGTTGGGGCATGCACAACTTCCCTGGGCGTAAGAGAAATGGGACTGTTACATTTATGGTACTCACTGTCTTTCCTTGTGAAAGGTACCATAAATTCAACATTGTTTCTTAACTACAACATCATAGACAAGGAGTAGATGGGTGTTTGAGGAAGAAAAATCAGCATTTAGTATTAAAAAACATATCGTTTTTATCAGAAAAAATGTCAGAAAAAATTATGAAAACATGTAAATAAATAGGTACTTGTAATAGGCCATAGGAAGACTCCCTGAGGTGAATTAAGTGATTTTATTTTTACACTGAATTGTATTTTAATATAGGTTCCCATAAAAATTGACTTGGACTTCTACATGGACTTGAGAGGAGTATATGCTATATTTAATAACCCCTGTCAAATAAAGGTACAAACCTAATTAAGCAATAAATCCATAAAAACTGTTACAGGCAGTTAATGAGTGGCTTGAATTTTTATAACAGCAATAGCATATTAAAAAAAGCATTAGCTGTTATAGTATGGCTGAAGTAGTTGTACTGATAAATTAGTCTTTCTGGTATTGCATGACTAATTTTAATCACTTGGTGCAGGGGAGATGTGCTTGATTTAGAATTTGTGCTATTACTCTTAAATTAATTGAAAAAAGTTAATCTAAGTATCTGTCTATATTTGTAAGACATTAATTGTAAAAAAAAAGTTTTTCCTGTTAAAGCTATTGTTCTCGACATCACCAGAATCTCGGAATCAAAGAGATCTAGATTTGATACCAACAAGTAGATACTGAAATTACATAATTTATAGTTATGAATTGTCATGTCAACCTTTTAGACAAGAGTTATATAAAGAGGTTCATTTTTGTATTATCTTGATTTCAGGAATAAGACATTAGTTTCACCCATATGGTCTGATATGAATAAGTCATGAACATGTCTAAACCTTAGTTCAAACTTTTAATTAAGTCAAAGGCAGACCATTAGTTAGGATTCCCTCCCTCCAACCCCCCCCCCCATCTCACCCCTGCCCTGTCTCTAATAGATGACACAGTTTTCTGTTCCTTTTTCATTATTTGTTTTTAGGAAAACCTATTAGTTATGGGCCTTTTATTGTTGCAGGTCACTCACATCGAACAGGGCACACTTTCTGTTTATTTCCCTGACAAGCAGGAAATTGCACATGCTGCAGATAGTGGATTCCTCATTTCTAGCACTAGCCAGTCCAGTGGTGGTGCAGGAGCTGGGGAGTACTCTCTGGGGCCCAACGGGTGGCCCTCAGTTTGGGACCAGTGACCTCTTCTGCCGTCATGAAAGGAATTAGGTAAAAGAGAGAGGCTGCTGCTAGTTAGCAAGGGATGGGGGAAGGTGGTTTCAGGCAGGCAGGTAGGGAATCACAAGCAGCCCTGAGGATTCCCTAATGTTAAATCAGGGCAGGACCAGCAAATGTCATTGACCATAGCTCTGTATTGTTCTAGCCTGACAAGAACAAAAATAATACTTCAGATGTTGCTTTATGCTAATCAAATGCCTTTAAACCACTTCATAATGGAATCAAGAACACCAAGCAATAAATTCAAAAGCTGTAAAAAATGAGTTTGTCACTTATCCTATGATATGTCTATTCTTCTAATGCTTTTAACAGTGAGAAAGAGCCAGGTGGTCTTTTTACTTCTACCAGATAAAAATTATATGCAGCTGGTTTAGTTTGTCATCTAAATATGTGTATGTGACTTGTAGCTGCTGTAATATGCTTAGTAATACTACTTCATACCCCTGCAGCACATTGAAAGGGGAGATATAAACCCTCTCAGAGACATTAGTGAAGTACAGTTTAAACCACCATTACTCAAAAAAGAACCACTGTATCCCTCTGGAAGAAGAATCTATGATATTTATTATTTTAAAATAAATGGTACACAGTTGATTTATTTCTTGTTCTCATCAACTGAAAAAAACCCAAAACCCTAATATATACTATGGGCCATTGTGCTGTTTTCGGCTGTGGTAGCATTCATTTGCTTCACAGTGACTGGTATGGGGATGGATTTTGGATTTGTGCTGGAAAGAGTGTTGATAATTCAGGGATGTTTTTGTTATTGCTGAGCAGTGCTTACATAGAGCCCAAGTCTTTTCTGCTTTTCGTATTGCCATGTTGGCAAGAAGGCTGGGGGTTTATGGGAAGTTGGGAGGAGACAGACCGGGGACAGCTGCCCCAACTGACCCAAAGGATATTCTATATCATATGGCATCATGCTCAGTATATAAAGTAGGAGGAACAAGGGGAAGTTCAGAGTTATGGCATTTGTCTTCCCCAGTCACTGTTATGCATGATGGAGCCCTGCTCTCCTGGGGATGGCCGAACACCTGCCTGCCCATGGTAAGCAATGAATTAATTCCTTGTTTTGCTTTGGTTTGCTTGCATGTGTGATTTTTGCTGTCTCTACTAAACTCTGTTTATCTCAACCCACGACTTTTCTCACTTTTCCTCTTCTGATTCTCTCCCAGATCTCGGGAGGGGGAGTGAGTGAGCAGCTACATGGTACCTGGTTGCCGGCTGGGGCTAAAACACAACGGACATCTTTAATTATATTTCTTTTGGAACAAGAGCCTGCATTTGCTTATGAATATCATAGGTGAAAAAAATCAAACTTTGGCAGAAAGGTCACGAAGCTTTCAGAATTTCTTTGAGTCTCAACTACAAAACTACAAAAACTACAAAAGCTGGGACCAGGTCTTTCATTCTTGTGGAAAAGCAGCTGAAATATTTTATTTCAGAAATATGTTTCTATATATATTTCCTCCATAAAATCACATGTTCTTTAATAGGGTTGTTGTTTTTTTTTTTTCTTTTCCTTTGGTAGAGTCTTTCCCTTTTTTACCAAATTTAAGTGTGCAAAGAATCTAAAGGAAACCAAGATTGTGAGTTTGTGCTTCATTCCACTCTTATTTACTTCTATGAAGTGACTCTATTTAAAAGCACAAGTGTTGGGAGTGAGTCATCATGTTGCCAACACCACCACCCCAACTGCTTCTGATGCTGTGGAGGTTGAAGCAGGGGAGCTAACAAAAAAAACGGAGCTGGAAATTGGAAACTGAGGTCCTCCTTGGATAAGGGTTGACCACAGGTAGTATAATTTGCATTTCAACTGATTATCAGAACTTATAGATGATTTGGGAGCTATTCTCACAAAATCTGTGGATATATCCCAGATATATTGCTATGTTAAACACATTAGGGTCAGTGATGTAGACGGCAGATTCAAAAGGTTAATTTGATCCAGAAACCTCAGATGGTGCTTGACCCAAACAAACAGTTCTCCTACCATCCCCAGTGAAGGCCATAGAAGAAAGTGAGCTAAAAGCTGGGTGCAGGGACCCTGTGACACACTCTTTAGGCAGGTGATAAGAATAAACTTGGTCTTCTCTTATTTATGCATGCAGGAACTAATCTGGCAGGGATTCAAATAACTTGTCACTACTCTAATACTCTTCCTTACACTGGCTTGTATATATTGTGTTAGCAGATGAAGGATTTCATGGTTTTACCATGTTAATAATGCTGAATTTCATGGTTTGTTAGCTTGTAAAGGATTAACAAGACTGACTCTAAATTACTGGAGGAGCTGTTGTGCAGTAAAAGAAGGAAATCTCAAATCATTTTAAGATGTTTTAAACAGAGAAAATGTTTTTTGCATTAGCTTTTATTTTCTAGAAATTATTAATATTCTTTCTTAAAGAGACTCAATTCTTCCACTAGCAAAAGTTACATGCCATTCAGATATGGACAGTGAATTCAGAGAACTCCATAGAAAACCAGTCATTCCAGGCATGGGATAATCAGAATATATTTTCTTTATAGTCATCCTTGGATAATATTTACCTGGTAGAGAGCATTAGTTCATGCATGTGTAAGTGGAACTTAGTTAGAATTTACCCGGAATGTGTAATTGCCTTCATGAAAGCAGCTTCCACAGGGGAAAATCTCATTGGTCTTTTTTTTTCTTTTGTGCTCAAGAAATTCCTAAGCACACTTTCCAGCATGTGATATCAGGGTTTCTTTTTTCTTTTATTTTTTTCTTTTTATTTATTTCTTCCCTATTCTTTCTATCCTTGGTGTCACAAGGCATTTAAAAAGAGCTGTCCACTGTTGAATGGCCCATAGACAAATATTTTATGAATTTCAGGTTTACTGTGTCACCCACTTAGATCTATTCCACATACTCTCAAATTTTCACATGGTTTTCTTCTCAGAAAAATTATATAAATGAAATATTATTTATGTATATAGACTAAAGAGATAATTGATATTTTAGTAAGTCCATTCTCAAACTGTTATGTGTCTTTTCTTTATGTGGTCTAAATTTTAAAACTAGTATATTTTTATGGTTTTTCATTTAATAAAATTGCAACATTTCTCTAGTTAATTTCTGCCAAGCTTCTTATACCTGGTGAAAACAAAGAACTTCCTTTAAAAGACCTTGGCATAGTCCTATATTCTTTAAATGTATCCATCCAGAAACATTTCTGACTCTAAATGTCTTATCTGTACACTTTGCTGTAATTTATTGTTAACTAAGGGATCAATAGTTCAGGAATTCATGCCAATACATGTATTCACAAGCTGTTTGCCAGATGCTCAAACAATACTTCACTTTTGCTGTGGGAAGGCTAACTCCATGCTCCTTATGGAGATGTTTACAAAGTTTGTAAAGGGCTTACAGGAATCTGGGGTCACAGAAATGAACTTGTATAGAACCAGAAGGCTGCCCAGGAAATCAGGGATGTATGTAGACTGAGAGAGAGTGAGCTGGCATGGGTGGAAGCTGAAATGGATCCTCAAAAAAGGCAATGAGCATCTCACCACTTGAATTATTTAACTTCCGAGCTTTTGTTTTTCTGATCTGCGTTGTTTTAATTTATGGACTCTGTCACAGGTCTGTACTAGTTCTCTTAGTGAAACAGAGGCAAAGTCTCATAACTGTGCTAATGTCAAGCTGGACCTTGATTAGTCTCCTGAACTCCTGGATGGTAAAGTGCCAGAAAGGAGGCTAAGGGTTAAAGTGTGGATATTCACATGCTAGACTATAGCTCCTTTCCTGGTCTTGTTTACTTCACAGATACGTATGTAGCCAGCTGTGTGCCAAAGCTGTAGCTTTTCCATAAAGTCATATTTATCTATAGGATAATGAATCAGACAGAAAATCATTGTGACATTTCAAACATGGCCTCATTAGTGCCCTTGTTTAGTGTCAAGAATAAATATCCAGCAAATTGCTCAGCATTTCTCTTGTCGCTTCCTGAAATTATATTTTCCTTGCCTTGTTGCCTTTACACATAGTGTTGAATTTGATTCTAGCCACTAACCCTATAATCCTTAGCTTGCTCTGTGCTTTTTGGTTATGATCTCTGACTGGCTATTTCTTTATTTGTCCCACACACTTAGTAATTTGCATCTGCAGTTGTATAAGATGCTTACTCATCCCACACTCCTCCTGCAGAGTCGCTGCAGACTTTGCTGCACTCCCTGAGTCACACGGAGCAGGTGAACTGTGAAAGAACAGTGCTGTTTGCTCATAAGATTGCTTCACCTCCTCACAAAACTTGCTATTTCTGTTTACAAATCCACTCTTCCTCTGATCTCCCCAGTGTTGGCTTTCTCTTTTCTTACGCTTCAGAGGATTTTTGTCATTTACTGTTTCTTGCAGT
Organism: Margarornis squamiger; assembly: GCA_035222235.1. Taxonomy (NCBI): domain Eukaryota; kingdom Metazoa; phylum Chordata; class Aves; order Passeriformes; family Furnariidae; genus Margarornis; species Margarornis squamiger. Next base: position 80,528,770 of record JAWWTY010000077.1, read on the forward strand.
CTGTGAGAGCAGAACCATTTCCTTTGAAGTGATTCTGGATTAAAGCAATTCACACCTGTCTCCTCATCTTTGTCAGTCATCTGTTGCCACCCCTATGCTGCCATCTCTCTTTTTCTCAGCCCAGTTGGGTTTTTCGGTTTGTTTGTTTCATGATGATGCACCAGAAGTTCAATAGAGGAACTGATCTTGACTACAAAAAACTTCATTTTATTTTATGTGAAGCAGGCCTCATTAGCAGCAGTGTTGCACAGTACTGTTGATGATCTTCTACAGCAATATGAAAGAACTAGCAAAATGGTGGGAGCCTGATACCAGTGAGGGAGAGTAATGGTGAACAATTAGTGCAGTAGCATAAGCAGGCATTGCCATCAGGGAAATGGTCTGCAGAAGCATCATTTGCTATAAATAACTTTCTCTTTACATTGTTCAAACAACTGTACAAGCTACTTAAGTCCCATGTCACCTGTCATGCACAGGCAAGTTTGCGAAACCAGTTAGAGAAAACTGAAATTTGGATAGAATTACATTTTTTGGTTCTGAGTTTCCAGTTGTAAGGGCTTGTTAGCTTCACTTTTACCCCCCTTCTTTCTCCTTTTTGTTTCTTTACTTTTCACGACTTCCACTTTTTTTGCAGTCCACAATTTCTTCTATATTTCATAATATATCTTCTTTGACTTTCAGTAGGTCTTCTACAGGCAGAAAAACAATGACATTTTTATTAAATTGAATATAAAATGCTATTTTTATTAGTCCTCTTTCTTTATCCTACTTTTTTTCTTGTCATGTACATGTCCATAAGGTACAATACCTATGGAAACTGCATGTTATGTACTGTACTTGGCTTCAGAATAATAAGAGAAACACATATCCTGTCATGAAGTAGAATGTGGAAAGTGACACTATTTCAGGTTTCATGGATCCCATGACTTCACAGGTTGGATTCTTATGGAATAGTTATAAAGGAGATAAGAAAAACTGTAATACCTACCGGAAAAGCAAACTCAGGTCAGTTCTTCACCTGGAATGATACCAAATTAAGCTTCTTTTAACTTTTTATTTAAGTTTAAAGAAAATGAAGTTTTGTGGATGTCAAAGAGATTTTCTGCTATAATGCTCTGAATTTAGTTCTTGGTAAGTACATGTCTCCTTATTATGAATTTACAAGATGATTTATCTAAGAAATACATAATTTGTATTTGGAATGAAATTTTTAAGTCATACCTAAGGGTATCTTTCATCCATGTATGATCGATGGCCTGTTTCTGCATCTAGGTGCCTACCAGTCTCTTCAGACTGCTATTATTATGACATTGTTTTTAAGTTAACTCATCCTTTTCAATCTAAAATTTCTAAAGCATGCATGACATAATGAATAGAGGCCCAAACTTCCCATTTTTGAAAGCACTGTACCTGAAAATTCAGAATACTATTGGTAATTTGGTAGGAATAATGTCTTTTTGGAAATATACCGAAATATATGTATGTCTTCGGGTGTCATAAATCAGTAAAGCTCCACATAGCTCATAACTACAGTGAAATTGTAACAGGTGTCATCTGGGGATTAGTCCCACTTTATTAGTTGCGTGTAATGTTCTTCTGACTGTATCTCATTATCTCTTTTTTTTCTTTTCAGTGAGTAACCATGTAATGATCTGAACTCTTCATTTAGTGCATTGCTCCATTTATCAAACAAACTATTTTACCAAACAGATTTTTCACAGTCTTCTTTCTACGCTGAGCCATTCTTGTATCCAGATACTTGAAGTGAAACCTTGACTACACTGAAGCCCATCAGAAATTCAGCCTGAAACTGCAATGGCAGTTCTCATTCTTTTCATATCTAGCTTAGAGTGTGAGCTTTTCAATCATGGTAAACTCTCTCCTGGCATTTATTCTAATACTTAAAAATATCCACCAGTACTGGGAAAGGGAGTTGTATTTTACTGAGAGAGCGTACACAGTGCTGTGTACCCGTGCGGCAATTTGGGCTGACCTAAGGTGTGATTTCATTTCCAGTGTTTTTGTGCATGGTTAAAATCCAGTTGCTTTCTGTGTGGGTGCAGCCAGGAACTATATGGGCTAAGACAATGAAAGCGTGATGCAGTAGCCACAGGGTTTCTAAATCACTATTTACGTAGCACTGTACTGAACCCACTGATTTTTATTTAGGAAGAAGAAGATTAAAATAATGCCCTTCTTAGCAATATAATTTTTAAGCATTGGGTTCCCAACTGTATATTACTTGACACTTTTAAGATTCTTTCATAGTAAATTCTTTTAATAAAGGAATTACATTTCTTTTCCTTTCTTCCATAGAAATTTACACTCTTACCACATGAAATATCCATTGCCCTTCTGGGTAGGCATGAATCAGTGTTTGTCAAGCTCATTCTTTGAAAATTATTTCACTTTTTCTTTACATGACTTAAAGTATTTTTAATTTTTTATTTTTAAAAAAAAAATTGATTTTTTTTTCACCCTCAGTAATTTCAAATATAAAACACTCAAAATATTTTTTTTCTCAAATATTATTACAAGATCCCACTTCTGTTGATGCTGATACCAGTGAATCAGTCTAAATAATTAGTTTGAACAGTCTTGGAAGTGTATGTAACTGCAACTTTTGTAGGAACATTACACTACTATATTGGTATAATTTTGTAACATTTGTTTTCTTGTATCAGATAGCATTATATAGTGTGAAAACACAGCTTGCAAAAACCTGTAATTCTATATGATAAGATATAATGTTTGTAACAAAGGTATACCTAAAATTTCTAGTAAGTTGATATATGGAGAAGTAGACACAAAAATAATTTCAGACATAGAAGAATATAGAACACGAAAGATCTATTTGGGAAGAAATACGAGCTGTTTATGTTTTACTTTCTTTGACACATAGGATCTACTGGGTAAAAAGAAATTGGATGTAAAATTCAATTTCTGCATGATAGGTTTTTATCCTTGAGCAGCATATAAAGTGGTTTGCTTTACATGCATGGGCAAAGAAATCTGAGAAGCAAGACAAGTCAATCTGCATGCAAAAGTAATTTCTTTTACACTAGATTTACACCAGAGTAAAGCTGTTAACTTCATTTGGCTTTGATCCAGGTTTTGACTAATGTGAGATGAGTAGCAAGCTCAAACAAGATGTTATTAATATGGGAAAGACTCTGCTAACAACTAAGAGGGGATTGTGCTGGATGGAAAGTGAATATTTTCACTAAATCCGTATAAACAGAGTACCCAGGCAAAACACTTTGGTTTTCTTCAGTAAATCCTGACTCCTGTCACTGCACTTTTCAAATAACATACTCAGAGAATGAAAGTAGAGTAGATAATGTTCAATGCCAACAGACAGAGATAGCTTAATTCCCAGAACAGCACTTCTGTTCTCCCTCAGGAGATGCTGGGCATAAGAGGGCAACACTAACTGAGTGAAACTCAAGTCATACCATAAGAGAAGTTTCAGATTGGATCCAAAGATTTGGACTTACGTAAGAGAAAGTATATAGTGCTTGGAGAAGAAAGAGATAAATTATATTTTCCATCGCCTACCTGTGGTAGATTCTCTAGTGCTTTAATATCAAGGTTTAGGTAATTGATTATATTTGGTTTTGTAAAGATATTTCACTGTAATAATATTCACCATGGGGTGTTTTTTGTTTTTTTTTTATTAGAAAACACATTGAGGAATAAATACAAAACTGGAAAGTTTCCTGTTTCTCCATGTGTTGAATAATAAATTACCAGTAATTTTGATGTTACTAATATTTTTCCCTTTATATATTGTTATTAATATGCTATATTTTCCTATCTACTCCAAAATTCAGAGATTTTTATTACCTCTTCTCAATACTCTGATTTAAGAATTGATGACCAGGTAGAATTCATAATAATCAAGGTACAAAGCAGGGAAAACAACCAGTGTATTAGTAATTACTCCATTAAAAAATGCTGAAGCTATAAACTGCTCTTCTTAGAATACAGTGTGGTTTCCACAGATAACAGTTTGGAGATAGAAAAGAAAACACTGATGTTTCCATTTTCTTTTAAAAATTTTAAATCACTCGCATAAGAGATGTTAAACTGGCCATTAGTCTTTATTAAACCTGCCAATACAAGGAAATAAGAGTCAATAAAGAAGGCACAGGAATTTTCATAAATAACCTGGTTTTAAAAGACAACACACTTCTTTAAGCGGCTCTATTAGGCACCTTTTTATCTTTTAAACAGATTTTTCTTATTTTTACTGATGCCTGCTTAGAAATAGCTTCCTTTGTCAATATTTAATTTATCATAGCGAAATTTATTTGGATGCTCTGCTTAAAGCAAGTGATGGTTAAAGTAGCTCTTGACCTTAATTGCACAAAAATAAGTATGAGCAGCATTTTCCAAAACTGTTGTTCAAGTGTCTAATTTTAGGAGATCAACTAAGATGTCATAAAACATCCTTCAGTGGAAACCTCAGCCCTTCCTTTATTTTTTCATGCTATTAATGCATCTAAAATGCGTTCCCCTATAATTCAGTGAGTGAAGGTTGGTTGAAAGATCTTACAACAATAAAAATCATTCCTTCAACCTCTGCAGTCCAAGGATTGTGTACATGGTGGCATTGTACATCAGTCTACTTTCACAGTGTTTGTGGCCTTGGGAAAGGCAACGTGTGCTTATAAGCAATCAGAATTAAAAGAGTTCTGCATTTACTCTGCTGGGAACCAAAGTAGGTCTCTGAAGTCTTCTAGAAGGATGTTTGACCACAGCAATAGTCCTGTAAGGATAATGTCTTACATTAATGTCAGTACTTATGTCTTGCAGTGAGCACCCAACATAGTAACCTGTGGGAGGGGAAATGGAGCCTTCCAAGATGCAGCGATTGGCCCAGATAGGTGGGTAGTTACATCATGCTTACAAAGCTCACCAGTGGCTGACATGTGTGAAAATAGGTGCCACCTTTCTGCACCATTATCTACAAATTAGCACCTACAGTAATGTTGCGGTTGTTATTTATTGAAATTGGCCTCCAGTGAAAAGCTTTTCCTCATGGAGATCCTAACAATCTCCAGGGGAGATTTCAACAGCAGCTGCTACTTCTAATACTGTAAGCAAGTAAGGAAGGAAGATGTTTTTGGCAGTGAATGTGAATGATTAGCTCAGGATGTAATTTGTATCTCAGAATTGTTTTGATAGCTCAGCAGTTTCTTGGGTATTTATCTTTTCCCAAATGAAATAACAGTCTTTTCAACTTCAAATAAGTCCTGTCTATCTTGGAGTTACAGAAATGATGTCATGCAAGATTCAACATTTCCACTGCTCATATATTAACACTTACTAATCAACAAAATATTTAAAACAGAAATTCAAACTCTCAAACTTCTGCTTAAATCATCTTCTAAATATTCGCAGATGCATGAGTCTAAGAAAAGCACACAAGAGGCAAAGTCAGTTTCAAAATTGTTGTGACCTATTGTGATAAGGGGAAAGATATAGCAAAAGACAACTCAGATTGCAAAAATTCCATATAAGTCTCTGACTAGTACTTTTCATGGCTGGTTTTAGAAGGTCTCCTGCTTTGTGCCTTATTGAATCGTCCAGATTGTTCTTTCAGGCCTACCAAGACAAGTGATTGCCATTATTCCTTATATATTCAGGCCAACTGATTATTAGATCTTGTGATAAAACATAAGTTAGTTGAGTAAAGTGGTGTTTTTTCCTCTTTTATGCAGGTGAGAATGGTACAGTGGAACTGAGGAAGTGGAGATAAAGAAGCAATCCAGTGGCACAATCAGTAAAGTTATTTCTTATTTAGGACAAAAGAAGAACCAGGACTAGGAACTCCGACTGTGGTACCCTATGCTTTTTCATCTTTACATGGCCCACTTCCCTCCAAGTTGCAATCTATTTGATTCTTATGGATCTGTGGCTTCTCTTGACCTTTTATTCATGCTTGCCAACACCAGCTTCTTTTCAAAGAAGTGAGATCTTGATTGGGACAAGTTTAGATTTTCACAATGGAAAATCACCTTAGAAGTACTAAAATTACTTCTTAACTATTTGACCTTTTTTTTCTTTACTTTTTTTTCCTTACCTGCTATGACTTCATGCAACAGAATACAAGTCAAGAAGCAACAGCCACGTGGAACTGTCGTGGCAGCTCCCTGTGCTGACTGATAGCAAAGAAGTAGCAATAGCCTCCTTAAATACACAAGTAAAAGAAATTGTTTATCAGATTTTCCTTAATAAGCGCTGTTTCTTTAGCATATTAATATTCAGAAGTCCCAGAAATGTTAATTTATAAGGAAAAAACTGTTGTTGCTTTTGTTACCTACATTTTGATGTTGCTTTTTTTTTTTTTCTTCCCCTTAAGGTTTGCTTCAGGGATCAGAGACAGGATGTTCTTTCACTAAATGATTTTCACCTGGTGTTGTTGACCCCATAGGACTAGAATAGCCTTACCTGCTAAAATAATTTCAGCTGAAAGCTAATGATTGGCATTTGTAATTTTTAAGGGATAATGCCTACAAGCTGCCTTTCAATAAAAAGGGACACATGAGAGGAAGGTTTTGCTGTTCACTGTCTCAGGATATTTTTTGTTTATATATGTGTAATTAAACTTCAGTTAGGGATAGCAGTGGATTCTGAAGAGCTCTTTGTTGTTTTGCTCTTTGTATAAGGTTTGATAGAGAAAATATTTTACCCCTAGAGTGGCACTCTTGAGAGACTTTAAACCTTCAGATTATGGGGCAAGAATGTTGAAGTATGATTTATAGTTTGTTGGTTTTTTTTTTCTAATTCTGCTTTTTATGTGTTTAATAACAGTATCTGTTTTTATTATAACACATATATTTGTTATATTTGTTATACCCATAGGTATTTTTGCTGAAGTATTAAAAAAAAAAATTGCATAAATGGAAAGTGTCATGCGTGTTTCAATTATATCAAGTAAGGGATACTAGTGACTGTAAGATATTATGTAGTTCCCTTCTTTAAGAAGAAGAGATAAAGAAATGTACATTGTGCATGCTAAAATCCAAGTAGGACAGTCCCTTGAATTATGTTCACCTGGGAAGCAGAAAAGTAATTTTAGGAAAATGATTCAAATTGCTCTGTCGTATCTTGAAATAAAATGCAGCTGTACACCTAAATAGGGACCAATCTCAATTTTTGTTATGTAAGGAGTAGCATTTCAATGACTACTGAACAGAAATAAGTGTTATCAGAGATGTAAGTAATTCCTTCAGTGATCCATCTACTTATTTCTGATTTGCCTTGACAACTAGCTTAAGTGACTGTTTTACAAGGTAGTATGTCAGGGCTGCTGCAGTTCCTGTGGAGACAGCCTGCACCTGCACTGCTTTGGTGCTTGGGCTGGAAGGAGAAAGTGGGAGAGAATGATCTTCTCTGTCCCTTCTATCATTTCTCCTGTGCTGCACATACTGATGCAGCCACCTGGACACGTATTGGAGAAAACCTGTATTCCGTAGGAGTGTGAAGCATTCTGTGGATTTAACCAGACATATGGCTTTCAATTCATGCCTTTTGCATATGGGCAGGGAACAAGATCATCTTGAGAAGGCTGATGAGAAGTTAAGGTACAAATTTAAAACCATAAGGTTATAAGAAATGGCTCCACTGAAACTACTTTGTCATTCAAATCATAAGAAAAAGTCTCACCTCATCAACAGCCCACGGATAATCAAGGCAGAAGAAAGTTACTGAGTTTCTTATGAGTTTGTTTGTTACCCTAAATGATCTGCATTTATCAGATACTAACTGCTAGTTTCTCCTCGTTCAGCTTTTTTTTGTGGGATTATGTTATACATGGAATTGAGCTGAAATTTTGATTCAGATAAGTTATCATCAGCTGTAGTTTAAGTTTTGGGATATCTCTTGTTTCATTGCCCAGACTTTGCAGGCCCATCTAGACTTTTATCTATTAGTATTCTACATCTACAACTTTTCTGGGCAACCTGTTCCAGTGCCTCACCACCCCCACGGTAACGAATCTTTTCCTAACATTTGACCTAAACCTACTCTCATTTGGCTTGATTCCATTCCCCCTTGGCCTGTCACAACATTTTCTTGTAAAAAGCCTGTCTTTCCTGGAGGGTCCCTTCAGGTATGGGAAGTCTCCTCTTCTCCAGGCTGAACAAACCCAATTCTTTCAGTCTTATTAAGCACATCTGATTGAGTTTCCAAGGAAATATCCTCTGGAAGGACTTTTCAGAATTTACATTGTCTAATTAGGAGAAACTTATCTTTCATCTGATTTCAGATTGAGGTGACCATTTCAGTTTGTGGGCAGGATCAAAGCCAACCCTGCCCCCACCCCTGCCTTAATCAATTATTTTGATTTCTTTTTAAGCAATACAACCAGAAGCCTGTAGAAGACATGAGATTTTTTAGAAACCTTTTTTTCCTTCTTTTAAATTTTTAACCAGAGGCATAACAGGAGACAGGATATCCAGTGATGCACACTGGTGGTCTTCTCATCTCTTCACACACAAGTGCATAGAGTTTTTATGAAAAGAAAAGCAAGTGGTAGGCAAGAAGGATGTTTGCACAATCCTCCTGTCTATTTTCTGAATCCCTGTAACAAACAGAATGTGCAGCCATGACTTAAATCTTATGTGCTGCATAGTTCATGTGTGATACATGTACTTTACAATGTTTATTAAACATGTGTAAGGTATATAGTAATTTTCCTTTGACTAGAAGATGTTAATATAATATTATGCTAATCAAAGAAAATAAGTATAGCCTTGTGCTAGTCTGTGAATAGAACATGTAAATGTTTTGGCTTTCTAAGCTGGCATGTATACAGACTGGATATTGTAGGTGTCTGTGCATAGTACCTGCAAAGCTGAACTGTATTAATAACAAAATCTAGTCAATATCTCTAGAGGATGTTTGATGTCTTTTTATAGAACTAACATTTAACAGTAGACTAAAACTTTTGAACTGTGTTAGACTAACTTTAGCTGAAAAAAATGACCCTGTGAAGTAGATATGAATAGACATTTGTAAGAGCTGCTTCTTCCCAAGATGGTTTCTTTAAAATAGTCTTACCTTGCTAAGTAGAAAAGAGTAATGATAGCTGCTTTGATTTTCACAAGAAAGTGTTAACTCAGAGCTTATTTGTTTTCTGATGTGCAGGTATTCAATTATTTGAAGCAAATTCTAAAAACTGTTCTGGGAAATATATCTCATAAATGTTTACCTGGAAATCCATAGGTTACTACTCAGCTTTTTCTTTCATGCTAAAAACCAAACAAAAGCAAACAAACAAAAAAACCCAAAACAAAACAAAAACCCCAAAAAACTCAAACAATGTAAGTTTTTAACGGTGGAGGAAGTGGTTTTTTCAACTCTCCTACTGAAAAAGTAAAGGGATAGAATAAAGGGATGCAGCTATGCCTGAAGTAGAGCGACCATTGAATCATTAAGATGATTATTATCTAAGCATAACCAAATCTTTTGAGGTTCCACTCTTTGATGTATAAGTTCCAGTTCTCTTGCCAAAGGCAAGAGATATGCTGTGGTGCATAATTCTTTCAGCACCAGTCAACTCTTAAGCTGGTTAAAAAGTATAAAAATGCAACCTTTTGTTGACATCCTTTTTACTTGTGAAAGTGTTGTTCCTTTCAGACTTTCCAGCAGGTATTACAAGTGTTAGTGTCAGAGCCCCATAGGCCAATATTTTACAGTTAGGGCCTTAGAATTGTAAAATAGCATGCTGCAATATATGAGAATGATTGAAGACTTTTCAACTTTCTAGTAAAGAAAATTACCTAGAGATTTCTGAGTACTGGTAACTAATGAAACTGAACTGTGGCAGTTAAGAAAAATATTTTCAGGCATTGTGTTATATGATAAAGTGCATGCAGTCTCTAGGATACCTATAAAAAACACGAACTGCAACTACAAGGGGTTGGATGGATTGGTTCCCTCTTTAAGGTTCCATTTTTCCATTTACCTTTCTGCTCCTGTCTGAGGAAAGACAAGAAAGGATCCTTCTTTCCCTTGTGGTATATGAAGAGGTGGGTCTTCTAAGGGAGTAAACTTCATGGTTCCCAGGTCGTCTGACTCTGCTATAGCGTGAGAGGGCAAGGAGAAGAAAAGGATATGCCAGCTTTCTGGAAAACACGGAGAAAACAAGAGGCCTGTGGTGTGGGTTGAAGAGCTGGAGGGCACCTCTCTTTCCCTGTGTAGGTGACATGGACAGGAGCCTCACAGGATGGTGGGAGACAGAGTTCATGTCTGTGCTTATTCAAGAATTTACATGTCTGTATTATCTTATATAGGAGACAAACATATTCCAAAGGGCACTCTTGTGAGGTAATTAATGCACAATGTGGTGTTGAATGCTGTGCAAAAACTGCAGTGCTGTTTGTTCCTAAGAATTGTCTCAAAGCTGCCTTTAGCATGTTGTGTAGTGTTGAATGTTATAGAAATGCACATATAAGATTTATTCTTGAGCTACATTACAGTCTTTAGCACGTAGCCTATGTTTGAACACCATAGAGAAGCTTAAGCTTAGGAATAATTTTATCTCCAGAGGAAGGCTTGAAATCAGGCTAGAGTCACATGCAGCATAATAGGAAGGCAAAAAAGGTGCAGAGAGCCCTCTGTGTGTAAGGCCCTGAATGAGACAGGAATTGTATTAAAGAACAATCAAGGATGGCATCCTGTATCCCAGCATGGCTGCACATCCCACTGCAGATGCATAAGGTGCAGAGAGCCCATCTGGCAGTGACACAGGGGAAGCCTGCTCCAGTCCCTGTTGCTGCTGTCATTTAGATCATGTGCTTTTTAATGCTCTAACCTCTTAACCTGACTGAAAAAGTTGGGTGGCTTTCCATGAAGGGTTGAAGTGATTCAGATCATAAGATAATTCATGTTGGAAGGGATCTCTTGGAGTCATCTTGTCTAGCCACCTGCTCAAAGCAGGATCAGGGATCAGATCACACCTGTTTACTCAGGACTTTATCCAGTCTGGTTTTGAGGGATGAAGACTCCAGTAAGTCCTAGAAGTGTGACAGGTGAGGAAGCAGGGTCAGAACCAAGAAGAGAAAGAAAGGGAAACAAAAAAAACGGTGGAGGTCTTTTTCTGGAAAATATGCAGAGACTGTAAATACATGGAAAGTACACACTTTCAATACTGGCAACTGCACAAGGTATCTCCAATGAATAGATAATAATAGGGAAGAATGTAAAGGGCAAAAATAATTACTTTAAATTAAAGTATGCTAAATCGATGAGCTCAAGATGAGTGATTGGTTTCTGTTTTGCCATCAGTTATATTAATGAAGTAACTGGTGTATTTTAAGCCTAGGAATATGTATTTATGCAGGTGTATGTAGAGAATAATACATGAATGATGGTTAATTTTAATGTCTGGCTAATTTACATAAATCAGTGAAATTCCAAGAAATTATCTGGAGTGCACACAATGGGAAAGTTTATACGAGAGTAGCCACAGAACTTGGTAACTGAGTGGACTAAAAAGCTCTGCCTTGGATAGTTAGCACTTGATGCTTAGGCTCCAAGGAGCTGGCTGCAATGAAGGATTAAAAAACCACTCAGGAATGATAACAGACAGATATAAGGTGAAATGGAACATTCCAGAAAGTCTACATGATCTTTAAGAGGGCAGTAAGTCAGGGTACAGATAAATATGAGATGTTACAATTCATCCAGGATGCCTGTTTTTCACAGGGTATAAATAATTTTGTTTATAACTGCATAGTGGATATTCTCTATGGCTAAATGAGGTGTCCTGAATCCATATTCTTTTTCTCTTTTTTTTTTTTAATCTTAGATGATGTTTTACAATTATACAGCTAGCAACAAGCATCTTCATGGGTATGCTGTGATTTATAGTGATTTGCTTGTAGGTCAATCTGGTGTTGGCTGAGCCATGCTCTCTAGGATGCAACTGGATGTCTAGAGGGAGTTTTGAACCCTCAGAGCTGTGATATTCAGCTTTTTCCAAAATCAGGGACACATTTGACAATTTATGGCGTGTGGGGGGAGTGGAGCTCTTTTATGTTAGACTTTTATACTAGACTTTACAATGATGGAAAAAATAATGATGAAATGTGTTATCTTGGCAAAGAGTCAAAAAAACCTTTTAAGACTAGCCACAGAGTTCATTTAGCAAAGAAAAATATTATGGTAGGAACCATTGCAACTAAAAGACATTGATAGAATGAAAAGTACAAAAAGATGTTGAGAACTTAAAAGGATAGTTTTAGTGTCATGGACTTTATTTCATCTAACCATGGCCAGTTCTAGCAGATAGGTATTAATTAAATGCACACAGTTGCTGCCTAACCTATGAAACTGTAGTACTCAGATGCTTTTTTTTTTTCCCTGATGTTTAAACTTTGTCCAGCTCCCACAAACCGGCTTATCTGTAGAGATCCTAAAATCTATAAGGGCCTTATCCTACCAGCCTTTATTAAGATATTCTCATGGGCCACAGGAATGCTGAAGCTGGTAAGGAACTACAGAGATGAAGAAATATCTCAGTGTCACTTATCCGCTCTGCCACAATATCAACATATAAACCCATAAAGTGTAACCATGCACTTCTTTAGTTTTAAAGATCTGAAAGAATCACACCTCAGAGAGAAAGATTTTAAAGCAGCAGCTGCAGCATTTTAAACTGTTTTATAGAAGTATGGTTTTGCCTTCCCAATTCAAAGGTTTAGTCTCCAGCTTCTTTGGTGTATTCTAAGTTATTAGCGGTCTGTCTTATACTTTTTCTTCCTCAGGAGGGGAACAAAAACACATAGAATAACTGCCAAAACTCACTGGCTACATAGAAAAATTATGTCATCAGCTGAAAATTGATGCAAAATGACTTCATCCTTTGAAGAGAGGGAAGGTAATATGTTTTGGAGTCACAGCCCCTAACTGAGCCAACCAATCAAGATTAATTCTATCTGCTGGGCTTCAGGATGTAGATTACTCCTAGGTAATTGATCATTGTAGTCCCATCAGTTCACACTGAGAAAGGAAGAATATGCCATTGTTGTAGCTGAAATACGGAGTCTATGAACAGTGTTCTGCCCAGCTTTGGAAAAAGAGAACAGTAAAAATACCAAACTAAGAGTTATGTTACCTTATAAAGTATTTTTAAGAGCTAAAGAACATCTGCTGAAGCTTCTGTGTAATTGTCAGTCCATACAGAAAGAGTTCAATGTTGTTCCTCTCTAATTTTCCTCGTGTTCAAAATTCCAAATTGTCATTAAATCTTAACATTGCATGACACTTTTACAAACAAGCATTCTTTGCATGCTCCTACATTAGTCACTGTAACTATGACTTAACAGTTGACTTTACAACTATGGCACGTTTGCAATGTAAGTAATCGTGTCTTACAAATCAAAGACAAAATGTGTGTTACTCTCAAAGGCTCATATAGGCTACTGGCATATTATTTTTTTCATCTAAATTCTAATTCTCTCTTTGTCATGAGTAGCAGTAAGCAAGTTGCTTATTATTATTCCTATTAATTATTTACATTTCAATGAAGTGCGGAAACTCAAACTAAGATCAGAGTCTCACTGTGACTGGTGAAATCACAGTGTAAGAGGGAGCTCAGAACTGCTCTGCATCAAGGATGTTCTACGACATTCCAGGGATGTCACCACCATGTCTTTGGATCCTTGGGAGAGGTCAAGACACAGTCTTCTTAGCATCCAGCCGGTTTTGTAAGCCAGTGAGAAGACTTATTCTAATTCTTCTACAGTCTTCTTATCATTTTAGAAACCGTTGCCTCATAAAGGAAAAGCCAATTTAATTTACAGTTTTAAATAAATAAATACTATTTATACATAGAGGTAGCATGTGGTCCACAGCTGAGACTGCTTTGAGTCATTCTAAGAGTCCTACTCCATGCCTTTTTAATAATTCATATGTCTATATATCTACATATATCTTCCCAGATAAGCACACACATATAATTTTCAGAAACTATTGACATTTCCAGTGTCTTGCCCAGAATATTGTAGTGCTTATTTTCATTACAAATGCAGTGGAACAAAAAGATGCAGCCACTTCTCCCTTACCTCCGCTTCTAACATGATGCTGGTCTGTGTGTGACTACTTGGTACTAAACTGTAGATGTTGATATTCTGTAATAATAACTGGTTTGAAAAATTTGTTTTCTCAGCTTCCTTTTAAATATACCAATCGATAGCTGACAATTTGAGTGGAAACAAATGTCCAGCATCCTTATGATTTTGTGTTGCATGTCTTTACTGTACAGAGGGATTAAGTGTAGAAATTTCTTATATTTTTTAATATAAAAGATAATTTGGCTTAGAAAAGCAACTGACTGACAGAAGTCAGACTGATTCTGAAATATCTGCTAGAACATGATGGTATTTCATCTGAAATAAAGGTGAAGAAATCAAATTATTTTTTTTTGGTTTTTCTTTTTTCTTCTTGTTTTTGTTGGGTTTTGTTTCATTGTTTTTGTTGGGTTTTGTTTCATTGTTTTTGTTGGGTTTTGTTTCATTGTTTTTGTTTGTTTGTTTTTGTATTTCATTTGCTTGTTTGTGTTTTTGTGTTACTAAAACATGGCCTTATACTGAGCAAAGAAGTTTACATTGATATGGGAGTTCTCTAGCTATAGGGAGCATATGTAAAGCATTAGAAGATCACAAATTCGACTGTAACTGGTGCCCAAGTTGTGTCTCTACTCAAGCAGAAATAGCATATATCAGATGGAAAGGAGAATAAAACCTGTCATATTTGTAAAACACTTGGCTCTCTCTCCCTCTGCTCCTATATTTTTGTTTCTAAATTGTGGGAGGCGTAAAAACTTATTTTTTGTTTTTAATGATGAGTCTTTTCACTGATTATTCATGTTTTTCATACTGCTGCCTCTGGTAAGCAGGTGCAAGATGAGAAAAAAATGTTTCTCATAACCTTTCCTGTCCTGGGGTAAAAAAAAAAACAAACCTTAAACCAACCTGCTCATGATTTGTCATCTTGTTTACAAGTTAGCTAAGCTTTGCTTTTAAAAGAAGAACAGTTCACTCCTTTTATGATTTTATAAATTATGTTTGAAGGCAGTTTTTGCTTCTGTCACTTGGTGCAGCTGTGCAGGGAATATGTTGGAGAATTTGATATACTATTGACATTATTTTATGAAAGCAGTGTCAGGTTTTATTTGTGAAGATGATAGCTAAGAGACCCAAGTGACTGTCAGTTATTACTGGGAACATCAAAGAAAATAAGCAGATGGGAAAGAAATACACCCAAATATGGGACAAAAAGTTCTGCTAATTTGTTGTACACTGTGTTGAGACATAAGGCATTTAATGACATTACAGTTTTCCAGTCCAACTGCATTCTATTAAGTTGACTAGTTTTGTTTAACCTGCAGGGGGCTGGGGGTGGGGGGAAGGGAGGGAGGGAGAACAAAATCAAAATAAGAACAGTTCCCTTGATAACTTCTTCATACTGGAATACCTGCTGCTTTAAACATACCTAAATGTTTGCAGCATCTCTGCAAGTATTTAGTCTAAAAAGCTGTGACAGAACAGGACAGCTGTTCCAGAGCACATCATGATAACATTATTTACAAAACATACAAAATTAGTACCTGAAACGTCAACATGGTTATTATATGAACGGCATACAAACTAATAAGGAATAGTGACTGAGTCAAGCCCATTTCATAACTTGTGTGTTCCAGAAGTGGCAGCAAGTTTGTCACTTCAAGGGTCTCTCTTAACTTTTCCTGCACTTGCTTCAGTGAATAGATGTACCCAGATGCTGTTCAACTGTATGTTTTAGGAGTTACAAGTAAAGAATGAGGGGCATCTCCAACCTGCAACTGGACAAGAAAGGGTGGTAAGGCACTCAGGTATTTTCTAGTGAGCAGCTACACCTGAAGTTTTGTGCTGCTTTGGCTGTGCTTTGTTTCCACCTTGTATGGACATAGGAATGGAACTTCACACACCTCAAATATCAGAATATTTCTAGCTACTGTAATAGCAGTGCACAGTAATCTCATTCTTCTTGGATGTTATCTTCAATTCTCCAAAGATTTTTACAGTGTTAAACTTTCACATCTGTGTATAAAATCTGTTGATTGCTGCAATAAAAATTTTCCATGGATGGTACAAAATATATTTTGCCCAAGCCTGTGGCAGTGGAAGTATCAGTGAAAAAAATTTGAGCAATTTGTTTTTGTTGTTTGAACAAGTAACCATAAACACATAACAAAAGTTATCACCACAGGAAAGCAGCTGGGGTCAATTTTCAAGGTAAGCATCCAGTCTTATTCATCTTTCTTAATAATCTTCAAATACTGATGATACAGGGATGTTTAGCAGATCAAGTGAAAGGAAAGGAAAGCAAACATGATGATGTTTCAGACACTGTAATGAAATTTCATTTGGTCTTTTTTAATGACAAAGCATATTGGAATGATGAAGCAAAAGAGTTTATATTGAAAGAAGAATATGTTTTTGTGTGAAATAAATGGTATTCATAAAAGACTGTCAAATACATTCAAATTTAATGAGAACATATGTTACTAGGAAATAATATTGTGTGGGTTACCCTAAGCATAGCATTCAAATGTCATAAATGAGTATAAAGAAAACATATGACTTGCATATACAAACTCATATGCTTATTTAGTTTTCATCTTACACTTTTTTATTTGAAATCAGAAGCACCTGCAATACTTCTTTTAAGTATGAAGACTTTCATCCCCTAACATGACTGAAGAATCTGACATTTAAAAAAAAAAAAAAAAAAGCATTAAGTATTTCTCAACTGGACTTGATTTATAGTAATAAGTACTGTTGATGATAACAATCTAGGGTCAAAGTACAAAAGATTCTGCTAAATAATTAATATTTAGAACTAAATGATGGACCAGATTTAGGAAACAAGGATGAAAACAGAATTTTCATATGTTTTGATGGTTATAATAATGTTTATATTTATATGCAAGGAGGTGTGCTGAGAATCGATGTATTTTCACATTAGATATTCTAGAGTGTCAGAACATTGTAAATAACCTCATTTTTGCTTAATGTATACAAAGTAGAGACTTGCTCAGTATCAGCAAAATCAAAATAGTACTGACACCTCGGTGTAAAGTCAAGCTGGTATGTTTAAAGCTCATGATCAAAACTAGGAGCTGTTTTGTTCTTTGTAACCAGTCACATGAAGCAAAGCCAGTTGTGATGTAAGATATCACAAGTTTATCAGAGCTTATAGTTTTATTTATACTTGCATGAAATCTGAGTGTGTATTATGAATCATCTGTGGTTTATCATGTTACCAAATCAACCAGTTGCAATTCTGGCAGCTGCAGACAAAATTATTACTGTATTATTATTATAAAATTATTATATGATATATATTGTATATTATTCTATAAGCACTGTGATATTAATATATCATTAATATAGATATAGTAGTTTTTATTATAATGTAAAATCATTACTGTTATAAATAATTACTTCATTATTACATAATACAGACTATATACTTGATATTAATAAACAGTTAAATTTCTGATTATATTCTGGCTAAGAAATGGTTGCGTATATTAAAACCATAGAACAGTTTTTGTTCATCTCTATTGTATTTCAGCCTCAAGATTTTGACCAACATTAGAAGAAGGGCTAATTTAAAATAAAATGTGTTGACCTGAGCAGAATAGGCCTCATCTCTTAAATTCTGTCAATTTTCATTTAGCAAACAGGTAATTCAGCAAAAAGAGGAAGTGGTAGATCAGGACTGATGTTTCAGGATCATTGCAGCTGGGAACAATGATGCATGGAGCAGTCCCTTCATACCCCTTGTCATCTAAAGGATGTTACCCATAGCAACCCAAAAGCCCAAGTGATACTTCTGCCTTGTGAAAAGTCTCAGACCTTGCAGGGAAATCCTCTTTCCAGTATCAGCTACTGTATTAATATGAAGGAAATGAAGCTTGGGAGAGGGAAATGGCAAGAGTTAAGTGAAACTGGTGAACACTCAGACAACCATGTTGAATAATTTGTCATAGAGATGGTGAAGTATGTTATCTGCTGAACCCTCATTTTCAATGTTTATATCTTCTTCAGTCACTTCTATACAGTAAATCGCTTTGATTATGTTTTCAAAGGGCACTCTTTTAGGTTTTCTAGTACAAGTTGAGACTTTGTACAACAGTGATACTGAAGAAAGCTGTTATGATATATCAAATAACAAAGGCTGCCCAAAATAAAATGGTATATAGAAGAAGCGTATAGATTCAGGGAAGATCAAAAGTATCCATGTTGGTTATAACTGTCAAAGGCAGAGAAGTATCACAAAAGGAAAGCACTTCTTCCAAATCGGGTATTTAAACCTCAGCACTGAACAACACTGCTTCTTGACACTGGGAACATGTAACTGTGGGAAGAAAGTCATCTGCCGTCCCACTACCTAAACTGGTCAAAGCCTAGGATGCTCAGTGTAGCTATGGTTATAGAAGGGATGGTTAGGTCAGTGGTAAGTGCAAGGGGAGGGCCATCTTATCTAGTGTCCCTTGTCCCCCAATTTTCCTGTGCCCACAAATGTGGTCAAAGTAACAAGAATGCACAACACTTTTCCATCTCAACTTGCCCCTTCTTTTAGTCAGTATGTCTTACACCTTTGACTGTCAGGTCCTTGAGCAGCAAAATGTCATTGTCTGCTGAGAAGCCCAGTGCTGGCTCTGCCAGCAACTAAATCAGAAACGTGCTGGTTATCAGCATTTAGAGCAGATGTTCAATCTCTGATCGTCTGGGGGTCTGACACGGTGTTCTTCAAGCAGCCTCCAGATAACTGCCATAACTTTCAAGAATCAAGTTCTCTGATGAAAACAGCTTACAAAATTGACTAAAAATGCAATCCTCTTCACATGGATGAGTACTAAATAAGAGAAAGAAATAAGTACAAGAAAGCAAAGAATGGCAAAAAAAATCTATAAGCTATAGGGCACATATTCATAAAATCAGAAGTTGTTAATGTCAGAATGCGTTAGGGGAGCACCTTGCACTTTTTGACTTTTGTTCTGACATTTTACACTAGGATGAACAGAAAACATTCATGAGCTTTGTTTTTTAACCTGATACTGAAAGTGCTTGCAGAAGCAAGCAAAACACATGGTATTTCTGCGGCTGGTGTGCAAATATCTTTTTTGGAACTGTAATAGTCTTGGCATTTTTTTGAATTATAAAACCATCTTCAGAATGGATGAGAAATGAGCAGCTCTAAGAGAACAAAGTTTGACAGCCTCAGGGTGCATTCACAGAACTTTTCAAATACACAGCAGAACGACAAATTTGCAAAACAGCAAAAATACCCAACTATGCCTTAACAATGAACGACATTTTGTCCTGTACTTTGCCAAATATCACCTCTAACACTGACTGAAAAATTACTTCCTGAATAATGCATTTGGAGAACAAATTCCATTGCTCCTCAGATGCACTGGTTAACATTTCTTTCATTATTCAACCAGGTACTCAAACTTTATTTGTCAAATGTTACAATGACAATCTAGTATGCTTTTCAAGTAATGATCAGTCACTTCTAATTAGTACGTGAGCCCAGCGTTTGACCTCCCCAAAATTACATCACTCTGATTATTTCACATCTGTGTTGTTTTATGTGTGTTACATATGTGACACTCAGAACTAAAAAAAGAATTGAAAGTTAGACTACTAATAAATTTGGTAGCCATGTGGCAAACTTTAATAAGAAACTAGTATCAGCTCTCCTTAAAGAGAACTAGGAGAAACAATTTTGATTTTTGGCTGGAGTGTTTTAGATTGAGTATGAGGAGAGGGAAGACAGAGGTTCATTAGGAAAGTGTAAGAGGATGTCTCAGCATGTTGTGTATTTTCATTCCCAGACATTAAAAGAAAAGGGAACACACCTGTCTAGATGTTTAGGCAGAGAAATTATAGGAAACTTGATTTAAAGGAACATTTAAAAGAGAATTCGACATCAAGAGAAAATCAGATAGGGTCACTGAAAAGGAAGAAATAAAGGACAAATGCAGATGCCTCAGCCATTTCATTAGAGAGCCAACAGGAGTCTCACAGCAAAATCAGAGGGTAGTCTTCATTGTTCATGAGTCTTCTTTCCAGTTGTCAGAGGCAACTGTTTGTGAGGGTGAGGTTCTTTACAGGATGAGGCAGCAAGGGCTCACACACTGTTAATTCACAGCTATTGCAATGATTTTTCCAAGAGATATTCTTCTTTGGCTCTGTAATTTGTTCTGAGAGGTTGTTAGGAACTGGCTTGTTTGAGCTAGAGCTCCTGCGAAAAGAGCTGTGAAGGAGCATAGGAAGATTGTTCCCTCGGTGCACTGGGAAACAGTAGGAAATGTCACACTAACAGATGAGCAGTTCCAGAAAGCAGAACTCATATGGCAAATTGGGGTTTATTATATAATATCCTATGGAGTATCCTGCTAGGTTTGTTTTGTGAGGGCTTGCCTGGACATGCAAAGTTTTCATTTTTGTTGTTATGGAGCTGAATATTTCCTTTCCAAAATCACTTCTGGTGTTTCCAGTCCTGGGGTGGTTCAGAGACACCAACCTGTAAGCTGCCATACAGTGTCCCTGACCTTGCACTGGGTGCTGTATCTTTATTTCAGAACTTCAAATATGTTATATTACATATTCTAGTCAGTCAGGACTAGGCTTTCATGAGACGCTTCAGTCCACTGATCTCTAAAGACCATACTTGCCTTTCCTTTATCTTTTATTTTTCCAAGTACCAAGTTGTGGCATTTTGAATGCCCAACACCCTGGGAAGAGTAGTTGAGCTTCAGTGCCATTCAGTTCTTGAATGCCTTTGGGAATATTTGAATGCCTTCCCCCCTCAATCCTCCACAGTTTTGGCCCACACAGAGTTGTTTGGATCTGAAGAGCCTCACACACAGTGTTCATGCCTTGCTACCTGGCAAGACCCAGAGAGAGAGGAAAGGCAGAGGCAGTGCCTGCTGCCTGTCCTCTCCTTTGAAAGTCTGCTAGCAGATAAGAATAATGGGAAAATTGTCACTCTGTTTAGCAGCTGAAATCCTGCCTTGTCTATGTCAGGCAAGGGGAAGGGGTTGCAGGTTCTCTATGGTCTTTTATCCCACAGTGTGCTTTCCATTAGGATTTGGCAGGATATGGCTCTTTAATTTTGCAATACATTAATTTTCCTAGTTGTTTGCTAGAAGAGGCACATAAATAATACAGAAGGTTTATGAGGACAAATGCATTAAATGTTTAGATACAACAGTGGTGAGCACCAAGACATAAATACAGTAAATAATGTATTAGATTTGTACTGGATTTATTTCCTTATTCTTCTCCAATGTTATTATTACACTGACCCATACAGGAAAGTACAATGACACTTGAATCTGTGGAGCAGACACTTCTGAAGCAGCACAGACCAAAGTGCTCACAGAGGAGCCTGCAAAGGATTACATGAAAGGTGGAACTCACCTCACAGGCCAATTTTTGCTAGTTTTATTCAGTATATGTTGTATGTGTCCCTACAAGTGGTCTTACTGCTACAGATGAGTGTGTGGAATAACACACCATTTGAGAGTCCATTTGGAAGAAATTATTTAAAAAGGAACAAAAATGGCTTCTAAGGCAGCAGTCTTGAAGACAGACAAGAGCTTGAGAGGTACTTAGAAATCTTGACACCCTAGGAAATATTTGCTTCTTTTCTCCTCCTGCATGTGCAAATGCAAGGCAGCATGGCAGAGCTGCTGGGAGCTCCATTCCTTAACTGAGTTTCATGGCTTAAGATTATTTCCACCATGCTACACAATTATGAGCTGTAGTACTCCTACAGAGCTACTTGATCTTTTTTCTGTGTTGCTTGGGGTCTAAGTCATTAGCTAATAAAGACTTCCTGACATCCATTAAAGACATAAAAAGGATCTCAGCTGGAACATATTTAAAGCCAGGAAGATTATCCATGTTTTGCAACTTGAGATAAACTACTTTCAGTGGTTTTAAAAGAGATCAAAGCCCCTAGGTATTTCTGCTCCTAGAAACATACTTGCCTAGAGTCAGAATTGTGTCTGATACATGAGAGGTGCATAGAGACTGCTTTTTAAATCTTTCTGATAAACACTGAGAAAGAACAAGACCAAATAATCAGAAATTTTCTGCATAACTATCACATATCTATCAGCTGGTCAGCTGCATGATGCAGTTACTAGTTAGATCCTATCCTAGAGATGAATATTTTTTTCTTAGGGAACAATTTAGCCTGAAGAAAATATAAGTGTGTCTCCAAATTCTTGCTTCCTTGTAGCAAAGATTAGCAATTAAAAAAAAAAAAAAAAAAAAAAAAAGAAAAAAAAAGGAGATAGAATTTAATTAATATTAAAATTGTTAAGATTTCATAGGTATTGAAAATTATCTTTTTTTTCCTCATCTGAATTCTAGCTCAGAAAAATTTAATGAAATAGTGTAACAGTAACAAAATGTCATAGGCTATAAAGCAAGAGGAAGATATTTCTGTGTTTCACTTTTGGGGAAGAAAATGGGTCAAGGAGAAGCTGGTGGATTTGGTGAGGAGCCTGAATGATGATGGTTGACCATAAAACTCCCCTTAATTCAGGAGCAGAAAGACAGAGGCAGAAGCCTTCCAAGAAGGAAGGCAGAGAAGAGTTGCAGAGTGCAACCTTGGTCCTGCTTCTAAGCAGTCACTAGTATTTCAGCAGTCACTAGCCAAACACCCTATGTAACCTACTCCAGGGCTTCTAGGGCTCTTCACTTCCGTTCTGCTCAAGTTGTGCATGTCCTTTCATGGCCTTGAGAGTGCTCACTATAAAAACTAATCAAGCAACATCTGCTAAATAATCTCATGCAATTGTACACCTGTATTTAAAAATGTTAGATGATATGCATGCTAAGCCTCAGCTTTCTATTGGATTTATTCTCAGCAGATGTATGGAACAGAGAAAAGCACATGGGATGTGATCCAGCTCACTCTTAGTTGATGGAAAGATCCACACTGATTTCCATGATCTGTAGGTGACTGTAACACTGAACCAGAATTTCAGGGCTTGTCTGCACACTGTAATCAGCCACTGAGCAAAATTATCTTGCATGGTCAGTTTTGATGCCAAGCCTATCCCTTGCCCACTTCACAAATTATTCCCATTGTTTCTGGTACATTTGCAAGGAAAAAATTCACCCCAATGTCTACCCTATGGCTGCTGAGAAAGACTTACACAAAATGTGCGGTAACATCTCTGGACAAGTAACATTGGGAGTTGAAGAAAAGTTTTGGGGTTTTTTCGTACTTGTTTTCAGTGGGGTTGTTTTTCATCTGATTTGCTGGATAAATTTTCAGGTATAGGTCAACAACTTAAAAACATGATCCCATAAATGGGGCTAATGTTGTGTATATTCCAGTCAAGGTAGTGGTAATGTTCCTATGAGCCCGTTGAATGTATGAGAGCAGGGTGGGGTTTTTTCCCCCCCAAGACTGACAATGCATTCTTATGAGATAAATGCTTATTTGAATAGGTCCTTTCTTCTTTTTTATCTCTGGACATTTTTATAGATACTTCTGCCTGGCTGCCAGATTTCCAGAGGTAAAATGATACATCAAATTTGAAGTGATAGAAGAGCAATTAAAGTAGTTCACTACATTAATTTTTATTTCAATTATATGGAAATATAATCTAGCCTGGGAAATACATGAAATTGCTCAGGGTCACAGAATAACCCACTTCATGTGCACATTAGCAAGTTACAAGTTACAACAAGTTAAACATCCCTCTAATGTACAATCTGTGCATATATTTCACTCATAATTACTCTGTTTCTGACTAAAGTAACACTAGGCAAGCCATGTTATAGTTCCATCCAGAAAGAAAATTCTATTTTTTATTCCTGAGGTTTTCTGTTGCTATAGTCTTTTGTCATTGCTTACTTTGGCTCACTCAGTGTGCCCAAAAGTCAGAATAATAGATTTCTTTGGGTTAGGGGAAGACTTTCCTGAGGGCAATACTTTGCCTTTGCTGTGTAAAATCTACAAAATGCATGCCCAGAAACAGTATAATCAATAAGACAGACACTGAACTAGGGATGGATAAAAATATTTTCAGTCTAGAAAGAAAAAGAAACAAAATAGCCATGCATTTCTATGGAATACACATTCGAGCCTGTGGCTGTCTGTGGCATTTTATGCTAACTGAAACTGGTTGTTTTTCACCCCAAAAGAGATTTCGCTGCATTCTCTTTGGAGTTTTGTATCTTCTCATATTCCATGCCTGGGATCGAGTAGAGCAATTGAACCCCTGCCCATCAGCTTTATTGCAGAAGCAGAATGAATATGTGGGTTACTGGGATGTATCACTACATTACCTTTAGTTGCCTCTGGTATTTTTACAAAGAGGTTTTCTTTCTGATGTATAAAAGTCTGCAACAGAACTTTGGAGCCACAAATGAACAACGAATGAGTTAGGAAGTGAAAGATTTTGTGAATGTGTCAAGGAATTTGGAAATTAAAATGGGAAGAAAGTGGAAAGACTGATGCTTTCTGTAGACTTTGATTGTCTAAAAGTGGCTGCCTTAAGGGGAAAGGATATAATGTAAATTACTGAGTAAAAGATCACCTGATTCTTTCATGCAAGCAAACACTCTAATATGTATGTTCTAAATAGATCAGAAGATATATCCCTCAATGGAGAAAAACAGAAGCAAAAAATGTTAATGTGAACACACTAAATGGATTGTGACCTGATGGAACCGTTATGAGTAAGGATCCTGGTGTTCAGTGTGCAAGAAATCACAATTATTGACCAGATACTGACAGGGCACACTGGACTTTATTAATGAAACCACGAGAGAAGCATCCAAGAGATATAAATGGGAGTTATCCTTTGCATGTCTGCCACTCAAACCTTTAGAAAGATCTCACCAATACAGGGGAGACAAATGGGATTTGTCTGCCCAAATATATGCTTTGGTATAAGGTTATTTAAAGAAACACAACAACCCAGTGAGGTACAGAGGTGTGGCAGAGCTCAGAGAGTCACAGGAACCATTTAACACCTGGAAGCACAAGAACCCATAACAGTAAGCATGGTCTGCTTAGTCATGAAGCTGTCATGAATGTTCATTGCTTTCAGGTGATTCTCTCAAATTTCTGATAGGCTTGCTTTATATCTGAGCCTCCAACCTCACTTCTTGGTTTTGTGATATAGTCAGAGATATATTTGGGGAAGGATGGAAAACCAGCTTTCTAGGTTCAGGGCAGTCTAGTGAAAGGTGTCCCTGCCCATGGCAAAACAGTTGGAACAAGATGATTTTCAAGGTCCCTTTCCACCCAAACTAGTCTATGATTCTAAATTTGCATTCTTTACCCAGCATTTGAGATTCAGGTCTTGCCATACATCAAGTTATTTCACCTCATCAAGAGTCACAGACCCTACCTATAAATTGAGGTGACCAAAGAAAGAGTGACTTCAGACTGAGTGTGACCAAAATCACTTTTGGCCCCAATATTTAAAACATATAGAAGCTTAAGCAAGATATTCCTAGAATGATCAGATAAGAGATGCACTTCTGGCAGCCTCAAATCGAAAGAGGTGTATTAGCAAAGAGCAGGAGGGAAAAACACCAAACTTTAAGCACAGCTTGAGAAATGGTTTTCTGGACACGTCATACTGTCTCTAGAAGGTACCCAAGGGGATTGTCTTTTTCCTGTATTTAGGGAAAATTTGCCTCCCTTTTCCTACAGATAGAGCAGGCTCAATTCAAAATGACGTTTTATTTTGTGAACATTTTGAAAGTCAGGTATTAAACATGATATCCAGAAGCTAGGCATTACCTGAGCCTGATTTCCATACCTGGTGGTAAGATCTAGTTTATGTCTAAGAACTGAGGTTGTGGCTAAGCACAGTACCCTAGAGAAATGCTGCCTGGCTAATCCACAGGAGTCCCAGGAGGTTGCTGTCAGGGCCCTGGGTTCTTCTCCCTCAAAAATTTATCACCCCTCACACGCAGGCACACAGTGTCCTGATGGATGTCAATAAGCATGGTTAGAAAAGGAGATCTGATGAAGTTAATATATTTGTCTTCTCAAAAAGCCTTTGAACACATTTTTTTTATTAACGGTTATTAAAGAAAAAAAAATTGCCATGGGACTGGAAGAAAAATTGTTTTATTGACTGAAGTTTATTAACAGGTAGGAAGCAAAAGGTAGGTCTTAAAGATCATCTTTCACAGAGGTGAAGGATCCACAATGCGGTTCCCTAAGGATCAGTGCTGGAAGTGGATTAATTGAGTCACCATTCTTGAAACACCATTAGTGACCTGGAAAATATACCTGCAATGAAATCTCAAATTCTGAGAGGATGCAGAGATGTCTCAAGTAATCGAATTCCTTCAAAAGGGCTGCAGAGAATCCCTCTTCAGTAAAGTGGGATTCCATCAGTTAAGAAGTGTCAGATGAGCTTCAGAGTAGCCAAATGTAAGGCAAAGAGAAAATAACCTAGACTCTGCTTATTTGTGGCTGAACTCAGTGGTTACAATTCAGGCTCTTGGTGTTGCCTCAGCATGTTGTGCAAAAATAGGTCAGCAAAATTGTGGACATCTTCAGGACAGTATAAGAAAAAAGCCTAGGTGCAATCATTTTGCTGCTGTTTAAAACCTCAAGGCGCCATCTAAGAGACAATACCTCCCCATAATCCTAATGTTCTGGATTGGTGTATCTTGACAGGAGTGAAAAACATAAAATATATACCTTAGGAATGTTAGAGTCCAAGTGACAGCAGTTTTAATGACAACAGAACCTTTATTATCACCTTCCAAAGTGGCATCAGGCATTTCCATAATTTTGCGTGAAAGTTTAGTAAAACTATCCGGTCAACGAAGAGTCTATCCTATATTTCTCCCTACTTAAAATAATCATATCATACCCAATTAAAATATGAGAGAGATAACACTCAGATTTTATACCCAAGTACCACATTTTGCTAGCTGAAGAAGAACCAGGCAATATTCTTGAAGAAATTAGGAAAATACTGTCTTTCAAAGTGTGTTTTATTGTGGCTTTGGAGGTTTAGGCAATGAAGTGTATGAGTAAGAATGGAGTTTGCTAGGGCTAATATTTCAAGTTAGGTTCCTTCTAAGTGCAATGATCAAACAGATGCTACAGCAGCATAAACAGACACAAGTAATTGGAGCAAACAGAAATGATCACTCTGACCAAGAGAAACAGGCCAATGTCCAGGCATAGAGAAATTGTCACTTGTCAGAATGACAGCTGGCAACTTTGCTTGTTTCTGTTTTTTCCCCACCCAAATTGCCTATCATTTTGGGTTTTGCATTTTATTAGGAATTGCAGCCAAGGGGAATATTCATTATTTGGCCCAATTTTTCTAGACTGCTAAGACGGCGGATCCCTTGCCATCAACAGAAAACAAAAAAACATAAATGCTTTAACCTGTTGCTCTTGCAGGAACTATTAAGACCTGCAGTTGTTAAATGTCAGGGATAAGTGCTTGGTAATGATATAGAAAATTATTTTGAAATACAGAATGGAAACGCTTTTCCTGACCAACCTGATGAGCAACAATAATTAATGCTTCTTGGCATCAGAGAAGCAAATTCAGTTTTATACCTGCCTGAGAAAGACAGATCAGGAGCATGGTAGAGCAAATATTTAAGATTGTTGCAGCATACAAACATTTTTATGATTATTTGGACCCAATATCATCACAGAGGTAGTTGCAAGGTGTTAGAAAGAACTTTGGAAGCAAAGTGGAGTTAACTTAAAAAGAAATACAAAAGAGGCACGAAAAGTAGTCTTGGAGGGGGAGAAACCCTAGAGAGGCAGCAGATTCTTGAGGGAGTAGCCTCCTCATGAATGCCATATCTGGCCAGGGACTGGCAGTGGGGCAGCACATGGGTTGTGGGTCATGAGACAATTCACCCCAAGTTGTCTGGGGTTGTCGGGGCTTTCTTACCTGCCAGTGCGTGGAGCTGCCAGATCACACGTGGGGCTCTAGAGCCCACATCAGCCATGGGAGAGAGGGGGAAAATGGGGCAACTCCTCCTTCCTATCAAGTGGATGGGACCTGCCACCCCCAGCTGCAGTGGGTGCAGGTGCGTGCAGATGGGATGTGTGCCCATGGCAGTGTGAGCACCTGCATATTTTGTGGGATTAGAGCTTGATTGATCCTAGAAAGCTATTTCAAAAGTTGTAGTTCATTGATTGGCAGTTAGATATTATCAAATCATAGGTTAGTTTGGGTTGGAAGGGACCTTTGAAGCTCATCTAGTCCAACCTCCCTGCTATGAGCAGAAACATCTTCAACTTCAGAGCCCTGTCCAACATGATGTTTCCAGGGATAGGTCATTTATTACCTCTCTGGGTAACCTTTAAAAAAATAAAATGCTTTAAATTCAGTTAATAAACCAATAAACTACCTCAATCCTGATTTGGTTAAACTATGTGACCTATGCAGATTTTTCCCTGTAACAAAATTTTACTGAACAGCATAGGCAATCTACTGAACTGATTAGGATCAGTAAAGGTTTGGGTCATGAAGTTAAGTACTTGCTGGCTTCTGGGTGGCAATTTGTTAAAATAAAAGAAAGATGTGCATAGCTGTATCACTGGTGTTCTGGTGTGTAAGCAGAAGGGAAGAAGAGCAAGGCAGGAGTGAATAAAGGGTCAACACTGACTTCCATGGGACAAATTAAAGTAACTGTGAAAAATCATAATCCTAGTCCCTGGGTCAAGGACCAAATAGGACTTGTATGGTATGATAGGGGGGAAATTGCATTCTGAATTATCTAAAGCAAAAAAACAGTGTGAGAAAACTCACTGTGCTTTGTGTGGTAATTACTGACTGCATGCTCAGATGGGAGTGAGGCAATGATAAAAAGGGATGGTGATATCTGGCAGCCAAAGGGATGTGTGGCTGTAAAGAAAATTGGACATGTTTACAGGCAGCTGCTGAGTGCACTGAGGCTGGGAAAGTGGCAGGCTGAGATGAGAGGCCAGCGCAGGAAAAAAAAAACCTGTGACATGGGAACAGGTCTGGGATGCCTGAGTGGCTGTTCCTGCTGAGGACTGGGATGCAGAAATGTGTGGTAGATATAGCTGCAAATCTAGCAAGGATAATGATGAAAAGCACAGTATAACACTTATCCAGATACAAATGGTACTCCAGGAACTGTAAGGTCTGTGTCAAAGGACACCTGAAGGTCTTCATACAGCCCCCACACTAATAGATATAGTGACCTTTGCAAGGAGAGAAGAAGAAGGCATGGTTTTGGGCAGGTTTTTTTCATCTTTACCAATACAAGGGAAAAGCCAAGAGCATCACCTTCAGCTTCCCCTGGGGAATATGTATGGCTAAGCAGCCCTACACCACAACAGAAGGAAGCAATGGGGTTATCTCTGGATGACTGAGTCTGAAGCCAACCAACCAGCACCATCATTACAGTCTCCAACAGCAACACTGAGGCCATTATAATGAGATTACTTTCCACAAGATACAGGTATTGTGTGGGAATCATGCAGGAGAGGTAACAGTTCCCCAAGTGTGAGACCTAGCAACACCATGGAATTAAACACCAAGAATAAATCAGAAATAATTTGGCAAGATATTGACAAACTGGAACACTTCTAGGGAAAAACAGTTTAATAACAGTGATTTTAGTTAGATTTAGGAAGTAGGTTAGTAAGTTGGGCTAATGCAACAAAACCTTGGTCTAATTTAAGGTATATTGTGATGCTGAAAAAGTGATTAACAAGACCTATGTAAAAAAACACCAAAAAACACCAAACCAAAACCAACCTGGCCAACACTACTGTGGGAAAGAGAAAGAGGTGAATTATATATGGGTCTTCAGAGTCAATAGATTATTCATATGAAGTTTAACACCACCACAGATAAAATGATTTCATACTATGGTATCATGTCACAGAAATAGATCATGAGGATTTTATGAAGATCATGAGACCTGTCAAGTGCTCCCAGTGCTTCAGAGGACCTCAATGAGCAAACTCATTTGGAAAATCTTCAGGCCCATCTCCAAAACTTATTAAAATTTATAGGCAAGAGGCAGCAAGTGGGGTTCTTGTGCTAGAAGGTGTGAAAGTCATAAAATTAGAATTTGGATCAAAACATAAAACTGTTTGATGGCATTGCTACAGCAGTTTTTGATCTAGAAGGAGCAATACATGATTCCTTAAAGAACTTATCATACTATATAATACAGGAACAACTCAGTATGGAAATGTTGGTGTTTATGTCTCAAGTACTGACAGGGCAGGAGCAGGAGGCATGGGACCGATTGTCAAGGGAAGGTAAGTCCCACGCCTTATCTGAAGTTATGAAACAAGGCAGATGTCAGCTGCAGGATGGGTCTGGAAAATGAAACATGCAGGGAAAAGGCAGTTAAGTCTCCTGCAAAGATGGTTTTAAAACCAATTATACCACAACACAATGAAATTAGCTGGCCCTCGGTCTCCTTAAGGCCATGATTGTTTGTTACACAGGTTGATTATTAGTTTAAGAAATTGTGAAGCATATGGGAATAGGGACTGGAAGTGTGCACACACAGTGTTAAAAATTATTTGTTAAACTATGCAAACAGAGCAATTTTTTCCCACTGATGTTCACCCACTCCAATTTTGATGGTTGTTGAGAGGTTTGTGTTAAAGAGGGTTTGTTGGTTTGTTTTTCTTTTTTGGTTTTCTTTGTTAAATTCTGTGCATGCATTGTGCCAATGAGTATTGTGACAAAACTGAGAAAAAGAGAAAAAAAATAAATAGGAAGAAGCACAGCCCTTTCTCATTACACAGGTCTGGCACTAAGCATGCTAAATTTTCCTCCCTTCTAAGACTTCTGGTCTGCTTTCCAGTCCAATCAAGATAATTAGGTTACCTCTGAGTATGCAGCCCTGATTTCCAGATCCAGTGCCTGCCACACATGTAGGCACAAACACGTGAGTGTGCATTCACACACTCAATTTAAGCAGCAATGTCTTTCCCTTTGGAAAAGATTTCAAAAAAAGATTCTTGAAAAACATTTCCAAGAATCCAGAGGCAGAGAAAATTCTTGCATGGGTTTTCCTTCAGGTTATGAGACAACAATTTCTTTTCCCAGGAAGTATCTAATCATTGCATCCATCATTTTCCCCCATGGTGGCAGCAAAAGAACAGAGGAGCAAAAGTGAGTTTTGGCCCCAGGTTTTACTTTTCTTCCCAGGCCTTGTGACTAACCAGTCTGACTTGGATGTTTTATGAATAAAGAATGTAAAGTTCTTGCTGTGTATATTCATGCTTATCCTAGCCATACTGAGGTGAAAATGCATTCTTGACTCACACATTTAATTTACATTGTATTGCCTTTTTTCTCCCATGAAGTCCTATCTTTTCAAGGGGACTGTCAGTAATGCACCTACACTATGTGATGAAAAAGGATACTATTATTTTCAAAGATTTCTCATAAAAAACACCAGCTACAAAACACTAGGGAGAAAGACATGCTATTATAGATAAATAATGAAACAAAATACAAAAAATCACACCCTCAGTATATCAAGGTCAGCTGAAATAACTACTATGAATTTAGGTTTAAAAGTAGTTTTTCAGTTCAGGACCTTTGTCCACCAGTTCCTTAAAATAGTTTTCTTGTATACAACCCAAGGTTTGCCCTCGGTTTTGTTTTGGTTTGGTTTTTTTATAAGTGCATAACATTATAGCTTGTCTTATCAAACTTTTTCCATCTGCTGCTGGTTGACTATGAAAATGTTGACTTATAGACTGGGCAGGGAAATCACATGAGTCAGTAGTTTATCCGGGGGTGCAAACCTGATAGGTGTAGGTTCATTGTCACTGCTCAGCTCCAAAATATATTTCAAAAAGATAAAACAGCACATTGTTCAATGTTTTGTGTTGGCTTGACCCTTGCTGGATGCCATGTGTCCAGCAAAGCCACCCTGTTGCTTCCCTCCTCAGCTGGGCAGAGGAAAGAAAATACAATGAAAGACACATGGGATGAGATAAAAGCAGGGAGAGGTCACTCACTGGTTACCGTCATGGGTAGTAGAGACCCGACTAGCTGAAATTAGTTTAAATTAAACTATCAAATCAGAGTAGGGAAATAAAACCAAATCTTAAAAACAACTTTCCCCCACCCTTCCCTTCTTCCTGGGCTGAAATTCACTCCCACCAATTTTCTCCCCCTCCTCACTGCCAGCAGTGGAGGGGGACAGGGAATGGGACAGTGGTCAGTTCATCATACATCACATCTGCTGCTCCTTCATCCTCAGAGGGAGGACTCCTGACACTCCTCCCCTGTTCCTGCATGGGCTCCCTCCCATGGGAAACAGGATTCTCCAACCCGAGTCCTTCCCACAGGCTGCAGTTCTCCCCAAACTGCTTCAGTGTGGGTCCCTTCCATGCAGTGCAGTCCTTCAGGAACAGACTTCTCCTGCATGGGTCCCTCACAGGATCACAAGTCCTGTCACTAAAACCCGCTCCAACATGAGCTCCTCTCTCCACAGGGCCACAGGTTCTGCCAGGAACCTGCTTCAGGGTCACAGCCTCCTTTGGGCACCCACCTGCTCCATGGGCTGCAGGTGTATCTTTGCTCCACCATGGATCTCTATGGGCTGCAGGGGGACAGGCTACCTCACCATGGTCTGCACAGTGGTTTGCAGGGGAATCTCTGCTCTGGTGCCTGGAGCACTCCTTAACCTCCTTCTCCACTGCAGGGCTGTTTCTCCTACATATTCTCACTCTTCTCTCTGACTGTTGCTACCACACAATTTTCTTTTCCCCCTTTGCAGGTTATCTCAGAGGTGCAACCACTGTCCTTTCTGTGCTCAGCTTTGGCCAGGGGCAGGTCCATTTTGGATCCAGCTGGCATTGGCTCTGTCAGATATGGGGGAAGCATCTGGCAGCTTCTCACAGAAGCCACTCCTGTAGCCCCTTGTCATGCAAACAGAATACATCCTTAAACCTGCAAAAGACATGCATTTCTCTGAATGCTTGAAGCCTAAATGTGATTCAAATTCAAGACCAGAAAATGTAGCCTAGTACTAAATTTATTCCAAATCTAGGGTTCAACCTATGTCCCTTGCCTCAAGCCATTGTTGTTTTCACTTTGCAGAAGTGAAAGGGACATTGCCAAAAGGCTGCAGAGGATCTGGATGCTTACATTGAGTAATTGGTCTTGATCACAAAGTGTAAAGGTACAAGCAATTTTGTTTTGTTAAATATCCTTTTGTGTTCACTTTGCTTTATATTCTGACATATAATCCAAAAAATAGTATATAAATTGTATTAAAAAAAACCCAAAAACTTTAACTGTTCATTTAGCCAGCTTTTCATATTTATAAAAGAACAGTTGAATAAAGTCCTTTCATTTCATCTAAGGTGATTTTGCATGGCATTTTCTGGCGTTTTGATTTTCCATTTTGTATAGCTTGATCATCATAAATAACTTTGACTTTTCTTTGAAATCTCTTAAAACTCACAGAGCTAATGTCTACAATGGTTGAAACAGACAAAGAATCTCTGGTTCAAATGATATGTGCCAGTTTATTTCAGGAGAAGATTAGGGTAGGAGGAAATCAAGTTTGATTTTTTTTTCTATGTTGATTTTCTAAATTATCAAAAAGAGGGGGTGGGTAAGGAAGCAATTTTTTTACAAACAAATATCAAATACTGGCCCTCAGTCTAATTAAGATATCTAATTAAGGAAACAAAATCACTGCTGTTCAGTAAAGCAGAATTAGCCCTTAATTGGAGCTCTGTACCTGCACTGTTGCGTGTTCTTGAGTAAGAGGTCTTGGTCCACCTATGCACATCTCAAATGGTCTTTGAATCTCCTATGTTTTTGCAACACAGTCCATGCAGTCTCTCCTATTCAGTCTGTAGGAAAAGTCTCTAAAATAACTGCTTGGGTGTGCTTACTAAAAAGTGCTCAGGCTTCTGTAATTTCTTTCTTTGTCTCTCTTTGTCTTTTCCATCCCAGGCATTACGACCTGCTCCAGCTGCTCCAAGCCACCCAATAGGGTACTCACTTTCCCTGGCTGCTGTGCCCATCACAGGATGCTACTGGTGGTAATCTCCCAGGGGAAAACCCAGCAGTATTCACCCCAAAGCACCAGCTGGTACAGTGAAAATGCTGTGCCATACCACAAAATACCCTTTAGCAAATAAGGCAGCATTATAAAGTGTATTAAGGAAGAAAACCAATTGAATGGCAAAATCAAAAATGGAACAGGATGTCAGGCCCTTCACTTTACGTGAACTCCTGGGTATTTTCAGTTGTTAACATGAAACCCGTTGCTATAATTTCCCTGGCCCTGCTTGGTTTTTTCATTTTCGGTGCAGGTCACATGATATATATATACATTTGTGCTGCAGGATAAGGTAGGATGCAAAACAAAGCCTAGATCTGCAGGACAGTAGGATTTTCTGTCAGCCGTGTATTGTTTTCTCCAGTGGTATCTGAAAACTCAACCAGTTGTAGCTGCCTTTACAGTTACATTAATAAAGTAGGATTTTCACCCCAGAGGATTTTATATTCCAGATACTTGCCAAAGCAACTTCCAAAGTATTTGTGGAAGCATCTGCCTTTCCTCTATTCACTGTCAGAGCAATTTACAGTCAAGTGTAGCAAAATCTTCTCCCAGAACAATAAAAAAAACTCAAACCCTCCCCTAACTTGACATTAATCTGGAATTATCACTGTTACAGTCTACAACTTTTCAATAATTGTTCCAAAGATGGAGCTAAAATTGGCTTCCTGGGAATGTGTTGCAAAACCCAGCAATGTCTGTCTTTCATTCATTAAGGCATTGAAATATTTCCCCAGAAGACAAGGATTCAGAGATGAACAACTGCTCATTCTACTGAAAAAAAGCACAACATCTGCTTCATACTAAGGACACTGGTATTTGCATTTGAAATCACAGTTAAATGGAAAGTGTATTATTTTCTGGCATAAAATGTGGTTCTAAAGATGCTGCAATTCAATGGGCATTCTTTTTCTGGATTCTAATTGTGCTTATAAATTATCTTCCCATTTTGTATGAAATTGTGAAACTTTTTATGGTATCTAAGTGCTAGTATGTCTCGTAATGAGCTGCCATAGGTACGGATCTTTTTCATTCTTCTATGACACCGTTTCTAGAATAATTACCCATTTTAACGTTCTGTCTGTCAATGTCCTAGTTGTTTGCCATGCACCAAAGGAGAAAGAACTTGAAATGGATTGTGTGCCAATAATGGGACCTCTGCCCTCACTAATAGCAGGAAATCAAAAAGAGACTCTTCTCCTGCAAAGTTGCTCAAAAAGCTGCACGTTGAATAGCTGTTCTCTTGACTGACATAAGAAAGAAATGAGAAATTAATGTCAGTTGAAGTCTTTATCTGCTCTGAAATATTTGGAGCACTTCAGCACTTAAATGGCAGTCTATGAAAATGTTTCTTGTCCTTTGTTGCAAACCTGCTGACTGGTCATTTCCTTGATTGCTGCCTAATTCTGGCATCTGTGAGCAACAATGAATGTTAAGAATCTAAGTTTTAACACATTTTTAAGTTTTCTCCTACGCTGCATTAGAATCAATGCCGCTCCACCCCTTGCTTTTCTAAGGTGTTAGAACATAAAACTGTCAACACTGGACTAGTCCAAAAGATTCTGGCAACCCAATGTCCTCCATCTGACCATAACACATGCCAAGAAAGAGTAGCGGACATCAAATCTCTAGAGATAAGGCTAAACCAGTAGATGTGTTTGTTACTGGAACATCCACAGTGGCAAAAAGTATTACATCTTTTCTGTAACCATGGAAAAGTACCTTTTCTGTGGTTTAGGTCCTGAGGGCTGCAAGAATAAATGGTGTGATTTGTCTGTCTTGATCTCATGAGGACAAGAGTTCTTTATGGAGATTTTCCTTTCCACCGCTGTCGGTGATCAGTGTGCATGATAAATTGTAATTAAAAAGTGTCCTCTAACTTCAACAATGCTTTCCTTAGGATTTTACTTGCATGTGGGTTATTTTCAGTGAGCTGGAGAGGGACTGAAAAAGAGAGATTTTGCACTTTAGCAGCTTAAACAGTTTCCAAGTAATGGCCATACTATAATGAGAAAGTGACATGCTATAAGTTCAGTGATGGTATTTCTGTGTTTGTTTAGTGAATGGACTGACTTTTATAAAGCAAAAATCATTTACATGTGATGAGGCTCTCAGTGATGGTATGCCTACTTTTGTACATTTTGGACTTCTTTATGTTTATCTTGGGCTATTCTTTCACATTGCCAAGTGAAACCCTACTTCCTCCTAAACCCTTGGTACAAAAGAGCAGTTGGTATCTTGCCATTATTGTTGGATAGAGTTTTTGAGATTTTTAATTTCATCTTTTTTTCTGTTCTCATTTTAGTCTCTTTGTATCCATTTACCTTGTCTTGCATCTTTGTGTGGGTTTGCTCTCTTTTTATTTTCATGTTACCAGCTCTCTTTTTTTTTCCACTGCAAACCACCCTAGATGCACAGGTAATCCAATAATACTTGAGCTTTGAACTTTTGAATCAAAAGTGCATTCTAAATCCTTCAAGCTAGAGACAAAACATGATTCCTGTCACTTCTTTGTCCAGAGAGAGTTCATAGGCAGTCTGTAGCAGGCATGTAACTAAGATTTTTTTTTTGCACTGGGACATTAGGTGGAGTAAATCAGCATTTCTCTTCTACAAAAGTCAAGGGAGCTCAACAGTAATTTGCTTCAGGTAGGAGTTGACAAGTGCACTGTATTTTGAATCCTAGAGGAAATTTTCAAATACAGATATCCAGATACCTGTTTTCTACAGAACAAATACTGAAAGCAAAATCAGGGTCTGACCCGTCTTCTCAGACTTGCATTTTAACCCATCCTTTCTAATGTTCCGTCAGTGTACATGTACAAAAAGGTCTGTTTCCTGTCCCCTATGATCCTCACCCCTAGTGTTGCTCTTATATGAGCAGACTACCTCGTGTTTAGTCCTGTTTGCATGTGAAATCAGAGAATCATTAAGGCTGGAAAAGACATCCAAAATCATCAAGTCCAACCTTTGACCCAATACACGGAGCAGCCACAAATCCAACATGATTCCTTGTTGCAGGAGTGGAATACACTAAGTAACTCTCGCAGGCACTGATAAGGTACATTGAAGGACTGTAAAGTGCATATTATTAGTGAAGTATTTGTAGATCTTATTTCATCTGGCAAAGAGACTGATCTTTACATTAATGATCTTAGACCAGAGTTAAATAAGTAGTTATGGCTGCTGGGACTTGCAGAGACAAAATATTCTTCTTTAATTAATTAATCAACTGAAATAATATTTGACATCTGTTACCCTCTTTGTCCTCTTTATGGTGAGTCCTTTGGACAAATGAATTAAGTATGATATGTATCTAACTCACATCAGTATATAGATAGTTTAAAAAATTGCCATATTTCTGTTCTTGACTGATCACAACTGCTACTGTATTGCTTTATTTATAATTAAAATGTAAAAGCCTTAGTCTATCAGATGCTGAGAAAGGCTACCTTTAACTTTTCATATTGTTTTGAGTGGATATGTCAGCCAAATAGTTTATTTCTCTTCCTTTATCGCATGTGACTTTAACCTGTTAATCAGCTCCCACATAACCTTCCTGAAGAAGAAAGGATTTCAACATAATATGATTTTATGGGTTTGCATCTTTTGACTGAACAGCAATACAGAGTAAACTCTATCTGTGGACATGATTCATCTTCTGATGGTGCCAGGGAGCTTAGTAGTTCATTTTGTAAAGATAGGACACATGTAATCTCATAGGAATTATAACTAAAAATCTCTTGCGTATGGAAGTTAGGAACACATTGTCTCCCTCAATCAGGTCTGAGTATCATGGGTTTACGGTCTTCTGATTGCACAGAGATATTTGTTTGTGTAGCAAAACTCAATCATTTTTAAAATATTTGATAGATATATTACATTCTAAAAATAACTCCTTCTAGTGAGGAAGTAGAGAAAGAAGTATACTGTCATTATATTGTGAATCCATTTACTACAAGTGCCCAGTGGCCTTTCCTCCTTGTCTTTGTAGACATGGTCTCAACTTGGTCTGCAAACTCTTCCTCTGAGAAAGCCTATCTCTTTCTAATGACTGTTTGGGAAGCCTTAGCTCATAGGTTAAGTATCTTAATCAGGTTACTTTCACTCAGTGTGCATCTCTTAACTAATGCTTCTGACCTGGGATATGTTTATCTTAGGTGAGATGAACTGCACCAGAGTTCACTCTCTGTCGGTAACAGTGTGGGGCATTCATGCCCCTAACCCAAGTGAATCATTTAGGTGAAGAACAGTCCTGCCTCAAAAGCCACAGAGTGGTGTGACCTTTTGTTAAGTCATCTTTTCCTCACTGACGTGCAAATGTAGTCATGTTTCTATACATGGTACCAAATAAATTATATTTGCTTTGGAGATCTGTATCAGATGTCTCCATAATACAGAGTGAAGGAGGAATAAAATTTGCACACATTAATTACTGCCTTGCTCTCTAACCTTCTCTCTCTTAATTTTATTCCTTCAAAATATTTATTTTTCTTCTGTTATGGTTGCAGTCTGGCAGGGAGAAATACATTGTGTTTATTGCTTGAGTCTGTTTATTGTTCATCTAAATCCATGATAGTGGCTACAGGGATTATTCCCGAAGTTCCTGCTTCTCTCTGGATTAGTAGTGGTACCTTCTAAAGAGCAGTTCACTTAGCCAGCTCTTGTTTTATTAGGCAGGTACCTCTATTTATTTTGGCTGCCCTTTCTTTACAATTAATCTCTTGACAGGAATCTAGGGGAATGCTTGGATTTTTATGACTCTCAGATTGACGCTGACTCATTTCTCTTCTCCATCTTATTTTTTTTATTCTATTGATGGAAACCATTATATTACAATAAATTTTTACTGTTGGGACAAGTTGATCCTGTTGGCAATTTTCTTGTTTTCCTCTAGCAACATAGTTATTTTAAAAACAAGCAGCCCAAATAAGCTGAATCGTGAGAAGTTTTGCTTCACAAATGGAGGTAGTTTGCACAGTTCTACCAGTCTTTGGAGTAGCTTCTCTTCCTAAGACACCAGATAGAAATGCAGGTATTGCTTCCCAAGCAGGAAAATAACATATTTCCAGGCTTGAGAGATGAAAAATAAAAACAAAACTGAAGCTGGACACGTGGACTTTCCTTACCAAATCAGAAGTGTGAGTAAATACAGAGAAAGGTTGACAGCTGTTCTATGATGTGGTTGTATTTGAAATGCATTTGGCCAGGTTTAACATTTAGAACGCTTCTGCTGCTTTAAGGATTTCTGTATCCAGAAATCCTATTTTCTTGAAGTAATTCCTAGTGTTTCTTTGGATTATTGGATAAATAACCAAATAATAACATTTTAATCCAAATGACATTTTAATCATTCTCTTCAATTCCCAGGATGCTGGAATTATGACAAGTCTACGAAGCTGTCCAGCTACCTGAATTAATTCTTTTTAATAGCAAATGGGGGTCTGGAGGGTGGGGAAGAGAAGCTCAGGGTTTATCATAGCTACCAATAAATTTTCATGCAGGCAGTGTTGTTCCAAATCACCCAGTGCCTCCAGCAAAATAACTTCTATGAGAGATGTTGCTAGATGTTCCTAGACCATTGTTAAACTGAGTAAGAAGGAAAAAGAAGTTTAAAAAAAAAAATTGAGAAAAAAACAATTTGCCCTGCTTAATTGTTACTCATGAAGGAGAGGACAATACTTTCCAAATATAAAAAAACACCCCACAGCTTTGCAGAAATCACAATTGTGAATTAACCACCATTCTCCACAACTGTGTCAAAACTGTTGTGGAGAAGCTGGAAAGCCTGAAAATGTATCTATTTTCTCACACACACTTTTTTTTTTGTCCGTGGATTCCCAGGTCATCACCAGGATAAGGCGGTGGGGAAAAAATCTGGCTCATATCTTGTGCTTTACAGTACTGGAGCAGGTTGTCCAGAGAAGTTGTGGATACCCCATCCCTGGAAGTGTTCAAGGCCAGGCTGGATGGGGCTCTGAGCAACCTGAACTAGTGGAAAGTGTCCAAGGCTGGGGACTTGAAACTAGATGATCTTTAAGGTCCCTTCCAATTCAAACCATTTTGTGATGATTCCATGATTCTAAGAAATAGGAGCATAAACTATATCCAGGGGTAGCACAGGAATCTTTGTACTTAATAATTTTATCTTGCCAAAGCCACAGCAATGTTTTTCAATTAACATGGAGCCTATTGGATACCACACTCCAGGAACTTGCTGCTGATGGGGACCTTTGGGGCTACCTAATGCTCCTGATCCAGCTTCATTACTTGCATATTTCATGCAACCTTCTGCCCCAGTGTTAAAGACAAAGAAAAAATATTCGCAAGGTAAGCCATCAGAAGTAAACAAAAAGCTACGGGAAGGTAAAAGAGCACAGCAAATCATGCTTACTTATGAGTAACAGGTATTTATACCCTAAACTCAACAGAAGAGAGAATTCTTAGAATATGAATGATGTCATATAGAGGAAACAAGAACTGTCAAGGGCTGTTTGCAATTAGTGAATACTGGGTGACGTTGGGTGAAGCTAATTCCAGTAATTTACATTTTTAGATTTAATAAATAAAAAAAAAAAAAAGTGACCAAACTGTTCCTGTGATCCTTTAATAGTAAAATAGGCAAATCTGCAGTATATTTTCCTGAGAGGAATTTAGATGACTGAAAGTGAACTTCTTTTATTCTGCTGATCTTTGAGAATAGCCCATTTGTGTTAGGCCTTTTTACAAGGTAAGGGAGGGAAAAAGTAGCCTAAGAGAAGTTTTAAAAACTATTTGAAAACCTGTTCAGTGTCTTAATAGACCAGTGAGGGAAGTTATACACACTCTCAAAAATGATTTTTACAGCACTATCCTACCCCTTGCAGCTGATAGACACTTCAGACTGTCTGTGATTCAATTAAATAGCAAACTAGAAGTAAGAGTATTTTGGCAGGGAAACTAAATTATATCAACTATGTAAATCACTTGTCAAGAATCTAGCAGCTGTTTTCCTGAATTCATGGACAGCCAGGGGAAAACGAAAGCTGTGAGA
Source organism: Margarornis squamiger (assembly GCA_035222235.1). Lineage (NCBI taxonomy): Eukaryota > Metazoa > Chordata > Aves > Passeriformes > Furnariidae > Margarornis > Margarornis squamiger. Next base: position 80,569,941 of record JAWWTY010000077.1, read on the forward strand.
ATTTACAAGCTGCTCACCAATTCATCCCTTCCTTTACACAGGAATTATCTGAAGCTCTCCAACCCCCGCTGGATTGCAAAGTCATCCATGCCAAAAAACTTTCCACAGGCAGGCTTCAATAATTTGCCTGCAAGATTGCACTTGAGGCTCCCTAAAGAGGGTACTAGCATGTGATATCAGCAGTGAGCTGATTTGTCTCTTCAAATTATGTTCTGCTGCTGATGTGTATAAGGAGCAGTGAGAGAGATCCTGACTCACTCAGGGGAGCACGCTATGCCTTCAAGGGTAGAGGAGGAGAAGGGAGGGAGGAGAGAGAGAAGCAAATGCTGAGGTCATTTTGAAAGCAGGAAGAAGCTCATAACTCTGAGTTTGTGCCATTAACTCAACTAATCCCTTGGATGTCCAGGAACTAGCCAGCCAGACCATTTTTGGTGTGGACCATAAGGCAAAAGTATGTACACCAGTGCTCCAAGGCATGGCTCCGAGGGATGGCTCTGGAGTTTTGGCTGTATGAGCTAGCGCTTACCCTGGATGTGGCTGAAGAACTGCTAACTTCCAACATGGGGTAACTGTTCCAAGAAATTCAATGAGATAACTTGTACACATCTCAAAGCTTTGGTAATGGGCGGCTTACTTTAGTCCTGAAGTCATCTAGTCCCCAGAACAATTATTCCAGCCACATAAACAAGATTTCTTCAATCAATACCTACTGAAGTCTAAGCACCTTGAATTCAGCTGAAACGCACAGTGAAAACTGCTTTCAGCAATAGTTTCAGAAGACAAGTACTTAAGGATTGGTACATAGATAAGAATAGATACATATATACAGGAATACATACATAGATGTTTTTGATTACATTTAACAACTGTATACAAAGATCAGATTAATATTTTCCCCTCTGCACAGAACATGCCAATATGAGTATGATTCATATCTACCGAGAGATCCCCAATGCTTTCTGCAGTTCAAAGGGGTATTTCAGCTGCATAAAATACAAGTATCTTTGCCATAAGTGATGGTCTCAAAAATTATGTTGTGTTTTCTATCTGTATATAGGTAGTACCAAAAGCATGCTGAATGTTGGCAGTTGTCAGCTAATGCACATACCATAAAGATCTTTTGTGATACTTTGATATTTTTCTAATATACGCCAGCAACTGGGTATCACAAATATACAATACACAGAACAGAAATTTAAGTTGCTTTCTGGACTCTGTTCCTGCAATAAATCTAGGGCTTCCAGGGGCCCAATTACATATTTTAAATGAAGCATACACTTAAATGCCTTGCCAAGTCAAAACCTTTTTCTGTAAACTCTCCTGCCAGCTATTTTTACCCATTTTCTAGCATAATGCAAAGTAGATCTCCCACTTGGGTGCTCTGATATGCAGTGAATAATTAGAGCTGAATGGAAAATAGAAACATTTTTTGGGGAAAAATGCCCCTTCCCTCCTTCATCTCAAAGTATTCCGACAAACAACCACAGTAATAAAATTAACATTTATAACAGCACCAGTGTAAAGTAATATATTGAAATGCAAAGCAAATAATAGTAACAATGCAGAAACTGTTTTAATTGCCTTCACCTTAAGTGAGTGATTGGTTCTGTGAATACTGCTTTTAATTTCCACAAGATAATTAGATAAAGTACATTTACTCATAGGGAGAAGTGGTGTCAGAATCTGGCCCCAGTGGGTCGACATTCTAAATCAATTTACTGGCTGCCTCTACTAGTAGCATTTTAAATGCAGGTTTAGACTAAATAAACCAGCAAGAGAATGTTTTGGAATAATTAAAGATTGCTTGTTGAGGTCAACCTTTTTTTTTAACATTATGATTTTTGGATTGAGAGACAGTTTGGGAAAAAAGAGAGTAGACCAATAACATTCTGTTGCATCAGTAAATACTCCCCTCATTATTTTAGTAAATAAGTGTGAATATATTGTATAGGTGTATCAGTGTCTAGTTTTTAGTTCTGCCATATTATTACCATAAATAAAATATAAAACTTTATGAAATACACATAACAAACTTTGGGGTTTTTAGTCTGCTGGGGGTTTTTTGGCTTGGTTCAAACCCTTCCAAGTAGCATCCATTTACTATCAACTCCAATGATTAAAAGGTATAGGAGAGAGACACTGTTTTGCAAAACAATAATATTGTACATCTATGAACAAAGGAGCACATCTTTCAGGCAACATAAAACAAACAACTTCTGATTACCAAAGATCCTCAGGCTAAAATTGTGGTATTTCAAACGTGCTTTTTTCATTTTATTTCTTTTTCATTTCTTTCTTTCTCCCTCCTATTTTTCCCTGTCTCCACTTTTTTTCTCTTTCTCATTTAACTCCTCTCTTTTTTGTCACTTCTCCTCCCTTGTCTCTTTCTATGAAAACAGATTGTCCGTGGAGGGGAATTCATAACAGACATTTAACATTCTACAGTACAATTCCAAATTATGCTTGCACAAGTTGACCTTGGCAGATTTTTCAAAGTAGGTTGTTCTATACAGCTATGGTATTGAACCTAGTTCTTAGCTTCATATTAGAAAAATAATTCTGCGTTCAAGTGGCTGATCTGTCAGAATGGAAAATAAGTAGCTTATCATTGCAATGAAGAAACTGGAATTTGGCTTAGAAAATACACAGCACACCTGTTCTTACCTTCATACAAGTTAAAACAGAAGTCTGATAGTGAATATATATTGAAATTATTGAAAATCACCATTCTTAGTGGACCAAATCTGAAAGGTAGCTACATAAAAAACCTCAAAGCTAAGAAAGTTATAGCAAAGTAAAAATGCAAGAAAATAAAATGAGCTCAGTCGGTGAGAAAAAAAAGGATGATGGGTAAGAAACGGATTGAAAAGTGCTGACACCTTATTAGGCACGTTGCAATTTCAAGAGACAGGGATTTTTGCCAAGGTTACCATTAAGGAAGGTTGTCAGAGGGTTTCTTTTTCTTTTTCTTTTTTTTTTCCCCCTGTTCCTTTGTCCTGTTCTTTCACAATGTTCAGATGCCAAACGGTGTCAAAGAAGATATTGAATGACTGGTTCCAAAACAGCTGAGTAACTGAACGGTGTGCTCAGTGTTTTGTTTCCTCTGTTCTTCCCCTCCCACCCAGAATGTGAATCCATTTACTGGCTTTTTTTTTATTCTTTTGCATGTGATTTAGATTGCTGTTTCTTATTTGCCTTCTTTTGTAATGCTTTTTCTACAGCTTTACTTTCTCTTTTGCTTTTACAAACAATATGTACATCCTCCCTTTTCATGCTCTCTAGTACTATACCCATGCACAGTTGATACTGCATTAATACAAAATCCCAATGCATTCACTGCTCACCTGTATCTTACCTTTCTTTTCTCTAAGCAACTCAGTTTTTCCTGTTACAGTTTTCATCAAGCAACTTAGCCAAATGAAGAATTTGTGGACTATTAGCAGCTTTCAACAAATTATAGTCATGAGATTTAACAACAAAAATACTGTTGGTTTCATGTGTTTCACAGATGAAAACAGCTAGTAGAGAGGAGTACATCTATTTACGGTTTTATGAACCCAAAACCCTCCAGAAAACATTGCTAATTCGCTCGATGCCCTTGAATGATACATTTAACATTTAAAACTCTTATTTAGAGGAAAGCTATATAAAATGAAAAGTAAATCCAGAATGCCTTGTTACCTAAGTTCCTGTGGAGAATCCAACACATGCTTTACTCCAGAAAAAAGAAAAGGAATAACTTCAGCCCATGAAATGAGACCTGCAGCTACCATCGCTTTCAGTAGTTCCACAAACCTGACAGCCCAAGTTTCTCCTCAAGCCCTACCTTACAAACTGTCCTGAGAGGGATTGGGTCTGGCAGACTGGTGAGTTATTTCTCATTGTGCTTTTTGCGTGAGTATCTGTGTACTGACAATTTTAAATTTTCTAAATAAGCCTGTTTTTTTCCGTTTGGGGGAACTACATCCATCAAAATCCTTTGTGGCTGTGTCTGTGGGATTTGTTTGAGGAAAGATGTCTCAAACATGCAAATAATGACTGGGGCCAGCACAGAGGCAGAGAAATCCAACCCATTGTGTCTGATCTCCCAGCCCTGCTATAAGCCTCTGCTGAGCAAAAGTTACCATATAGCATGATTGGGAATAAAAACAGCAGGAAGAAACAATCAAATAGCCCCACCAGCAAAGGCATAAAACCTGTTTACTACTTCTTAGTTGGGGCCAGGATTAGCAAGGCTAAAAAGATGACAGCTGTCACTGTCTTCAGTAAGTCAGTCAGTGAATACAAGTTACATAAACCATTCTGCCTTCCATTCTTCTGCTCTGTACTGATAAAATAACACAACAACAAATATCAGATAGTAAAGCAATGTTGTAGATTGCACATGCACCAGTCTGAGGACCTAAATCTAATATTTTTGAGGAGAGTGGCAGGAGAAAGAGGTAGACTGAAAGTGTAGAGAGGCAGTAGTAATGGGTAGCATAGTGGTGTTAAGAAAGGAGGAAGTCTAGGAATATTCCTGCAGTGGAGGAGTGGTTATCTATGTGGGGTTTACATATTTACATTTATATAGCCACAACCAGACAGACTGTCTTGTATCTGGCAGACATCGTAAAAAAAATAAATAATTAAAATCCTTTCTGAATGTGTTGCTTTTATTTTGTAAACTTTTTACTACCTTTCTCCCCTCCAATTCTTTATTGTCCTCAGTACAGAATTTATAAAGTTTCATTGTCCATGTCTCAGAATCATGCCATGTTACCTGCTGACCTTGTCTATATTTCAGACACTTGTAAAAAAGGATATTTTGTCATAGGGAACCAGACTTGATTCTTCTATGTGAAAGTTATTTGGGGAGAGGTGAGGGTTATGATCATATTGCAAGGTGAAATGTTACTGGAGTGTGTTGCAAACCATGTCTATTATCAAACCTACACCGAATTCTTCTCTTCCTGCTCAGCACTAGAATTAATCTGCCAGCTGCCCACAGAGCTTCAGAAGCATGGATAATGAATTTGGGATGTTTCACGTTACTAAACTTCACAGATGTAAACAATCATTTTGACACATTGATGAGCTTTTCACTTTCTATAGGAAATTGGCTCTAGCATTGGCATCTCTGCATAACATATATTTTGCATTAAAGAAAGAGCATCTTTCTAAAGTGAGAAACTTTTCATAATGTAATATAACTTAATATTACTTAATATAACAATATAATTACATTATAGTTATAATTATAATATAATTAGAATTTGATAAATTATAATTACCTCCAGATGATATATATCTTTAATAATATATTTATATATATAACTATTGTATATTGCAATATGTGTATTATATTGTACAAATTATTATTGTATATGATATATTTGTATATAATATCTTATAATCAAAAGGCAGTTGAGTCACAGGGAGAAAACACAGATACCTATTAGCCCTTTAAGTCAGTAAAGCAGAAATGTGATAAGAAAAATCTGTGGGTGTTAAAACAAGAAACATGGGTTAACAGATTCAAGGCAGCACGGAAAGGGTAGGTAAGTTTAAGCCAAGGAGCATAACCAAAAAGTAGCTTGATGAAGTCTCATGCCTTGTATTATGTGAGTTAAGACCAAAGTACTGCTAGCTATTTCTGATTTTATGAATTACTGAACACAGACTTAACTTCAAAACTTGTAAGTACAAATAGTATTTTGCATTTATCTATATTTCCAAGGCTGTTAATAAGCTTTAAAAACGGAAGTGAAACTACACTGCGTCCTTTGAGATGTTTGTAGGACGTATTTTACAGACAAGAAAACTGAAGTTTAGGGAATGAATTGATGTGGTCAAGACCATACAACTGTCACTGGCAAAAATATGACAAAAAGCTAAAACCTATTCCTTAACCAATAGCAAAAATCAAAAGTTTATAAGAAGCAAGAAAAAACCAACTCAAACTCTGTGATAAATTCTGTGAACACCAAGATTAAATTGTGTAAGAGATATTATTTACCTGCCCAAAATAAATTACATTTTTAATTTGGATGTTATTATTGCTTTTGTTTTAGGATGTACACATATATATACATGTATATTTAAGGTGATACATAATATAATACAATATAAAAGACTACTTGTCTGGAAAACTGGAGACAGAATGGTCAAAGAATAGTAATTGAATAGTCACTCCGTTGTACTACAAATAAAAAATTCCTAAAAGCATTTTTCCATAGTTTCTCCTGAGATGTTTGTCTGTCTAAGTATTAGGGCTGGTGCTCCTTTTCTTCACGGCTCATTGACTAGGATCATTTGAAACACACCCTGAAGTGATAATGCATCATGTTTTCCTTATGTCTTGTTTTCTTTCAATACTGGACATTCACATTTTAAGTGACTCTTCAAGTCCCATCTGTATGAAATTATAAACATGTATGTAGTTTTAAAGTAGTCATACTTTTGACTTCCTTACATCTGCACATCTTTTATATGAGAACTAAGAGGCAAAGATAAATGGTATCATGAAAATGCAAAAAAAAAAATAAAAATTTGGTGTTATATTGGTACATTCACTTAAATGTTTTATTCTGAATTTAAAGAAAAAAACACTAAATAAGTCTAGGCAAAGGCTTTCAATTCTATTATAGTAATAAAACTACAGTCTGGGCCAGACTCTGCTAAATTCTGACAATAGGTCTGCACATTCTCTCCATCATTCTCCCTAGACACAAATACATCATATAAAAGAGACTGAATAGAGTAAGCAAAAGTACACAGTAGCCTGAATTTTTTTATTTTTTTCTTACAAAGAAATATATGTTTCATAATTCATTGTTATTTCTTGAAGTTCCAGTTCTGCCATGCTTAAACAGACTGAGTAATATGTGCAGTGGAGTGCTTATCTGTATCTTTCAGTGGTGCTACTTATTTTGCAAAATACAACACAGTGGTAGAAGGGTGGCAGAATCGAGGGTGCATTATTTCTTGTAGATTTGTAGAATTTCATATTCACTGTCTAATCAGTACTCCAACTCAAATGTCAGTAACTTTCTGCCTGATAGAGACAGCAGTGGGCACTACTTTGGTGTTAAATTCACCTTTAAAATGAAATATTGCATATATTGTTCTATATATTGCTCTTGAGAACACAATAACCATATGAGTGATTTCTGGCAAACTTTGGCAGAAGGATGGGGATGAATTGAATTTATTTCCACAGTCCCAATTCTCACTCAGAAAATAAAAACATATTGCCGAGCACCTGGGGAAATCACCTAAAATGCACATACATTCTGCAGGCTAGAATCACAGTCACAGTTGCCAAGTAACTACTTTTTCAAAATAGGAGAGATCTGAATATTGTCACTTTTCTTAGTGGATAACTGGAAAGAAATGGAGAAATGCCTTTCCTAGAGGTTCACTTTAAATACAGCAAGCTGAATTTTTTCTTTTTTTCAAATCACTGTGGGCTAGGTAGAGATTTAAATAGATCTTAAGCAATGTTACACATTTCAGTATATTTAGGTTCAAATACATTGTTCTTTGAACCACTAACTACAAGATTGCATTTACTTCCTATTACCTCCTTGCTCTCAATGAATGATAAATGAGGGAGGTTAGAAACAACTAGAAAAAGGAATTTCCATGCCTTATAAATATTGACATTCCAAGCAATTTTTCAAAAAATTGTCAAGAAATAGAATTTTCCATTAAGCTAAAGGGATTTGTTCCCATATTGATTTTTTCTGCTATACAACATGGGAATGTTGAATGGAGAGTAATGGGAGAAGTAATTTTTTTTCTTGGACCAACAGGCACTCGTGTCTGCTACACACAGAGAAGTGTCTTTTGTTTTGGAAGGCACTGGTGACCTGGTATTAAAAACTGTTATCAGTACGACATCACATTAAGTCAATAACTCCTTACATCAAGCAAGTTATGATTTTCTTATCTCCCTCATAAGTCATTTTAGTTGTGCATCCTATTTTACTGAGCGTTGCTGTAGAATAATTCCATAAGCAATCACTAATAAGATTATAGCTCTGAAGGCTGCAAAGATAATGAAAGATAGGCACAGAAAGTCAGCAAATTTTTTAAAAAATGGGTAGGAGTTTTATATATAAATGTAATAAAATAGTATTTCAAGGGGTGAAGATAAGTCATATCAGTTAAGAGTAAAAAAACCCAGAACATTTTCTCTTTTATGTTTTTGTTTTTAGGAGATGTAGGAATTGAACATTAATGTCTTCTTTCCATGAGAAAGAATTAATGTTATCTGTATGCCCTTTTTCGTTTTTGACAATATGTTACTTCCCTGGAGGTTTACATGAGTTTTTTTCATTGTACCATGGCTGGCAGGCACCGTATCTCTCAGAAAATAATGTCAAACTGCTAATTACTGTGAGCAGTATTTAAATAAGCTGATCTGATCTGCTATATTTCGGTTCCTTCCATTCTGAATCACTAGCTGAACATCAGAGTGTTCTGTTCTTTAAGTGCCATAAGTACCTCCTTAATTATTTCACTGGGTCTGTCACGCCTTGAGTTCATGTTTTCCTGGACAAAAGACATGTGAATACAGGTATTTTTTTTGCAACCATATCTGTGTCTTTTTTAATGACACATAGAACTTGTCTTATGCAGTTTGCTTGTGATTCTGTCTTGGCACCTCAAAATTCAGTACAATTCTTTTTTTTATCTGCGTGGTTATTGAGATGGACAAGAAGAAAAGAGAGGAAGATAAGGAAACAAATAAAAAGAAAAGGTGTGGTGAAAATTTAAAGTCGTTTCCAGTCATGAATACTTCCTGCAAGAGACATGAAGAACACAAGTGTTTTGATTAACATCGAGAAGATTTCCAGCAACATTATTTACAAAAGTATGCAGGGATGACATGCATACTAATGAGGTATCATAAAAGCATTGGTGCCAATATGAAAAAGTTTTATTACCCTTCTTTCTTTAAAATAAGAATTCCTGTATAATTTTTCATTGGTTTATTATCATGTCCTGAGACAAAACAAAATAATTTTTCCACATAAAAGCTTTATGAAAAGCCGCAAATGAGTGACTAAAATTTCAAGATACAAGCTTCAGCTGGTCTCAGATTCTGGCACTGAAATCAATAAACTAATCTTAAAATACTATCTTGTTGGGAACTTTTGATTTTCGTTATTTAAAAATGCAGAAATGAATCTTGTACTGCCATTAAAAAAGCATTTAAGAGGAAGATGGCATCACTTAATTTTCATTATTTTCCTCAGGAAACTGAACCAAAAATATATTTTAAGTAGACCTGAATATACAACTCTCAACATTCAGATACAGATATGCAGACCTAGTTTTTTAGCTTCTCTTTTGTGCAGAACTGACTGGGGTTGGCTGAATTTGGACAGCACATCCCACACAATATGCATATGCTGCAGAAGCATATATGCACATCATTATAAGAGGACCTCTCTCAGTAAGACCTTCTCCCCTTGTTTGTTGTAAGACATTGTAGTGCTGAGGGAAGGTCAAGAACAAAATCTGGCATCCTTCTATAGTCATTATGTTTGTGCTAATAATGTAAATAAATAGTAAACCTCTAGAGAAAAAAACAAGCTTGTATGGCAGTTATTCCCAAATCAGATTTAAACGAGGTTATTACAGTCAACAAGGTGCTCCTTTGTCAAATGAGTAGTCCTTATAAATCAATACTCTTATATATCAAAGTCTATATGCTCTCTGTATAACATGAAGATGCAACTTTCAGACACACTCAAGTTAAACCATTCAGAATATCCCCTGGTCAGAGCCAACTCACTGAGTGATTCAGTATGATGATATTTTAACATGTAGAATTAATGAACAAAAGGAAGAAGTCAAGTTTCTTATTCAGCTAAATTTATTTCAAGCCATATTTAAAGTATAATGGTTCTCAGACCTTGAAAAGTTAAGAGCTAAAATGTAGCTATTATGCCACCCTTATGGCAAGACTACTAGCTAGAATAGGTGAGCTACGGAGTTTATAGTCTCCATCACTGAGGGATTTTAAGATCAGACCAGCCAGACACCTTTCTGGAATGGTTCAAGTACGTTTAAGTATTTGGCTCTTTACTGGCTGTATGGAGAAACTGGTGAGACTGGATTCAAAGTCTGGTAGGTGTTAAGTGCTCTGAGACGCTCTGCATTGTGATTTATTTTTACTTTTTTTTTTTGTCACTCACTTTTTGCTGTATCTCAACTCACTTCTTTTTAAAAAAATGCTGTTAAAACAATGCATAGGCCAAAAAATTCACTTGCTCATTTGAAAAGTCCCACAAAATAGGTCTAATCAGTTTGCATGAATGGGATTACAATCCAGGTCTGCACAAGGAAATTAGAAGAGCCAAAAGACTCATTGTCCTATCAGAAATCAGTAAGAATGTGGGGAAGCGAAACCAGCTCTTAAGATTACCTATGCTGGAGCTGTTTGAGCATCCAAAACTTTAGGATGGCTGTGATAAGCAGCTGACCAAAGGGAATGAAAGAAATTACTTGCAGTTAGTTGTGCAATGGGCCCCAGAGGACATGTCAAAATACCCTGATAAGGCTTTCTGGCCACTCATTGTCATTCATTCCATTTTTTAAGACATGTACCTTGAAAAGACCTGGAAGGAATGAACACTATGAGATACTCTGCTTCAAAATAAATTTACTACAGTGTAAACATGTTTTGAAGCAAATTCCATTAAAAAGACAACCTATATCTACAGAGCATATTCTTAGAAAATTGGAATTGAAAGATGCTTTTTATTTTCAGTTTGCTACTGTAGAATTTCTAAAGTACATATTTCCTTCATAAGTATTTCTTCTTCCCATTGTTTAAATAAAATATGACGTCTTCTTTGTTTAAGAAATAATCCAATTATGGAAACTGTTGGAGTATGGAAATGCAAATGAAACAGTGACCAGAAATTTAATTTTGCCCCTCAAGAGCTTAGAAAATTCTTTTGTGGGAAAAACATGTTTCAAATTAGCTCACTAGTAATACTTTTAAAATTACAGGCTGTATTTTGAAGATGCTACTGTTCAGCTTTTAAGCATAAATTCATGCAAATTCCAAGATCACTTACTGTAAGCACTTTATTTTCATTCACTGTTGTCTTGAATATATAAAAAATGGAAAGCAGTGTGTTGCACTTTGTCTTTTCATGGTAAATCAGTTATGTACTATTACTGCATTTTAGTGTGCCCTGTTAATAAGTAATGGTCTCATTGAGTTTACTATGATCTTCTCAAGTAGGGCAGAAATATTCCTAATTCCCATATCTTGGAGACTGATGTGAAAAGATAAGTTATATATACCAAGTCTAGTAACTAGATAGTATCTGATTTTGTAGCTACAGAAGTTAGCCCTTTAAATTATGGTGTACATGCTTCATTTGAAAAATTCTTGCGATATATACCTTTCATGTCTGAGTAAATGAGAGAGAGAGAAGGATGATATTTCTTACAGAAGAAAAATCCCATAGGTTATCTTTTTTACATACAACACAGTAGCTATTGCTGCAACAAATACTAAAAGAAAACTTTCTGTTATATATAAAGTGATTGCATTCTATTAGGGTACTAAATTAGACCCAAAAAGACCATTCAAACTTTGGACTGGATTGTTCTCCATGTTGGAAAAATTAGTCTCAAAATGTCATAATCATAGAGATTTTCAATAAATTTACACGGTTTCTTTTAGCTTCACTTGAAAACTACATGTTCAATACAGGGAAAAAACTTCTTAAAAATAAAGCAAAAAAATGATCATTCTGAACCTCAGAAAATCAAATTGAAAGAGGATTTTCTTTTATATAGCAATTCTCTCACTTCAGCTTGTATGTTATAACCTATGTTATCACAGAGTAAGTTAGAATCTGAAATAGGTTTTATTAGGCTCTTCATGTATTGTCAAATGTAATAGACTTAAGTTCATTATTCTTTGGAATTCAAGTTTTCATTTTTAGAATTCTTCTTTAATGGCCAATTCTGCATATGTACTGATTTCTGACTGTTTCTGAGAGGAAGAGTTCATGGAAGAAAAGTACTCAAAGGCAAAATCAATCTCACAGCTGATGAATAATATTGCACAACATACAGCTGGTATTTTGCATTATTTAGAAGAGAGACTGAAATTCTGCTGTAATTAATCTTTTTACAGTTAGTGTACTGAGAGCCACAACTGGAAAAGGAACTGGTTTTGTTTCTTTAACTTGAGCATGTAAGTTTGCAGAAAGGGCCAAGAATCACAATGTTGGGACTTAAAGCCTCATGAAAATTTTCAGAAAGGCATGCAGATACTAAGATTTGAATTTTGACATTATCAATTTAGATTTATTCAGTTAGGCTCCAGTTCTCTCTGTTTCCCATATGTTCCAAATCTGATTTTTCATCCAGGATCTGAAGACTTCAGAAATAATATTTTGTTTGTCACTGAGCTTCAGTATCATTTAGAGCACATAACAATGTGAGTCATGAAGGCCTGACCCTCAAAGATATTTGTTCCAGGTCATGGCAACTAAGGTGCAAAGCACTTTCAGGACTTTGTGTCTCAGTCCCTCAAAGCACTCAGCCTCTCTAACTGGCCAAGTTTCCCCCTTTTACTGTCTTTTTCTGCTGTGTCAGCATTACAGCAGTCTCAAAGGCTGACAACCAAACTGAAATGGAGAGCAGCTGACCATTCCTAAAACTGCTATTTTATCTCCTGGAAGAGATGAAATATGCTGACAGGCTGGTCATTTGCTTTTCAATAGCAATTGAAATAAACATGCAGAAATTTATGCGTGTTTGTTGGGAGCGGTGTTAGTTCGCTCACTGTTGGAGCTTTTGTCTTTTTGGATTTCCTTTTTAATTAAAATTCTAGGGGATGGGGGGGAAAATCACACAGCTGTGCCGTTCATACACTCTTGTTATCCTTTTATCTCTTGCTTGTTAAAATGTAGTGATCACCCAAGCCATGACAGCACTGAGCAGAATCCTTGGAAACTACGCAGGTCAGGGTCCATAACAGCAGGAGCAACGAAATGGCCACTCTGTTAAGGACAAGCTGGTGGCTGGTCTCAGCTGGAAACCAATGCTATTTCCCTATCAAGGTTAAGAACAGGATAGTGTCCTAACAGAAAATGTTGGTCAAATGTCATTGGAAGTAGAAGAAAAGACATTCAGACCTGTGAGATTAATAGCCTCCATTCCAAAGATAAAGGAAAATAAGCAGCAGAGGTTGGCAATTTCCTACTAAAGACCTCATCTGCCTATTTCAGCTGACATCTGGAGTTTGCTGCTTCCAAAGAACTCAGCTCTTACAAATTACTATAAGTGTGTGAGGTTCATCTCTCGCAGTGGTCACAACCCCATGCACCCTTCTATTTGTGTCATGCAGTTACTTTCAGGACCAAACTCAAATGGATCAAAAATGAGTATCCATCTGGGAAGGCAGAAGACTGGAATACGTGTTCATTTTTCTACTTTGAAGATCAGAAAGGATTAGGAATCTAGGTATTCTGGAAAAACACACATATTGCAGGATACCTTTGTCTCCCTTGAACATTGAGATGATATTCCACATACTCCTGTACATGGAAAGAATACCCCCTGAACATGGAAAACAAATGGAGACTACTTATCTATTAAGAAAAGCTTTAAACAGAGATTGGAGGGAAAAGATAGTGTGAGTGAAAAAAGTCCATAGTTAGGCATAAAAAGAGAAATTTAAATAACAGTATCAAGATTGCTTGAGTGGAAGGGGGTAAGGATTACTCAGAATAAGATACAAAGAAAGACAAGAAAAAGGAAATAAAAGGTCAGACTAATGCACAGCATACCGGAAAAGGGACTGAAAGACTAATACTAAAAGAATACATTTTGTTCAGATAGACAAAGAATGACCACAGAACTGTGTTTACTGTAATCATGAGAGAGACAACGTGTTATATAAAAAATGTAGGTAAACTGTAATGCAGAGACAGAATTTGAAGTCACTATCTAATGAGAACAAGGATGAAGAGATAAAGCGAAGACTAGAGGAAAATTAAAAGGGTCATAAGTTAACCCTAGGCAGAGACGTAAAAAGTGTTATAACAGATAAATTTGTTTAAAGTATAAGTCCTCATTGACTCCACCCACAAGAAGGAATCATAAAAACTGTGAATAGTAGATAACCTGCCAAGAATTAAATTTAAAAAAGCAGCAGGATCATGCTGAACATGAGAAAAAAAATAAACAAAAAACCAAAAAGCAGAAAAACAAAAAGAGGACAAGGAATAAAGTGCAACTATCGAACAACTACTTTGGATAGAAAGACCTCATTCTATTATTGAGTTACTATAATACTTTCATACTTTGACACAATTTTTAATTTGCTCTGTTAATTGTAAAAAGAAAGATCCAGGACTACTCTACCCAACAGAGAGGAAAATACCTTGTAGACGAATTTGAGCATGAAGGTGTTTCATGCATTTTTTGCCCCAGCAATTTCCACTAAACAAGCCAGCTCTGATCAAGGGAGTAATAGAATTAAGATGGTATCTTTCCAAAATATTCTGAGGGAGATTATAAAAAAAAAATGTTTGCTGTTACCTGGAAAATAGGGAAGAAGTGACATGCAGATGGCACCCAACATGACAACATGATTTTTGTTTCTAAGTGTAAGCTTTATTAATCTAATCTGACTTCCTTCTGGACAGGATGGCAGGCTGGATGGAGAGAAGTCACCGAGGTCTTTCATCTTGGTTTTAGTAATAGTGTGGATATCCTCACTTGGTCTTCCCATAAATTATACAAGAAACTTATTCTTGGTAACATTTTTATAAGGACGGTGCAAACCCAGTTGACTAAGCAGTGTGGAAGGATATGTTATGGAGAGTTATGCAAGAGTTATACTATTGCCTATCTCCTCTTCAAGTTTTGCTAATACATGAATGCTGCAATGGAAAACATGCTCATTGAATTGTAACTGACAGGAAGATGTGATCTAGAAGAACAGTATGGGCAAATGCAGAAGAGAACACCTGAACAGGAACAACAAACTGCTACAGATGTAGGATGGAAGCCAATTAACTAGACAAGTCCTGCTCAAAAATGAGTATGAAGATGTTATAGAGTATCACGACTTGAAGGAGTTTCACACTGTTCTTTAAAAAGCAAACATTTTATCAGGATGTGAAAACCAAAGCACGGAGTAATCCTGTTTTACTTATCACTGACAGTACTTCAGGTGAAGTAGAGCAGTGCTTCAGCAAAGGGACAGGCACTCATTGGATGTAACCCAGAGCTCACAGAAAGCCATGAAGTAATGAGTTTAAATGCAGCAGAGAAGATTGTCTGTGAGTTTCTATGATTTTTTCTAATGACCTGAGTTTCTTGCCATATTGGGTTTGACTCTGAAGGTTAGGTGGGCTGGCTTCAGGGGTGTTTTACCAGGAAGCCCTGTGTAAGAGTAAATAATTCTGACATCTGTAGTTCCCTATAGGTATAATGCTAGAACTGCTTGTTGCAAAGGGATATACATGAGTTTAAGCTCCTCCTTCAGACAGAACTATTCATGGCATGTGTCCTTCATATTCAATTTTCTGAACTGAGCAAAAATCTGTGTTCTCAAATATTTACCTTACATAAGCTCTTTCTAAGACATTTTCATCTAAAGGCTGCAAGCAGAAAAACAGAGAACATGGTTCAAAAGCTAGCCCTATTCATTTTAACCCAGAATGGATATCTTGAAATTGTGTGCCCCAAGAGACTATTAACAAAGACAGTATTCAAATTAGATTAAAGCTGGCAGACATGCTGTGAGTTATGTCTGCTCATTTCCCATAAGATTTTCTTTTGTTCCCATTAATGTATGTCAACATGAATTAGTTCAGGTATTTTATAACATATGTGGAAAAAAAAAATCAGACTCATCATTTATCTGCAAAGGAAAATACATGAGATCATGTTTACTGGGTTACTACTCTAGTTTGCATGTCACACTGTAAAATAATTTCCCCCCAAAGGCTTATAAGTTAATTAGATCTGATTTTTATCACTTTTTCTTTGCTTTTTTATGAGTGGAATTTACATCTGTGCTAGACTAATATAAATGCAAAAGGGATGAGGAAATATTTAAATACCAGGTAGAAACATATTTCCTACCCAAATCCTGTGGGATTGTGCACTTTCCTAAAATTTTGATTATATCTCTTTTCTCTTTTTTCTAGTCCCAGGTCATGCTATTAACTACAACTATGTAGTATTGTCTGAGAGAAGTATACATATTCTAGTATTTTAAGAGAATGAGAATGAGTTGCTTTGGGCAAAGCACAGTTCTCATTAATCAATGTTCCTCCAGACTGAAGAGAATGCTTTATTTTAGTTTCTGCTTAGATGGATATTTGATCTTTGTAGTATGACAATATCTAATAATTAAACCAATTGTCCTTGATAAAGGGGTAATTACAGTAGATTATTCAGACAGAATCCAGGAATCCAGATGTTGAAAATTCAAAAACTGCTGAGAAATGTAAATAGTTTTTGAAAGTAAAAAACAAAAAGGAAGAAAATCTGAATAAGTGCAGAAGTATGTCAAAAGAATTTCAACATTTAGACCAAGAGAATTAAAACTATAAAGCTCTGCAACATGGAGGTCTTTAACACTTTTTCTAGGGTGAAAAGCTTTAATTTCACAAGCATGATATGAAAACAAACTGAATATTACAGCAAGTTTTAAGCATGATGGAAATGGATCACATACAATATGGAAACATATCAGCTGCAAAACTGTAGCAGGGAACTGGTCCACCCAGCTATAGCCAGTTCAGGTTGTGTCAGAGGTCAGTGTCAGAAACAGGGAGCAATTGGCAAAGAGCACAAGTATAGGGAACTCTATAGTTCCTGTCTTGTCTCTTTGCTTAAATCTGATTTATATCTGAGATGAAAGCGTAAGCTTTCAATTTATATTCCCTAATAATGTCTTGAACCTTGAAGCTCAGAAGCTTCCATAAGCATTCTTGCTGGCGTGCAGAGAGAAGAGTGGCCCAGAGCTGTTCCTGTCCAAGGCTCCATAAAGCAAGAAACCCCCGGTACTATTTATTCAGGAAAAAGTATGTAACTAAACGAGCTGGTGTGTATGTGCCTTTCAGCTGAACTACAGTTTTTGGGAAATGATCAATGAAAATTTGTTTCATATTGCAGCTTGGGAGGTAAAAAAATAAATCAGTGACAGCTGTGGAGGGAGACTGTGGAAGATGCACTTAAGTTATCCTGGAACAAATTTAGGTCCCACTTTATGTAGCAGATGAGCTGGCAGGACCAGAGCTTCAGGTGCTGTAGCAAACAGATCCATTACAGGATCAGTGCTCTTTGAGGATCCAACATGATACTGATTTCTTTTTTAGACTGGCGGTATGAGTGCAGCGGTTTATTTGCAATGAAACGGCACAGAGATGCATCTGGCTGTGATACCAGTGATGCAACATTTAGAACTTCTGGGTGAAACTTCAAAGAGAACCAGTGATTCCAGCAAGGTCTCTCAAGGCAATACTAAATACAAGCCATAATTTTTATACCATGAGAAATGGGTATGCTCACAAATGATACCTTGCAGTACTTTCACTGGAGTTAGTCTGATTCAAACTGCTGACTCTGCCTACACAAGACAACAGAAACTGATTGGAAACACAGAAATGGAGGAGCAAGAGGGTAGAAAAAATGTCATTAGTGGAGAACTAAATCTAAAAAATGTTCTAAACTCTAAGTGAAGAATCTAACAGAATAAATAGATAGCCCTTGTTCCCTTATAAGTACTGTATTTCCCAAAGAAAAATGTTCAAAAATATGATCCAGGAACCTGGCATATGAGAAATACTATTTTACAAGGTTATCTGGAGGGATTTTGTTTTTATGTATTTCTTTGTGGGATCCTAATTGCTATTATTTGTCACATTTTCAGAATAAAATCTTAGATAATATTTCCAGTTGCTAGTATCTAGGTGAATAGCAATATAAATAATAGAGGCTGCCGAGAACTTTCTAAAGGAATTCTTAATTATGCTGTGAAAAATATAAATTTAGAAAAAACAACAACTTATCATAGAAACTGAAACAATATCTTTTTGTTTGGGTGACTGTTGTTATATTTTTTCAGTGTGACACATTGTCTAGTAAACATAATCTTTCAAGCTTTCCCTTTTCTTCAGTCAGGTCAGGCCTACACTACTCATGATGCAATGCAGGTTTCCTATTGAGTGCCAGCATAAGAGGCTCATGAATGTCAATGGATCAGGTACCAGCCAACCTTCACCTGAATTGCTGTGGAGCCATATAGCTCACAATAAAAAATTAAGTTCAAGATTGAATAATCTTGTAAAAGAGTTCATCTCAACACATTCAAATAAAATATTTTAATGCTCAAATACTGAAAGTTTCCCTTTGAAAAAAAAAAAAAAGCTTCAGGATTAAATATTTAACCATTACTACACTTAAATTTTTAATAACTGAGAATTGTCTTGGGGAGCAGGGGGGATTTGGCAAGAGCTATTTTGGGGGATTGGAAAAGCAGCTGCAATTTCCTTCACAAACTATAAGTTTTGAACATTTCCAATTAAGTGCTATGGCAAAATTAATCAGAATATTTCAGCTAGCAGCATTTACAGCCTCTTTGAGAAACATAATCACTGAGATATTATGGAAGTACTCAACCTACTGATGGAGTATATCCTAACAACTTGCATAAGCAGATCATTAGGAACTGACAAAACTTAGTGGAATACTATAAAACTTTCCTATTTACCTGCCATTTACTATAAGTATTTTGGAAAAGAATGCTTAATTTGAAATTATTTGGAATATGAAAAAAAAATACATAGAACAAGTTAATGCAACTAGCTACAGAAGTCAGGGCTTTCAAATCATTAAAATCTCTTCAAAATTTTTATCACAAGGTTATCAGAGAGAATATTTGAATTAATTTAATTTGTCTTGTCCCATTGAATATGTCCATATCTCTGCTGATAAGTTACAACATTCTAAAGATAGCAGAAGCAGTTGTGAATTAAATTTCTTACAATTATATTTGTTGAAAAAATATTAATTCTGTTTGCATTTAAATCAATTGCCATATCTTAACGCATTTCAGAAAATAAGAAATCTGGTTTTGTTATGAGGGCTGCTGGCAAGTGTGTTCCAGATGTGGAGTATTTGAGACACAGCAACCAGAATAGTTTACCAGTTAAATAGGAGCAATGGAATAGCTGCTGCCTTAAGAGAAAAATCATGTATTCACTCACTGTAGGATTTTAAAGTGATTAGCTGAAAATTCCCAGCAGGAATGAGGGAACAAAGAACTTGAGTGTTGAAAACTGATTCTTGTGGAACTCTGGAACTCATGGCTAGCAAAATACTGTTCTCTGAATGAAGGAAATATTATGAATGCTGGATGCTGGTAAGCTCATGGGAGCATATTGTAAGACTCAGTAGATAGCTTAGAATTAGGAAAATACGACTGTGCAGAGGTCATTGGATGCAGGAAAGGGAAGGTGCAATGCCCCTATGATTTGTTGAAAATCTAAAGAATGCTCAAGTTTAACAAAGGCTCAGAGGAGGAGACCAGCACAATTTTTGTTAATATCGATTTGACCTTGATCTGTAAAGGTGGGCAGCTAGGTGGCAATGCAGCAATGTGACACATTGTAATTGCCCGTGACATGTAGCTCTTGTTGATGAACTTTGCAATCTGTACTGGTTTTTCTTTTTTAAAATCTGTATCTCCTGCACTTTATCCATGACTAAAATGGGACATATTCTGCAATATGTGCACCCTTTTTTTTCCCAACACATGTTGCTTATGTACGTTTGTAAAATAGAGTTTTGGGTTGACCTTGACCAACTGCCAGAATCCTACCCAGCCTTCATTCCTTCTACTCCCTCCAGAAACAAGACAAGGAGAGAAAATAAGATGAGTAAGCCCATGGCTCAAGAAAAAGAGAGAAGGGCATCAGTTACCAATTACAATCACAGGGAAAACAAACTTGACTTGGGGAAAAAAGTATTTTATTGCCAAGTAAAATAGATTTAAATGGTGAAAAACTAAGACAAAGCAATAGTTTCCCCCCTGCCTCTCACTCTTTTACCCAGGCTCAGCTTCATTCTTACTCCTTTCTCCCAACACATGATGCAGAGGGGATAGGAAATGGGAATTGTGGCTGGTTTGTAACAGTTCCTCTCGGATGCTTCTTCCACCACACAGTTCTCCAGTGCTCCAGCGTGGGCCCTTCACAGGCTGCAGCTTCCTTTAGAGCCTATCCACCTTCTCTTGAATGGGATCCTCCAGGTGCTCCCGTGCAAATATCTGTTTTGGCATTGCACTCCATGTTTTGCAGTGTGGATATCCACCCCGGGATGGTCTTATCCACTGACTGCAGAGAACCTCCTGCTCCAGTGCAGTGTCTCCAAGAGCAGTGGGAAAATCTCTGTTCTGGCACCTGGACCACCTCCTCCCCATTCCTTCCTAGCATTCACAGGACGGTTTCTCACACTTTTTCACTCACTCCCCACCAGCATTTTGACCTTTCTAAACAGGTTTTCCCCAAGGTGCCCCATGCATAGCTGAAGGGCTCAGCTGTACCCTGCAGTGGGTCCACTGGAGCGGACAGGAACCAGCTGTCTCCCACATGGAGCAACCCTGGCCTCTCCTCATAGAGGCTGCTCTTGCAGCCATTTCCCCATTGCCCATACCTTGACACCTACACCCAATACAAGTGGGGGCATTAAGTGACAGTTCTGGAGGAAGGTGTGATGAAGGAATGAGAAGGCACATTGGTGAGTCATAAATAGAATATTTCAGCTGAGCATCTCCATTGGGATGCATTTAGGCCGTGAGACCAAGTGGCACAATTAAGAACTATAGCTGGAAATCTCAGAAGCACCAACTGTCCACATTAAAAGGTTGGTAAATAAAGGAAAATCTTAGCCTCAGAAACAAACAGAAGGCATATTTTTTAAAAAAAGTTCTTAAAGTCCTCTAATCTTCAAAGTCTTATTTACTTATTTCTTGTGTTTCCAGCAGAAATTATAAATGCAGTGTGTTTCAGATGCTAATGTGCTGAATTCAGACAATTAAAACACAGCAGCTTTATTCTGAACTCTATTAATCCCAAAGCACAATAGCAATGAGGGATTCCCTTGTATTTTTTTAATCCCCTGCACACTTTTGGTGTAATAAACTGCTTTGCTGGCTTGTTTGCAATACATCTTGTATTACATTCT
The DNA here is from genome assembly GCA_035222235.1 of Margarornis squamiger. Classification (NCBI taxonomy): domain Eukaryota; kingdom Metazoa; phylum Chordata; class Aves; order Passeriformes; family Furnariidae; genus Margarornis; species Margarornis squamiger. Next base: position 80,591,172 of record JAWWTY010000077.1, read on the forward strand.
GCAGCCTGAGCAATTACTGAACTCATTTAAATTCTAAGATAAGCTACTTTTCTTCCTTTTTAAGCATAAGGTCTAAAGGCGACACTGTAAATTCTGGGGATTCTGAAGGTCTGAGAGCTTGGTGAGTCTTCTGAGTTTACAAAAACTTTCTTCCATAATTTAAACTCCTTTCTTGAAAAAAAAAAAAAGGCATTCAGTTTAAGCATAACCAGTTTACCCCCTAAGTGCTTAATCCAAAGTTCATTGAAGTTAATGGAAAGACTTCTGAGGGCTACATCAGACTTGAAATGGAAGTCTGTGCCCTCTGTTACTGACAAAAACTCTGCACACGCAGAACTAACCGATGACAGCTATTTAATGTATTTCGCTTTCAACAGAATTTCATTTCATTCTGTATCTTCCACTGCCTGCATTTCCCCACAGTCTCTGAATCTGAGTTCCCCTCTGTCATTTCTTTTTCTCTTTCTCATCCTGCTTTGGTCAGATTTTGTTCTATTGACTTGATTTTTTGTCACCTTACCTTTACGTGTGGAGCAAACAACACATTTTGCAAAAATAATTTTCACTTCCCAGGGCTTCTACTGCTTCAGGAACAGCAACAGAAACTTGTTTAATACCTCAGTCTTAAGGACTTATCACTTGCCAATAATAATGAAATTATTTAGAATGGTTTTAATCACAAGCCAAGATTTTTAAACTTAAATGTCTAACCCTAAGTTTCTAAACCCACATTTAATTACTTAAATGATCACTGATTCTCAAAAGTCCTCAGCATCCACCACTTTTTAAATGTGGTCTTAATTGTAAGAACTTAGGTAGATTTAAGAACCCAATGTTAATCACCTGGGTTACATTTAATAACCCGGTGTTAATTACCTGAGCTTAACATAGAGGGTGATTCTACCAAATCTCTTCTTAAAAGAATAACTACATTTACTACTTCATATTTGAACTCCTTATAGAAGTGATTTGTATGCACAAAGAGAACCTGAAAATATTGCTATTCCAAAGTCTGACTCTGAAACATTTTTGGTTTGTTTTATTTTGTTTTAATTAAGTTCTCTATGAAATGTCATATTTAAAGCACTTCAAAATGAATGTAGCATGGGGTTTTTCCTGTGATTTTCACATTAAAAAAAAAAGAAAAAAGGAAAACCAAAGAGATTTACCATGCTGTATTCACCAGAGGAAGTTCTCAGATACAATGTATTTCCAGCAGGAAAAAAAAAATGCATATATTGGTCAAGGTTCTGGTAAAAATATTTGAGTGTCATTATTAATTTTCTTATTATCTTCCTTTATTATTCCAGCAAACAAACTAAATGGCTATAGTTTATAGTAAAAACTATAAAATATATACCTGAGAGGATGATTTGACATTTTCATACTCCATACTTGTCTAAACAAGATGCATATCAGTAGATTTTTCACTGAGAGAATAGAGGTTTTTCTGGAGGTTATGGATCCCACTCAGTAGACAATCTCAACAGAAGCTTACAGGTAAAACTACAGAACATGAAATTCTGAACAATTTGATTTTCTTTGTCACCTTTGCCCTTTGAAGCCTAGAGAGATGGAAACTATATGCTGCAGTCACTGTCCTGGCAGATGAAATTTAGCGAACCTTTATGGGCAAACCAGGATCAGCACATTCCTGCTCTAAATGTCACAACCTTTCAACCCTGCTGGTAGAGGCATCTCATGATGATAAGAGTGTTACAAAGGTACTGTAGCTTTTAATAGGGAGGAGAAGTACTTTCAAGAAGGGATGGTTGCATGTACAATGCCATGGGGAGGGAGAGGAGTCATGTCAGGGCCTTCTCTGTGTGCTCCCAAGGGCTCTGGCACCTGCCCCAAACACCTGTTTTGGTGTAGGTATGGATGTGGGTGATCAGCCAGCCCTGCTGGGCGCAGTGGCAGAGCCTGAGGCAGATGTCTAGGATGAAGCTGGGACGAAACTGGATGAAGAATTAGCTGCAAGACACCCCTCAAGTGGGGCTGTTCTAAACTCACAGTATTAATAGCCATGCCATGCCAGGCCATCTCCCTCCACAGCCCCAACCCACTAACGTGGCATTCCAGCCAGCCCTCTACCCAGTCCACTTTCTTTGCCTGTGTCCACCACTAGCTCCAAACAGAGTAACCCTGGTCCCCAGTTTTGGTGGGCTCACTCTGGTAAGCAGCCCAGGACCAAAGTTGCTGAAAAATCTCCCAGAATTTACTTACAGGGGTCAAACGTGGACATGAGGGCAAGGGACACTATCAGAAAGTCCATGCACATGGCGAGAGACCTGTAAAGCTGTTATATTCAAACTAGTTTGACTCTTCTTTTAAAAAGAGTGGTCTTGTTTTTTTGTGCAAATACTCCCATATTTTTAGTGGAAGAAATGTATTTGTTAAGTGAAAGCTGAAGCAGTAGTGACACACTCTTCCTGCCCAACATGAGCTGCTGTGACAAGGCCTGTACAGGTGGAGGTCAGCAAGGGGAGTGCAATTCTTTAGATGGGTACTGCTGGAAATGACACTTCCTTAGCTGTCAGTTTGGCTCCCTAGTTCAAAGCTGAGTGAAGCCAGTAACAGCTGTCATAAGACACAAAGTCTAAAATATTGAAGGTCAACTGAAAACATCTTGAAGAAATGTGGTTCATGATTGCTTGAAGCTCCTTTAAACAGCCCCCATAACAACAAGCTGAGATTCCTCTGTGCTTCAGCTATTTTCTTAAGATAATTTTCTGTTCCTGCAGTTATCCACTGAACTTGATTTAAACCTCACATTCTTTCTGCTCTATAAATTGTGTTTTTCTGCTGTAAATTCCTTGAAAACACATTCAGAACTTCTGCAAAAGTCATGAACAATTGTGGAAGCAATCTGTTGATGGACACTACTATTACTAATTTCAAAATTAGTAATAAAAGAGTCACATTTAAGAAAACAAAATGTTGTTTTGACTTTAACAAAAAAGACCATACCTTTCCACTTTTAAATGCTTATAGTATTGACCACACAAAGTTCATGGGTTGAGGAAAGCAGCAATCATCAAGTTTTGATGTTCAAAACTGTATTCTTGTGAAGGCATTTTCTTGTGGAGTTCAGCTGAAGTTCTCTCCACCTGCAGAAAAAAAAAAACAACAAAACACCAACTTGGTAGATTTCAAAGCAAGATTGAACCACTGTGCTTGTCTAGACTGACCTTGTGTGCAGATCAGTCTGGAAAACTAAAGACTGCCATAACTATTGACAGGAAAAAAATAATTTAACCTAGTGTTTCACCTTGAAATGTCCATGACCTATGTATCATTCAGGTGTACAGGCGAAATACTGAGGTCTCTTGACAAAATACTCTTGTATTTTTCTCTTCACGCAAGCCCTTTTTGTACTATACCATGTAAGCAGTAGACAAGCATAAATATTCAGCAGATTATTTCATCATGAAACAATCCTACCTATGGTAAGGAAAGTCACATGGGGATAAGATTATACTAGGTATACATTTCAACAGCAGAGAACAAGGTCAGGTTTTACACTGAAAAGGCCTGTGAAAAAATTAGCCTCTGGACAGGGTAACAAACTGGAGAATTTCTCCTTTATGTTTGGTGGTTTTTTACCAAGTTGCCGGATTATAATCATTAAATAAGACACATATTTAATGTAGATGATGTATATGTTTCTGTTTATAGATGGATAAATCACTGTGTGACAATTAGCTCTAAAGCATTCATAATAATCAAAGGTATTGTTTTAATTATATAAGTGATAATTTTTGTTGAGGTTGTCTGGCTTTGCAGACACAGAAAAGAAAAAATGTAAGGAAATACAACAGGAGTTGGAGTTTATATTCAGCTTAGGAGAAGGTAAGAAGTGATCACATGGCCAAATCATGACTTATAGATGATAAAGCAGTTTCCAAGAGAACATTCTAGCAATGTCTTCCATAGAAAAGATGAACAAAACAAAGGTGTTCAAACAGGGAAGGGATAATAAAGTATCTACTGCGTGTAAATTGTTTTACAGTGCACACACAAATTACTAACCCAACTTTTTTTTTTTTTCTTTTTTTTTTCTTGAAGGTGATAATCTCTTTGAAGAACTGCTGACTTCAGAAAACTCTGGGAAAGTCAGCATATCTTAAAAGGCTGCAATAAAAATAGGTATGAAAATTGAAAATTTTATCTTAATTTCTCTGTTTCTAAAAGCATATAATGTAAAAGTTGTACAATCATTTTAATTTGTATTCAGCAGATTACATATAGGCATACTTTAAAATGTGCATACTACTGCAAAATAAAGTAGAATAATAAGCAAAAGAAAACTGTGGAAAACCGCTAATAGTGAATAATATCTGATTTAGTGTATCCAAATGGGAAAACTCTACATCCCAGTAATGAATGTAGAAGAGCACATTAATCAGGAATGAGTCTGATTGAACTAAGTCCAAACAACACAGGCTTTCTGCGAACACAGCCCAGGAGTGTTACTGCTTTATAAAAACAAGCAAATAAATATTCACTTCTATAAAAATTGCTTCATGCTTAGTAGTCTTCTCTGTATGGTGGAGAGCTGCTGATAGCTCTCATCTCCCAACCCAGCACCTCGGGGTCAGCACTCGCACGTCCAGATGCTGATGGCTGCCTTTAATCAGCATATAAGGATGACAGAGTTGTGCTGATTAGCAAATCCTAATGCCATTATCCAGTGAAGCTGCCTAGTGAAGTTCACCCTTGTACAGGAGCACAGTATGAGGATGTAGTGAATATATCTAAACAGATACCATTAATCATGAACAGCAGTCTTGTTAAAAACACTGGCCTGTATTTCTTTTCTAACATATAAGAAATCATGAGCCCTTGTGTTAAAAGCACACAGTCTTGTGTTCTTCTTAACTATGCTGATATTTATGAAAGAAAGCTATTATGTTAGAGTTCTCAAAACATTATTAGTTTTACTCGTTTTTCGCCTAAGTTCTAATGAGAACAGAAAGATTACATCCCAATTCAGCCACAGCAAGAATGTCACCAATTGTTTCTAGTACAAACACCTTTGCCTTTTAATACGATAGGCACCAAATTATTACATTTACAAATTTTGGTTGTTGTTTGTGAGATAACGTTTGATCATGGGAAGCTTATTATTTTTCTCTTCTCATTAACATTTTGGTTTGCACTAGAGAATTAAAAAAAAAAAAAAGTTCATATAAATGTAGCTGATTCTTGCTGTTGCTGTTCAGTTCCTGCCTTAGTGTTCTCAGTGGAAAGCCAAAATTTAGTATTACTGTACAGTTAGGCATTCAGCAATGACCCAACAGAAACATCAATACTTTCTAACTCTGAAAAGTTGAAAGGACTGCAAAGGCAAAGCATAAAGCACCTCCCAGGCTTGCTTTGTCTTATCAGCCACAATAATATGAAGGGTATTTATTATCTCTCTTAAAGAAACATATTTTTCTCTGAAGAAGTAAAGCTGCATTGGTAAGTGATCTTTGCTGTGGAACTATTCATTTGTAAAGCTTTGGGACCTGGCAAAGAAAGAAGTTAAAAAGCCTCAAGTAATTTTGCTAGTTTCCTTTTTGAAAAAGAAGTTTTTAAGTAATGCAAAAGAAAGATCATAGCTATGCTGAAAATACTCAGAGGCCAGTGCTTTGAGGATCCTTTAGTGGAGTTAATCTCTCAGATGGCTGCTGTCACTACCACTCTTTCTGCAGTGTTTCCTAATTGGATCCCTGAAAGTTCAGCTTCTTGCCCTTCAAAAAGCAGCAGTGTGGCTGCTGTCAAAGACAGCATACAGGTTATGATCTTCATAAAAATGCTGTCTTTCCAGAAGCATTATTGCCCATACCTTTGGTTTTTTTTTTTCCTCATGACATTTTTTTCCCCTATGCTAACAAAAAGGACAGAAGAGCGTGGAGACCATGGAAACTTTCCAAGCAATTTTTGTTTAAAATAGGCAGTCAGACTCTGCTGTCATGTACATTGGTGTGATGATTATGGAAGAGGTGGGTCATTCCTCCCTGGGAATAGTTTCATGAGCCAAGGGTAAGAAGCAGGGAAGAGCTGTGAGCAACTCTGCTCCTCAGGCTGTGGTTTTCAATATAGATTAAAGCAGTCATTCTGGATTCACCAGATATTAGAATTTCTTAACATCAGGCAGGACTATCATTTAAGACAAAATAGCTGCATGTTTTCTGTTATACAGCTGCCACAGAACAACTTCACTCAGCATACCCCTGAGTACTCTGTTTTGATTGTACATGCTAGTATGAGGCAGAGAGTTTCTTATCCAATGTAATTTCCCCAAATGTATTTGCAAATGGTGGTTTTTTTATTGTTTTGGTGGTTTTGGTTTGGTTTGGGGTTTGGGGGGTTTATTGGGGGGGGGTTTGTTTTTTTTGGGGGGAGCAGGTGTTGGGTTGGTTTGGTTTGCTTTTTGTCAAAAATATGTTATAAAAATAATTAAAAGAAAAAAAAGCTTTCCACATGAGATTCATAATATTACTATTGATGTGGCTACTTGCAGAGCATTTACCCAATAGTGAAGAATGGGAGGAAATGGATTCTCCTTCTGAAATAGTTCCTCTTAGTTAAAAACACCTAAACATTCCTTCATAATCTGAAATACTAAACCAGATTCTGACTCAGTGATTATCTTGACAAGAAAATTCACCTCACTTCCAATGACCACTGAACTATTTAAAATACAAGATAGAACATTCTCATCAAAAGGGGCTCAGATTAGCCCAGTGACCCCTGTGCTGGGCAGTCTACCTTTCAGTCTTGAGCTGCACATGGTTGAGGCAGATCAATTAGATTTGGCATGCAGCTAGGACTCGGAAGACTGGGCAGCCAATAACTCAACAGTTTGGACATGCTCCTGTGAGATGGATCTTGTGAACTTATCTCAGACAAAGAGAACTCATGCAGGTGAAGTACCCCACTAACTGTGTTGTGAGGCAGAAAATCAGTGATGTCTCTGTAATTTGCAGGCTGATCTCTTAATTAACTCTGCTTCCTGGAAGTGTATGAGAGGGACTCATAATGTTTGTTCTATGAAAAATGGAATTCTTTTTCTGGATGCTTCTTTTCAGCAAAAAGTGGTCAGATTTTGTCTATTCGAACTGACCTCCACTCTTCCCTCCCACCTATCGTTTGGCTACTGGACAACAGAGGTTCTGTTCTGGCCTGTTCTCAAAAGGAATTACTAAGGTATTGTAGCTACAGTTCTGAAAATCCTGCTGTCCTGGAGGCTGAACTCATTTCAAAGCCATGACACTGCGTAGAGAATGACAGTCAATTGGCATTTTATGCTGCTGAAACAATATAAAAAGAACATAGCATTGCTTAGTTATTCCATCTGTATCACTGAGATTAGAGTGTGTAAAACATATTTATGGAATATGTGAAATTGATATATGTGCACAAAGTTTTCTCAAAAGTAACAGACAAAACTTCCTTGTAAAATAAATGTAAAATAACAGTATGGTGGTATTTATTTTGTTTTCAAATAATGTAAGTACAATTTATAATATTTTTTTTTTTGCATTTTCTCTTTTAGAATCATAGAATATGCTGAATTAGAAAGAACCCATCAGGACCAACAAGTCCAGTTCCTTGCCTGCACAGAATACCCCAAGAATCACACCAAGTGCCTGAGAGCATTGCTCATTGTTGTGTCTACTGACAAAGAAAATCTGGGTCCCCTATAAAATTCCTTAAGCTATACTACTGAATCTCTGTCAAAGCAGCAGTAGGGAATGAGCATCTTCTCCTACCAAATTTTCTTACACTAAATTAGCTCCAGAAAGATTCTTTATTTAAAGAAGATTAGGAACTGTGAAAGTGAGACATTTGTATTGCCTGTATAATGGCTATACATATATTAGGCAAATCCTGGCAGAGCAAAAATTAGTGTCTGATTTCTTCCTCTCCTTTCATTACTCGTGGTCTTGTTTTGCACCTGTTCAGCACTTGTCCTTACAGATGCATTTAGCTATCGTTTAGGCACTTGCAGGAGCAAAATGAGAACAGATGCATCATAAGTACAAAATATATGCTAAAAGGACACGCCGTAATGAGAAATCAGAGCTGAATGGGAAGAAAAACAAAACACGGCAGGATATAGAGAATGCAGACCTAAAATTAGCATAGGATAGATACATTGAAAAGGCAAAATTCAGCAGATAAGGGCTCCTGGTTTATTGTCTAAAATATGCCTATCTGCATTCCCAGGGAACAGCATCAATCTGTCTTGATTTCTGAATAAATTGAGCTCTCAAGCAAAATCCCTGTAAAAGAAGGCAGCTCTATTTTTATCACTGTGACCTTTTTAGAAGGACTTTAGGGAAGAAGGAAACAAACTTGTCTAAATTCCTACTGCCCAAAGTCCAGTTCTGCTTTCCTATATGAAAAATGTTGTTTGCCACTGTCTATTAGCTATCCAGCACTAAGAATTTTTGAAATTTCACATATCATAACAGGCTTGCTTACAAGTTTGGTCTTGCTGGTCTTTGACTGGTGTAAAAGGATTATGTAAGAATCTAGACTCCAAATTCATCAGTGGCTTTAGTTAGCTTTGGATCAAGATCTGAATTTAAAGAAAGAACCTTAGGACTGTGTAGGAAATCACACAAAATCAATAGAAGTAACTTTTACCAGCTATATTAAATGTATTAACTGTCACAATTTTTTTGCCATAGTTTCATTTCCCAGGATTAGAAAACCCTGATTTAATTAGGAACTTTACTGGGACTGCTAATACCTGGCTTGAAACAGAGTGAATATGTATTGAGGGCATATATTCCAGAATGAGGGAGTGGGTGCTATGGATAAAGGATTTTCATACAGTGTTATGTAGGGCAGGTTTTTGCATTTTTGAAAGCACTGTAGGACTGTTAGATAACTGTCTGTAGCAATCAGAATTTTTAACTTCTGTCTTTAAGAGTGTGATAGCAGGAGACTGGAAAAAGCAAATACAGTGCTTATTCTTAAGAACTCTGGATGCAATGAATTGCAGACAAATCAGCTTAACTTCACCTTCTGGGAAAATTCTGAAACAATCAATCAATTTACTCATAAGAATTTGGAAAACAATAGAGAAACAATACACTGGTCAGAATAAAGCTGTGTATGCCAAATCCTGTCAAATCAGTCTGTTATCTATGAAATGTTAACAGGGGTGTTCCACAGTGCAGAAACAGATTCAGTCATGTTGGTTGTATTTAGGTTTTTTATACTGTTTCCAGTAATATTTTCCAAAATGTACTTACAAAGCATGGCTTTCATGGAGCTTCTAAACCATGCAAGGCAAGAAATGTGACTCTAGGTAAGTGAAGTTGCTGAGATGGTGGTGACTAGTAACTCAAGGACTCAAAGGCAAAAGTAATGACAGAAATCTAGGAAAAAGGTAGAGAATTAGGAGACAGCAACCCAAATGTTCCAAGAAGCAATGAATGTTAATGCTTTCTGTCCTGACTGATAACTGCTCAGCTGACACAGATTCATTATGTTCAGTGAGAATATTAATGCTTATCTTGGTAATTGCACATATCAACCTATAAACACTTCTAGCCCATTACATGAGCTATATCCTGCTTGCAGAGTTCTCCTGGGCACAGCAAGAGATGCTCAAGCAAAGGCAGCCCATTTTTTGGAGGGCTGCAGCAGGAACACTGTAAAACTGAAGGCTTGATGCAAAGAAGAAGGGGCAAATCTATTCTACCATAGTGGAGCAGCTGAAGTAGCTTTAGTTCCTCTGTTGCTCAAGGTCCTGATAGAAAACCTTAGACAGACATTTAAAAAGAATGTCATAGGGGATATGAGGTTTGCTTTGTATTAGCATTTGGACTTACAGGAATCTTCATAAGCAAACAGAAAGCTGGACAGAGATTAGACTTAATGTGACATTGGGAACACTGCATCAGGAATGATGTCAATGACTGTGCAGTTTCCCAAGGTCAAGGCATGTCCAAGGTTTGTGACAGTTTAATGTTTAACTCCTCTCAAGAGAAGGAGGTGAAGAATAAGGTCATTAACTGTAACTGGATTCTAATGCTCTACTCTATGCCTTCTCTGACTGATATGGTTTATTTTGGAGACAGACAGAACAAACAGAAGTACCAGAAACAGTCAGGCTGAGGAAAGATGAATTTTCTAGGGGCATAACTCATTCAGGCTCTCCAGTTACTTTGTGCAAAATGTACAAAAACCTGTCTTCTGGTGACTAGATGTCTCCTGTGATCAAATTGACTTGTCTAGAGCTAGCTCAGGTACACAGGGCAGCAGCTCATGGTAACCAGACAATGTGTGGTACCAGCATAATCTGGTGAATTCAATGGAATTGAAACCACAGTCTGTGGAAACTTAAAAGGCCTTATTTTTTGAAAATTATATTAGTAATAATAAAACAGCCTCTTATCAAAAGGTCTTACCAGTGGAAAATAACCAGCAAACACATCAAGGGAGGGAGGTTGGGAGTGAAACAGCATGCTGTTGATTTGGTAGAACCATGCCAGCTAAAGATCTGTTTAAAAAATTAAATTCCTGACATCAATTACAAGTATTGCTTAATCTTATTTTTTAAAAAAAAATGGTAATTAGGTTTCACTCCTACAAGCATCAGGATAATTGGGTCCCAAAGGTCTGGAATAAGGTTAAACAATTAGACTGTATTTGCAAATGAATCTCTCCTGATTGGCACTTGAAAAGATAAAAGGTTTATTTGAAGTTGTTAGGAATTTAACCTGTGATTTCATGAAGTCCATGTATATCAGACTTAGTGCTAACTTGAAAACATCTCTCCAGGAACCTCTGGGGTTTGGATGGAATTTGAATGAAGTTGTCCATCTGAGAGTAATAAGAGTGCATTGAGCAGTCCTTTTGACTTTATGTTTTATTGACTCAATATTAGGATTTATTATTAGTCAGTAAATTATTGATTATTGGGTCAATATATCTTGAAATTCAGCTCAACAAAGCACAACATCTATTTATCATAGCAATATTAGAGGGAAGTAAACTGAAACAAAGGTAGATTTATGAACCTACCAAAGGTCACACAAGTGAGTTAGCTCCAAAACAAAGAACAGGTCTTTTGGGTGCCAGCTTCCAAGTCCAACATCTGCACAGCTAGGCTTGAAATCAGTAGTAAAGAGAAAAAAAGCAGCCTGACAAGACAGGAAATTGATGGTAAATGATACAAGAAATATTGTTATAGAAGAATTTTTTTTTCTCATTTGTGGCAAAGTCCAAGACAAACACAATTCAGAATGATTTTTGGTTCAGCTTGTGGTCCTAGCTAGTAGTCTCTGCTATTACATATACATCAGGTGTATATAATGTGAAGTGATGAGGCTGCTGAAAAAAAAACCAACATGGATTTTGATCATATCAGAACTGCTGATCTTTTCAAAATTTCTTCAACTATATATGATATCCAATTCTGCATAGATATTAAATTTAATAACAGTCATTTTTCATTGCATTAGCTTGATTCAAAATGGCAACTAAAATATTTTTTCAGCAGATAACTTGAGTTAATCTATTGAATTATGCTTTCAGTAGCTGCAAAACACAGAACAGTAAGTAAGACGTGGCAGTGGATAAAGCTAATAGTTGTATATGAATCTGTAACAACTCTGCATTACTGAAATAGAAGTATAAAGACACAGGCTGCAGGCTATTTCCTTTTAATTGATTTTGATTTCTCAGAATTTCTAGAATTAAAGAACATACTCTGGAGCACAATGAAAGCCAGACTGAAGGCTGATCTCAGATCAACAAGTAATAACAAGAGAAAAATCAGAGTCTCTTGAAAATATGAATAAGAGGTTAATTAGATAATTATTTAATTTCTGTGTTTCATAACAAGCAAATATAGAATACCTTTTAATTTTTAATTAAATTCTTATGTAGGTGTTAAAACATAAAAAAATAGCCAAGGTTTCCTGGTAACAGTTGTGTAGTAAATAGCAATACTATAGATGCAAAATCTTCACTGAATCATAGAATATTTCCAGTTTGAATGAACTCATAAATATCAAGTCCAACTCCCTTCTCCTTACAGAACTTCCTAAAACTAAATCATATGACTAGAGTGTGTTGAATTTTAAACAAAATTAAAGGAATTCTTTCATACCTTAGAGAAATTAATTGCCCACACAGATGGTGTCAATATATCAGGCCTTGCTACAAAAAATATAGTAGCATTTTTTTCATTATATACATGTTCATAGAGCTTTCCCCAAAAAGTCAGTCATCTGAAATGCATGATCTTCATATGCATTAGGATGAGAAACTGCCCGTACTGAGTTGAAATAAAAGTGCTTAACTACAGAGTAGTCAATATAACTTCTCTGCAACCCTATATCTTCTGCATATAGTGACATATTCCTCTCCATTTTATTGAACAAGTGATGTCTGAAAAACAAATCTGTTGTTTGAAGTAACTCAGTAAGATTTTTTTAAACGGAGCCTGCTATTACAAAACGAGTAGGAAGTATATACAGATTTGCTCCATAAGTAAAACAAACAAGATGGGAAAAATTCTTCAGAAAGTTCTTGACCTAGTTATCAGTGGTGTTACTAGGTTTCCTCACTAAACAGGGAGACAGAAAGGTATTTCATGTACATATCGCAGTCTGAATAGTGAAAGTAATAGATATATTTAGACATATTAATGTCTGAAATGCCCTTCTTTCAGGTTCATAGGACCAAAAGCCTCTTTCTACCAAAATATTGATGGAGTTATGCATTCTCTTCAGCCATTTAAGATGAACGTGTGTGTGCACTCTGTGCCTGTTGAAACTCTTAATTAAGTCTCATGGACACATCAGCAAGGCTGCAGAACCTCCATGCTGCTTTTGCTGAGGAAGTTCTGACTGGCAAGCCCATGTCTCCACTTCCTGGACACCACACATATACACACCCCAATTATTTAGACTCAGTTCCTAACAAAGGTAGGTGAGGACAAAGCCTTTACTGCTACATTTCATGTTTGAGCACAGTATCCATTCTGCGAACAGACAAATTCAAAAAACCCTAAAAATGGCCAGGACCCAGCTGGGATAAAGGAAAAACCCATGGTTTTCCACCTGGTAATGCTGCTTAACAGGCCTGACTGAGGGCAGCTACTTCCATGGATAAGCATTTGATGTGAGAGCTGCAATTCATGGTCCTGGCAGCAGCAATTATTCTTGCCTGTACTTAACTAGTCCATCTAAGGAGGGCGTGACAACCTGCTGATACAAATCAGTGGCCTCAGAGCACGTTCTGGAGGCCCTAGCCTTAGTTCCCCTGTACCTGACTTAAATCACATATGGTGTGGTCATCTGCACACTGCAATCCTCCAGCTGCAGATACCTGGGGGAGTTTATTTCATTCAGGCCAGGGAAAAGCTGTGTTCAAACTGCAGGAAGTTCCTCATGACTTGTTACAGGAATTGATAGCCCTTTATCTAAAAGGTGGCTGAACAAGTGTTAAGCAAAAGGGATTTCAGGTGTAACCAGTTTAAATTGGAATGTCTGCCTGCCCGACTCGGGAATATTAGCAGGAAAGCTGATGCTCTGCCCTGTGGGTATGTGCTTCAGGGGTGTTATGGACTAAAAAACAGGACAGCTGCTGTGTTGTTTCACTGTGCATTGTTTCACTGTGGTGGTTACAGTTTATTTTCAGCAGACATTGATCAGCACTTCATTATTTACCATTATCTGTCTCTCCGTGCTGCTTTCCCCTCTAAAAAAGTATGATTTAATGGGTACAACTATAGCGAGAAATGGGCCAGTAAGAGGAGCTAAACCAGTTTTGCTGGTTTTGCTTTCCTTCTTCAGTTCCTGATCAATAGGCAAAGCTTTCCTAGGCACCAAAAACTTCTCAAGGTCTGGATTTGGATTTGACTTAAACCCTTGCACTCCATTGACCTTCAGTAAAGCTGAGATTCCCAAAAGCTGTTTTTGTAGCACTTTGTAGCCTGGTTAGCAGGCTTTGAATGTGTCACCCAGGATGCTTTCTGTTGCATAGTCCCTTCAAACTTGAGAGCGGTAAAGCACAAAGAAATGTGTGAGACAAGCTTTGAAGAGATTCCTGGCCCCTACATCTCTTTAGCTGTGAGTTTTCTCCTACTTCCTTTTACTCATGTTCCTGTCTTCCTTTAAAAAGAAAAACAAAGCAAAACAGTAAAAAGTCACAACTGGTGAATTTTTCTGTTCCCGAGGAAGGGGGAGTAGGGTGAAGAAACCTTGCAGAAACAGTCTTAAGTGAAAAGTCTACATTGATGAGCAAAAATTCAAATCCCTCGGATTATATTTATCTCCAAGGAACTGTAGCAGGCTTGAAATAATTCCTGTCTTGCCTTGACCTTGGCAGGTTTCCAGAAAAAAAGCTACACAATCTGGAGAGCTCTAATGCAGGTCATGTAGGAATAATTCAGAGACTCTATTTAAGGAACGTGTGCTTCATCCACTTATTCCTAGGAGACGTAAGGATAAAAAGTTAGTCTCCTAAAGAGAAAGAATAGCAGAAAAAGCATGATAGTGAAGCTTTCAGGGAAAAATACACTGCACGACATTCGAGCAGGTAGCAATTTTTTTTCTTTTTAGAGAAAAGTACTTGAAGTAACAGAAAGTAGTGGTTTATTAATTTCAAAGATGAATGCTGTTCTTTCTGATTGGGAAACAAGATTTCCTTCTAAGAGAATAAAGATTCCAGTCTTTTTACGTGTATAAAAATCGAGACCAATTGCTCCACAGGAAATAGCCACACCACGTTTACACAACCATATATAGGATTGGATCTGTTCTATTTTCTTCCTTGTCTGAAACAGCTAAGGAACAGTGAATACTGACTCTAATCTTTTCTGTTAAGTAGCGTTAAAGAAGAGTAGTTGCAGCCATTACTGGATTAGGAGAAGGATAACATTGGTAAAAGCGACTGGAGATCTGACCAGACACCTTATAGCACCATTCAGTACCTGAAGAGGGCCTAAAAGAAGCCTGGAGAGGGACTTTTGACAAGGGCACAGAGTGACAGGATGAGGAGGAATGGCTTTAAACTGAAGTAGGGTTGTTTTATATTAGGTATTAGGAAGAAATTCTTTACTGTGAGGGTGCTGAGACACCAGGACACTGGGACAAGCATGGCAACTACCTGCACTTGAGAGCATTCTGTGATCCATGCACTGTTCTAGCAACAAGGTAGGCAAAAGAGCCTAGCACAGCCAGCAAGGAATGGAACACTTTGAGATGTCACTTAATGCAGCTGCCTTTATTCTGAGACACAAAGGATTTACCTGAAGGCACTGTAAAACCCATTCAGCAGTATCACTGCTGTCACCTAATAGGAATCATCACAGCCATCAGTGACTCTGTGCTGTAACAGGTACTTAACAGGCTGGAAAAATCAAGGGAGGATTGGTAGGTTTATTTTACCTTTTCTTCAAGTTCATGCAGAACACAAACCACATTTTTTCATCTTACTTCCAGTTTCTGCTCTGTGTGTCTCTGGAGGACAAGAGCAAGTCCTACTAAATATATTATTTGTATAACATATTTTTTTTCCTGAATATCTTTCATGGCAAATAGTGACTGATTTTTTGGTGTTCTTTCTAATTCAGTCAGTTATTATGCATGTGCAATTTTTTGCAGGCATACATTGGAACGTGCACACATTTATGACAAATTTTCAAATCTGAAATGTTTAAACAGAAGCACCATTATGAAGATGCAGTTATTAACTTGACCATCTTTATCCATTTGTTTGAGGTATTTTTTTTTCTGTTGTAACCAAATAAACACATTTTTTAGAACAATTAAAAAAAAAAGTGCAGAATGTACACAAAATTTTGCTGTATATATTTTGTTTCTAAATGCTTTATATGCACCATGGTTAAATTTTGTTGTTAAGAATATTTTGTGCCTGACTGGGTTAAAGTTGGGTTATGGTCTGTTAGTCTGATGGATATCATGCTCTAAGGTTAGTGTCTGGAAACAATTTGTGTAAGTTTATGCAGTGCCCAAGGGTGACAGTTCAAAATTTCTTAGAAAAACAGCAAATTCATCTTTGCAAAGCGTACTCTTTAGCTTGAGTCACCTTGTCAAGCAGGTGACAGAAGATGAAAATTCACTGGTGTTCAGCACCTTGTCCAACAAAATCACTGTCTTTGCTCTTTCAGAGTTCACAGAAAACAGGCTATGTCTTTTTTTGCAACCCTCTGCAATCCTACATGGTCAAAAGTAGTAACATCTTGCTCTTTAAACATCAGTGAGATTCTGCCATATCTGCCTGTTCTCAGGGTCTAGGGAGAGCACTGGAGGAAAGGAAAACTGTTATTAATGCATATTAATGGTGAGGGGAAATTAAATGCAAAACAGAAGGCGTTTAACAATGGGGGAAAAACTGAAAAACTTTAGAACTGTAGACACAGAGGAAACCTAATTGGAGGGGTGGAACTATAGCTAACCTTTTTTACTGACCTTTCAACACAGTTTTTCTGTTGGAGAATGACACATTCCTTAAGCAGCCTTGTGAAAGAGAACAGCTGTTTTTTAACACAGTCAGAACCTGTGGGTTCTGTAACCTCAAGTTCAAATTGAGAAGTAGTTGGAAAAGTGTTTGCTACATCTGGCAGAAAGTATTTGACTTCAGTTTTGTCTGACTTCAATTTTGTCTGTGTTTTCTTAACTTGGTCTTCACCTTGTTATGTGGGAGGAGAGGGGGAGGAGGGATGCACCCCCCTCAATTTCATCAGCAAAACACTATTTTTCTGCCAAGTCTGGCATTTTTTTGCAGAGGGCACAAAAAAAGGTGAGCATTCTAAGAAAAATAGTGTACAGAACCGTACAGGAAAAGGGTGATTTGATATGTCTCAGATATTCTTGAAAGAAGAATGCATAGTAACTTAAGATGTTCTTTTTGCAAGGTTCTAGTTTAAGAATGAGATGGTCCTTTGTCAAGGAGATTGTTGAGATTTTCTTGAACAAAATTGTGAACTAACATCTGCTTGTTTATTGAAAGGCAGACACATCTCTTGTATGAATCCATTATGAATGATAATGGATATGTGGGATAAATTACTTCACAAATTTTAGAAAGGCAACTCTATTCATCTGGACGAAAATTCAGCCTTGCATGAAGCCAGAATATAAAATTATCATTCTAGGAAAAGTCAGTAGCAATAGGATATTTCATTCTTTCCATTGCAAGAGATTTTTTTTCTGACTAATAAATCCCAAGTTAATTTCAACTGTGTAGCAGTGAGAGTTACAAACTTATACTAGAAAGTTAAAGCATTAGAATGTGGATTTGCCAGGTAATCAAAAGCAGTTCTTTATGGTTTACACAAAATCAATGAAAGATACTTTAAAAAGCAGTCAGCAGTTTTAGTTTCAGTAACTTGCTGGCTGTTACTCCATAGATATATATTGGCTGCAACATGTAGCCTGAATCACTGAGATGCTTAAATGAGTATTTGCCACAGGCAGTATGGAGAAACCATGTACTGCAGACTACATTGACATGGTGGTCTTCCAATGCCATGGTAAAACTGAATCAGAAATCCCCTTCTCATGGCCTCATAGACAAGCTATCCCCTCTTCTTTGGCTGAGAGGCATGCAAATTTGCCATCCCTATATGTTTCTATGTCTAGAGTTCATATACAAGAATAATCAGATGTAAAATTAAAATACAGTTCTGTAAAGGTGTGTATGAGCTTAAATACCCTGGTTTGTGCTAAACAGAGTGTGGAAAAGACTTGGAGAGTGAATCTCCCACTTCTGTGTGAAAATGGTGAAGCTTGAAACTCACTGTGGGACATCTCTTCCTTCAGGGTAAGCGGGTCCCAGAAGTGTGTCCATGTAATAATAAATAAAAACCTATTCAGTTTTCTACCTTCATATAATCTCTTGTTGTAATTTAGCCAGAGATAGTTCCACTGAAAAACAAACAAGCCAACAAAAAAGTCCCAAAAAACTGTGACAAAGGAGCAGTTTGCTTCCATCTTCTCCTTCACAGCACTTGCTTCTGACGCATTTGGAGTACAGAGCATTAGAAGCCAGCAAAAAAAAGTCAGTGCAAAATTAACAGCTGCACTGTTGTCACAAGATTATAAACAGTCACAAGAAATGTCCCTGGAACTCCTTGGAGCTGACCTAGGTTGAGGAACAGTTAAAGAGAGTAGGAATTTTTTTATATATATGTTTAGGTGAAGGGGTTTTAGTAGCCTGAATTGTTTTTCAATCCATTACAAGTGTTACTGAAGTCTCCTGTCACTCAAGGGGATTAGGAAGCAAATATTTATCTCTGTTGTTTCCATTTCTTTAGTTTGCATTTGACTGAACTTTGGATATTGCCAATTTCACAGCAGGTGAGTACCCACTGTGGGAACAGGGAGCAAAGATAATTGTGATTCCAGTTGTCACAGTTCTTTTCCTGTGAAGGTCTGAGATGATGAAGTTACTTCTTGCCCCTTGGTAGATGCTGGGGCGAGCACATTAAAGAGCCATTGTGATTTCCACCACTGGCTTCTATAGTTGCATTTTGAGTTTTCCTCAGCCCTTCCCACCAGGAATATCTGCCCTATGCTCATGCTATATGAAAGCAACAGCAGGTAACAAAAATAGTAGAAGAAGGATGGGAAAAAATCTCTGTGGACTTTTCTAGAAGGATGGTTAACATCAGCGCTGCTTCTTTGGCTTCTCTTCTTTGAGAAAGCTGAATGACTATTTTATTCTAACCCAGCAAAACACATTTCACACAGACCTAACTCTTGGTGCTGGCATAACTCAGTGGAAATCGGACTACTCACATGAGGACACCCTTGTAGAAAATAGCTTAGACATATCTTTGTGTCAAACCTAAGGCAGGCTTCTCAACCAGCCAAATCCTATTTGAGATTCTCAAAGCCTTGTAGACAGTCACAATAGGAACTGCTCAAATGTCATTTAGCATCAGTAAAAGTGCTCTCTCTTGAAAGCAAAACAGGAAACAGGAGATTTTCTACATAAATTAAAAGTGATAATAAATAACATGTTTGTGGGATATTGCAAGGGCAAAGAGGGAGAATGAGTCACTTCCCTTTTACAGCAATTATTACAAGGAAAGAGACTTTTATTTTTTTTCTTTCTTATTATTTTAGAGTCTGCACTGTGATATTCTTCATATGAAGAATCTAAACCTGCCTGTGTGCAAAGGTTAAGCTAGATGTTGCTGGAAGTTTTGGAAGGATTTTGGCTGAAAAAGCAAAAATCTCAGCAAGTTCTGTGAAGTGTTTTATCTGGAATCTCCTGAAGGGCTATTGAATGCTTTGTATTCCTGCCACCTCATCCAAGCCCATCTAACATTCAAACTGAGCTCCATTAATCAACAAGGAATTACATTATTTTATTCAAACCCCAGAATACTGAGCACAATGAAATGAATTGTATATCTGAAGTGCATGTAATACAAAATAAAAAAAAATTAATTAAAAAAAAATAAAATAAATATATGTCTATGACAGGAAGTTATAGACATACAGCTGATGTTTTTCTCCACAGATACGCAGTGCCTGATTTCACTGGAGCTATTAGTCAGAGAGATAAGCAGGTTTTAGATATATCACCACATCTTAGAGTGTGGTAAATTAAGGCAGCTCTGTTGAAGTCAAGCACTGCATAACTGCAAGGTGAGACAGCAGTTTCCTGACACCTGCATGATTAAGGGAGGGCCACGCTCTGAGTGTTGAAGTCCTAATCTAACACTACCCTCAGCAGAGACAGTGGCAAATGGGGAAGGCATGGAGTTTCTGGAACAGAAATACTCAACTGGTAATTACTATCTTGCTGACCCTCCTAAGGTGCTATGGCTATGCAGAAATGTAAACCAAACATTTGAACATGTTGAGGTTTGCTTCATGCACAATCAGCATAGTGAATATAGAGCTTAATTCTGCTGCCCATTAATTCGGGTTTCTAGTTGTTTTAAAGGGAAAATAAACATACACTTTTATAAAATTATGTTTGAGGGACTTGCTGGAAATTGTTTTTGTTCAGGTGTAATAAAAAAAAAAAATTCAAGGGTAATAGAATAATGAGTGTTGATAGAAGTTTGAGTAAAGTACTTGCGAGACCAAATAAGATTTATCTATTAATTAATGTGATTGTGACAGGTTTAGGAAGTGAACAAGCTGTAAAATAAGATATTAAATAAAATATGAAAATATATTAATGAGAGAAATTCTTTAGACCATTTGACAGTAAGGTTACCTGTATATGAATTAATTATATTTCTCTCTGAGTATCTTCAGGTAAAAAGGAAAATTACTTTAATTTTTAGCAATTAATAAAAGCTAGCTCCTCATTTTCTACTTAACTAAACCTTTGACTTTATGTAACAGTGTTAATGTGGCTGTTCAAAATTAAGCTAAAGGATACAACTATAATTTAGCTCAGTTGAAGAGTGATATAAATGTGGCAATCACAAAACTTTGTTGATGCCACATTATTAAAACTATTATGCATCTCAGTACACAAGGAAGCACAAAGAAGATGGTGAAATCTTGTTCAAGTCCTACATATTTGTTTAGGTTGAAAAGGTTGAAAAAAATCTTTTTTCCTTTTCACTCAAATACTGTAGAAATAATATATATCTTTAAGCAAGGTGCTATTAAAATTAAGCTAAGAAGCTAGATGTATTCCTTCTCACAGTATCCTCTTTAATGCAATTGCTTCACTCCTTCAAGGATGTATTGTTTCTAAAATATAAATAAAAAGATCAGATTTCTGAATTAAAAACAAAAAATATTCAGAATCATCCTTCACCCACCTACAGAGTAGAGGAGAAAATAAATGTCAGTATGTTATGTCTGAGATGTGCTGTATATACAGAATTTTCTGAGAGCTGCAATCCATGACAGCATCCTGTGTATACACAGCACTGAAGCAGAGAGAAGTCTTGCAAACCCAGTGGCCAGGTACTCTACATGGCATCTGCTGGGACTTGGCCATAATGAGCAAACATGCTTCTATGTGGCTTGGCATCTGATTAAACCAAGAGCTTAGAAACCACCTCAAAATCCTGATGAGCTCATGGACTGTGTCAAACAAATACTACCCAAGTGCTCCTCCAACTGCTCCCCAGACTGAGACCCATGTTTGCTTCTACGATGCCACTGAACAGTAAAAATTGACAGCTCTTTGTAAATGAATAATGACAATACTCTAAAGGCTTTCCTGAAGTCAGCTGCCACTGTAAAATAATATATTTCTGAAAGAAGGACTGGGAGACCTGGAAAACACATTCAGATGTAGAGAGCTCAGCCCAGCAAAGGGAAAATTGAGAGGTGATTTGATCGCAATTTATAGATATATGCGAGGGGAGAAGACCTCTCAACTGCACTTTGGTTTAGCAGATGAGCTGGAAGTTGGATAAAATGAAAATGAGGGAAACTTAGAATGAAAACATGAGCATTTTTTTCACTAATCTAGTATTGTAACAGATTTTGAGATATGTGACAGATCACCCAGGAACTGAATTCTTTAAATCTAAATTGTCTGATTCCCTAGGAGACGTGAAGTCTTTCAAGTGCATTGCCATTAGGCAGTATGCAGGATGCGTTCAAAGGAATTTATGCCATGTCTTCATGAGCTTTACACCAAGTGATCATAATGTTTCTCTCCGGCACTAATGTCTATAAATGGAATTGCTGCTCTGAGGAAGTCAACCACAATTTTCACCATGTTTTCTGTTGGGATAAGACTTATTTCACAAACACATAAATGTTTGCTGTTTGTGCTCTTGGCTCAAATGGCTTACTATTGCCTTACTATATGTGGTGATTGCATATCTCCTGAATCATAAAATGATGCTGGTGATGACTCTTAACCACTGCAGAAGCTGATTGCTTGTATGTGCTGCCCATTACAACTCATTCCTTTTACAACATTCACCCTCTTCCTCTCATTCACCCAGGATATATGTCAAGACAGTGGTGAACTTGGAGTGGTTCACTGGACCTCATATAAATAGTTTGTAATGGAATAAATTTTATCTCCAAACTTTTGAAATTGCAGTACTGTTAAAAATGAAGTATGTCCATTAGGTTTACTGACTTTCTGGTAGGTTCATTTGACATCCTGTTAAATCTCTGAGATTAACACTTCCCACAAGGTGGTTTGCTCTTGACTTGCATCTCACAGTTCATGTCATTTGCTGTCCTGTGAAGTTTTGAAGGAGCTTTTACAGGAAAAAGTAGTCCTTCAGAGAAAAATGCTTGAAATAATAGACAAAAATATGTAATTTTGTAGGTGCTAGGTAGGAAAAATATGAAAGAAATTAAAAAAAATCGGGTGCTTGTGAATTGAATTCTTTCTACCAGTAAGACTATTATTACTCGCAATTAGATTAACAAAGCTATTGACTGATTACATAACAGGTCTGCTTTTTTTCTGCCCCTGATAACCAGGTACATGATGGATGAGGGAGACATGCACAAAGCACAACACATCATTAATCTTTGGGTCTAATGGGGTTATTAGTACTGTGTCAGCAGATCAAACTCACGCATCCATCTGCCTATCAGAACAAATTACATGCTCTACAGCACTCAAGAGACAGAAAACTGATACCAGCTGATAGGCCATCAGGACATCTTTAAAGTCTGGCATAATTCTCACACTGCCATTTAAGTTATGTTAGTCTGCAGATTTATTTCTTCAGGGATTTGTGAGAACTAGAGTTGAAAAATGAACAATTCCTTAGAAACATGCAGTCCATTCTCTATAAGAAAAAAAATGTTATTTTGAGGAAAAATAATTCTTAGAGGAAGTTTTTGCAAGTTATAAAGAGATCTATCACAGATATACAACGCAGCCAGTATGAACTCAATGTCTTGAAATATGGAAGCAATAATTATAGGGTAAGCAAAGAGAAGAAGCCTATATATTTCATGATTCCTGTGTTTTTCTGTGTTCAAGTCATAGAGGTGATTATTACACTTAACAGTGTAATATTTTACATGGGTTTCTGTTCAACATGGCACGTAAAATAATGTGTTATCTTCTTTGGGATTCAAAATACTGTTAGGTTGTTTATACCAGAAATTTACATGGTCAATGCAGCTTGTACATGTACTTTAGGAGAGGTGAGGTATGAATTTAAAGTGCAAGACAACACATGAATGCTTGAGCTAGTCTACAGTGTTAATAGTGGTCCCTGGGCAGAGCTCCATATCTTGTAATCATTTTCCTTCCAGTTAAGCAAGCTGGCTTAACCTGGGCCTGTGAGTGGTAACTCACATTTTCACAGATGGCACTGCAATGTGCCACATGCTTTAAATGGAAACCACTAGATGGTGGAAAGGTAAGAGGAAATAGGATGCTAGGTGAGACAAAAGGCAACCACAGTGTCAAGTATACTGAACATAAAGTGAAAGACTTGACCAGAAAAGTTAGTGGAAAGCAAAGTTTATAACCAATGAGGTGCTATTTTTCTCCTTATTTTGACATAAAATCTGAGTATGAGATTTTTTTTCATTGTGACTTCATTTTTGTTCTTTTATTTTGGAGGACAGGTTTGTATCTTAACTTTCTCAGTGGTGTCATGCTGAAATTACTGTCTATGTAGAGTTTACTTATTATTGATCCATTTTAATAGCATATATAATTTCAAACATTATTCTTTCCTTTTAATAATTAGGACTAAAGAATGTTATCTTAGGTCTGGTGTTTTAGTCTTCTGGATCAGATATCCAGTATAAAAGTGACCTTTAGCTTACACAAATGCATCCTGAGTTCCACCAGTTTGTCCAGTAGATATTTGATTAATAATAGATTAATACTAAAGTTTGTCACTCTATTACTCTTCCTTTATTTTTTACTTTTTTATTTAATATTTTTTATTTGCAAAGTCAATTCCTATACCACTTACAATCTGATTTAGCCATATTTATACACTTTTGACTCTGTGGGAATTACTGAACACAAGTTCACAAGAACAAGAGAAGGATGTAGATTCAGGCTGAAATACTGTCATTCTCTCTGTGCATAGTTTTGGAGATGCTTGTTCTATTACACTTTAATTTCAGAAGTTCTTCTCTGGTTATTCCATGTAGTAAGAGCTGTGCATTGGAGATCTTGAGAGGAAAAATATAAAATTTACATGTTCCCATCACAGTTTCTATCTCTTGGTGCACCATCTACTAAATATATCCTGAGAAGTCCCACCAATATTCATTTTCATGTTTCTTTATTGTACATATCACATTAAAGATATACAGGAATGTCATAGAATTGTAGAGTCATAGAATACCCTGAGTTGGAAGGGACCCACAAGGATCATGAAAGTCCAACCCTGAACCCTGCACAGGACAACCCCAAGAATCACACCATGTGCCTGAGAGCATCATCCAAATGCTTCTTTAACTCTGTCAGGCTTGGTGACATGACCACTTCCCTGGGGAGCCTGTTCCAGTGCCCAACCACCCTCTGGGTGAAGAACCTTTTCATAATATCTTACCCAAACCTCCCCTGACATAACTTCAGGCCATTCCCTTGCCTGCTGCCATGGGTCAGCAGAAAGAAGAGATTCGTACATGTCCCTCTTCTTCCCCTCATGAGGAAGTTGCAATAAGATCTCTCCTCAGTCTCTTCTCCAGGCCTAACAGACCAAGTGACCTCATAAGGTTTCTCCTCCAGGCCCTTCACCGTCTTTGTAGCCCTCCTTTGGGTGTTCTCCAATAGCTTTATAACTTTCTTAAATTGTGGCTCCCAGAACTGCACACAATATTCCAGGTGAGGCCACCCCAGTGCAGAGCAGAGTGGGACAACCTCCTCTCTAGACCAGTTGGTGATGCTTTGCCTGAGGCCCCCCAGGACACGGTTGGCCCTCCTGGCTGCCAGGACACTGCTGACTCATGTTCTACTTGCCATTGACCAGAATCTCTTGGTGTGTCTTTCCATGGCACTGTTTTCCAGTGTCTCATTCCCCAGTCTGTATGAACATCTGGGGTTGCCCCATCTCAGGTGCAGAATCCAGCACTTTCACTTGTTGAACTTCACGCGGTTGGTGATTTCCCCATCCTTTAATTTGTCGAAGTCTCTCTGAAGGGCCTCCGTGCCTTCAAAGCAAGCTCTCTAGTATTTGCTAAAGGCAAATTTATATGTCGTAGTCCATCATAACAGTTGTTTTCACAAGTGATCAATGCTATGGATAATAAATGACATATCTTTCTATTTCAAAAAGCTATTGTATCTATAGCTGTTTCTTAAAAAGAAATTTGTGGAGAAATTGTCTTCTTCACTTTGAGCTCTTAAAAGCACAATCTTTACAAACTTTTTTACTTGTCGCCTGCTGATTCCAAAGTGGGGTATTGATCAAAGCTAAGTAATTTTTTTCTTATATTCTGAAAACCTAAAGCAAATGAAAATTACGCAAAGTCCTCAGTGTCACAGGATGACTGGGGAGAGTAAAAAAAAGTTCTTCAAAACCCAAAGTCAACATTCATACTTCCACAGTCACACAGAATCACAAAATCACAAAATGTTCTGAGCTGGAAGGGACCCACAAAGATCATCAAGTGCAACTCTTAAGTGAATGGCCTGTACAGAGATAGAATCCATGACCTTGTCTTTTAGGTCTGTGTTGTGAAACTTATTGTCAAACTCAGTGAATTAGGGTTGGCACTCCATAATTATTTTTTTTTAAGTGGCAATTTAAATAAATGTATTAATGGGGGAAAAAAACCCCAAACCCCTACCTTTTTACTGCACTATGCTGTATCTGAGAGCAATTTTCCAAGCTTCATTAAGGCATTTTGAATTGTTGAGTGGGTAGTAGCCTCTTTCCTGTTATTTATTTAAATGAACTTCACTCTGCTAAGTTGGAAATGATCACTTCATGTTTCCCAAGCATCCAAAAAGCCTTTACCTCCACACAACAGAATAATACTTTCCTTGCTGCTGTCTCAAAGCCCTTTGCAAACATTAAAGCCCAAACAGCTCTGTGTGAGAGAGATAAGTACTGGACCATAATCAATTCCATTACCTATAAAGCTCTAGTGTTCAGCTCTAAGTAGAATTTCTACAAGCCAGCAGCTGCAAATTAAAGGTGATCTTATTTTTTATTCAGTGGATTTTGGTATACAGCATGTATTGACCTACTGACCTTTAAATTGCTTTTATCCATGATTGTGATGTTATTTTAAATTATCACTCCTATTACACAGTAGCTGCTCTCCAGGTCAGCAGAGAGTACATTTGCTGGTGACTGGGATCCTGAACTTCCTACGGGCATCCCTAGCTTTTCCCATAGCCATCAATAACTACAAGCCCCTTTATGTTGTCTTTCTGGCCCAATGGAGAACTCAAGCCAGGTATGATTTTTCTTCCTGCACCAATCTCATTGCAGCTACCAGCATTCTCTATCTTTTCTTTTTTTTTCTCCTCAAAAATTGTTAGTGAAATATACTGTGCATCGAAAACTGCAAGTTGCCACTGCATTGAAAACTGGAAGTATGGACTGAACAAAATTATATATGAATACTAAAAATTTGAGAAAACATAAAAAGCCTATCAAACCTCCAACAGTTTGTGTTCCATTTTGACATTTTGAAAGTAAACTTTTAAAACTAGTTTTAATTTTGAAAATGCAACTACTTTTCAAAAAGTAAACTAAACATTGGAAATTAAATTTAACATCAGTCTAAAAAGCACTTATTATTTTAAATTTTTCTGAGTATCATAAACATGATCCTTTCATGTCAAAGTGAAGTGAGGCAAGGGGAAAAAGTCATCTCTGTACATCTGTAATATAGTACAGTATGTCGTAGTACAGAAAAATAAGCTGTGTCTACTTGAATAACCTCTGTTTGTTTTCTGCTTTTGCACTGGACTCACTACCCCAGGGTTTCCAATCTTTACTGATGGAATTCATTTGTCTGAACTCTATGTCTATTCAATATTAGGATCAGCAAATCATAAATATTTCCTATTATGAGTTATTTTTCCATCTTTTCTGATCATCAAGATATATATGAACAAAAGGTTCTTCATCATATTCATCTAATCTTTTCTTTTGCTTTCTGAATTAACATTTTAAAAAGAGAGAATCACTTTCTACTTTCTCACTAATTCTAGGAGCACTGGGCTCATGAATTCCTTTCACATGTGCTTGTGACATGACCTTCAGAAACACAATTTCCCAGTCTCCTGCTGTGGGTTCCAGTCAGGTGACAAAAAACCTTTGCTTTCATTGTTATCCTTCCTGACCCCGACACCTAGCTTGTATGTGCACATATTTCTTGTTTTGACTCTTGTATGGTGTTTCCAGGTTTTACCTGTCTTTTTCATTAACCTGGAGAATAGCAAATCCATCTTGCTTTCTGGTATGGGTATAGAGGTTTTGTTGTTTTCCTTTATCCTTTGCTGTTTCTCCTTTGCCAAGTCACTTCCACCATGACTGAAGTTCTCTCTGCAGAGAGAGAAAAATTTGATAGACAAATAAATTGTGATTCTATTAATTCCAAAGAAAATGAGCTGTTCTGAAAGAACTGCCGACTGTGTTCCTCTTTTGTGACATTCTGCCCTGCATGCTTTCTACTTAACAACATTTCCTTAAACTTTGGAATCTAAGAAAATTTGGGAGCACATAATGGAGGTGCCACTGACTTATAGCTGTATCCCCTGTGTTGGGTTTGTGTGGCCAGGTTTTGGTAGCAGGGGGTGCCCCAGGTGTGGCTTCTTTGAGAAGCTACCAGAAGCTTCTCCCATGTCCTACAGAACAAATTCCAGTTGGCTCCAGGATGGACTCACCACTGGCCAAAGCCAAGTCAATCAGGAATTATAGTAACACCTCTGTGTAAGAAAGAATACGTAAGAAGGAATAAAATGTTATTGCACAGATGAAATTGCAGCCAGAGAAGAGTGGAGTGAGAACATGCAGACAGCAAGATCAGTGGTAAAGGAGGGGGAGGAGGTGCTCCAGGCACCAGAGCTGAGGTTCCCCTGCAGCCCGTGGTGCAGAACATTGGGAAGAAGCTGTGCCCCTGCAGTCCTTGGAGGCCCACAGGAGTGCAGAGATCCACTTGCAGCCCATGGAGGAAACTCACACTGGAGCAGGTGGATGCCCAAAGGAGGCTGTGACACCGTGGGAGGCCCATGATGTCCTGGCAGGGACCTGCTGACCCATGGAGAGAGGAGCCCTCACTGGAGCAGGTTTTCCTGGTAGGACCTGTGGCCATGTGGGGGACCCACGCTGGAGCAGTCTGTGCCTGAAGGACTGCAGCCCATGGAAAAGTGACTCACATTGCAGCACTTCCTGGAGAACTGTTGTCCGAGGGATGGATAAGTTCATGAACTGTCTCCCATGGGAGAGACCCCCAGCTGAAGCAAGAGAAGGACTCCTTTTCTGCCTCTGAACAATGGCAGAAGCAACCAGTGACGAACTGACCTTAACTCACATTTTCCATCTCTCTGCACCACTGCAGAGGAGGTCGTACAACGTGGAAAGGAGGGATGAGTGGTGTTTTTAAGATTTATTGTACTTCTCATTATCCTGTTATGATTCTGTTAGTAATAAATTTAATTAATATCCCCACGTTGAGTCAGTTTTGCCCATGATAATCAGATACCCATAATAATCAGTAAATGATCTCTCTGGGTCCTTATCTCAACTCATGAACGCTTCGTTATTCTTTATTTCTTTCCTCTGTCCAGTTGCAGATGAGAGTGATAGAGTGGCTTTAGTGGGTTCCTGATGTCCAGGCAGGGTCAACCCAGTACACCCCTCAGGACTTCCCACATGCAACCTTTTGTATAGTAAGCCCTCTGGTAGCCTAAATGCATGGCATTACATTTGCAGTCAAAAGTTGCCTGAAGTCTCCTTATTAAAGGCCAAGTGAAAAAAACACACATGATAAAATTTTGGAAGACTGGACACCATGCCATGTCCAAGAATGGTCACATGCCCCAAACTCTCTTGTCCTCCATATGAATAACTGAGCTTACAGAGGAACCTTCAATAGGCACGGGGTGAAAGACTATGTCAATGAATGTCATGGCATGGATGAGGGGTTTGGAATTATACCCAGTTCTGTAGACAGCATATTCTTGTGAAATTATTACTTGTCATTAAAAGCAGAGTCAACACCTGTTCAAATCAGTGGACAGGTTTCCATCACCCTTAGCCGGCTTTGTTGGTTCTGTGTTAGATACCTTAACCTGTAAATGTTGTGTTAGATTTGAGATTTTAAACTGTGTGATTTGTTTAAAAATAGCTGTTTTTTTCTTAAATCTGTTTTTCTTTGTTGAAACTGCTCGTAATCTCACCCCCAAGAAGGACGGACTGCTTTCATTTTGACTCCACACATTATTTAGCACAAATTCATTTTAGTTTCATAAAACATTAAATAGTGTTCCAGATAAAACTGGTTTTGCTTCCCACATGTACCAAGCTGCTTGGTTCTCATAACAACGAAAGTCAAAATAAAATATGTGAAGTGTAATGAAATCACTCAGTTTATTTGTAGTGCTAATGTCATCGTTCTGTTCAAAGGATCTTATAAAATTATTGAAAATTCAGAAACAAATGATGAATGATTTAGTAAGACCTGTTAAGTAGCAGATGTGACTAAAAGATTGACACACAGGATGCCAATTAAAAGCCAAACCATAGCTCACTGGGGAAAGCTGAGGTAATGATGAAGCCCAAATCTAGATTCAATCAATGCTACTTTTAGCAAAACTGGTCGTGAACCCAATGAGAGTTTTGTCTGTGCTAGAAATAGAAGTACCATAACAAAATAACTTGTGTGGTCTCAAGCCAACAACAAACTT
The DNA here is from genome assembly GCA_035222235.1 of Margarornis squamiger. Classification (NCBI taxonomy): domain Eukaryota; kingdom Metazoa; phylum Chordata; class Aves; order Passeriformes; family Furnariidae; genus Margarornis; species Margarornis squamiger. The sequence continues at coordinate 80,620,959 of JAWWTY010000077.1, forward strand.
TTTGGAAATAGGACCTGATCAACACTTTATTCATTTTGACAATGTAGCACCTTTCATTTATTAGCATTTTGTCCCCCTAAAACAAGTGAGGTTGTTGTCATTTCATTTAACTGAAGCAGGCCTAAGCTCTATTCTTGCAGCCCAGCAGCTGAGCAGACTGCCCCCACACTGCCAAAGTGTGTAAGTTTGTGAAAAGATCCAGACTTCACTGATGTTGTCCACCTGCCAAATTGTTAAGGGAAGCAATTTCTTTTTGGCACAAACCTCGCCCATGCAAGCGCTTCCTGACTCCAAGCAAGCACACAGCTTACTTTCCAATGTTCTCTGATCCATTCAAGCAAGCCACGCTATTTTTGTATCCTAAAAATTCACAGCTTAATTCCAAAAATGCATTTTCTCATAAGCTCAGAAAAAAATGTATCTGCTGCCACATGCTAATTGTATTACATGGGGTAGCCTGAAGAGGCCGGAGTGCAGTGGCACAGTCAGGAGTGGCGTATAAGAAACTTCCTCATCTGATATACTTACTCAGGGATGCACGGCAACAAGGTGATTTCATTCTTCTTCTCAAAGAAAGTTTGTACTATTTTAACAAGGAACAGTCTGTGACTGGAAAAAAAGAGGATCAAAGAGGGAAATTCAAAGGAAATGCAGTAGACAAAGGGTAACAGTTTTATTCAAGTTATCTAAACCCAAAAAAATTGTGCACTAAAGGCCTGATATAAAACTCGCAGCAAATCCATTATAGTCTTTCCACTGACTTCTATAGCTTTGAAAGAAGCCTTTCTTACTCTTTTTAAACTCATTTTTTGCCCACCTTTAATTCAGCTGTGATATCACATTCATTAGAAATAACATCAATTTGAAAGTGCAATTGCCCTACTGTGGAAAATGGTGAGAAGAGATTAATTAACATCTTCATATCTCATCATATATATAATGACTTTGTCATAACTGAAATTGTCCTTCTCTTATCGTATTGCCATTTTCTCCAGGTTTTAGCTGAGTGTTACACTTGAAAAGGTCAATTATGGTGAGTTCAAAAAAATACATGAAACTGAAGATGAACAACTGACATTCGACCCAAGTGATGATGCTCTGCTTTTTAACTGTGAGTTTGATTAATTTAAAACCAATTTGGATCCATTCTTTGCTTCATTGCCTGCACAATGAAACTTCAAAAATGTGACCCAAGAGAGTATAATTCAAGATGGAATAGATGCTTAGTAGATATATATGTCTCACTCTCATAAATTCTCTAAAGTACTGAGCAAATGCAATTAAATTAAGGGAGTCCTTTTTCCTTTCTTTTTCACCTTTTTTTAAACAGTTTTTCTTTTTTTTTTCTTACTGTGTGTTACTTCTAGGTAGAAAGAGAAAAAATAGCCTGTTTCCCAAAGAAAATCTCCCTTTGATTTACTAACTCTGCTTTAGGAAGTGTTTGCTTCCATCACAATCTACTGCTGTAAGTGCTAGTAATGAGTAAACTCCTTCTAGTAAAACCATAGCATGTTCTAATTGAGCCTGAACTGGAGTGACAGCACTATAACTCTGATTTATCCACTGATGAACTGTTTAAGATTTTACTCTGACACCACTGACTGGAAGTGGTATCCTTCCTAAAGTCAACTGAGTGATTTGCACAATAAAGGAGTGTTTGAATTGATTAGGCACCTCCAGCTTACATATATGTTTCTTTCTTACATACCTTTCTGTGGAGCACAGTGATCCATACTTTGTTCATTCATTGAGGGTATCTGGAAAATGAACGAGAGATGAGAGAGATGGCTTTTTGGGTTTTGTCTTGTGTCTGGTTTTAGTGTTTGCTGGTTTTATGCCATGTCCACGTATGCAACATGGCTATATAGACATCCACAGTCACTTTTCTTTTGAACTCTCTGGGTCTACTTAGCTGCCTGGTTTCATTGGTGCATTGTCCTACACTTGCAAACAAAAGTCCTTCAGCTTCTCCTTGGTGTCTTCCTGCATCTTTCTGCAACTTCCAATACAACGTTTTTCACCAGATAATATGCATCCCACAGAAACACTTCCTAAAGCATCCACATTTCCTTAAGTCAATTTGGTTTTGGGTGTCTCCTCTCTCAGCTACAGAACACACAACTGTCACCACCACCCATTGGGGAACCTCTGTGAGCAGGCTCACCAGGTAGCTTCAATCTGTCCTCCATGTTTATGGTGTGACAAAACTTAGTACACACAGATACCTATTCACAGCTTTGAACAGTAGCCTGAACACTAAGCTTGAGGTGTGTGCATCTTCCATGAAATGGTCAGCTGGCAGTTACAAAAAAGGACAGGACATTAAGTCATGTGTCCATAGGGAAAAAGCCCTCTTTTTACACAAATACAGACAGATTATTTTATCACAGTTTGAAACTATATTCAGCTTTTATTCACAGAAGTATGCAGGTCCTTCTTGTCCCACTAGCTCCCTTGGTCATTCCCCTCAACAGGAAAATGTCTAGAGAACACAACAATAATGGCACAGCTTCATTCAGTTCACTTCTAGGATACTATGTGAATTTTTTTTATTCATATGTTTATTTATTCATACCCATGTCTCCTAAATATGTCCCAGCAGTGTGGTACTTATGTCGTTTTAAACTTTCTTGCAATTGCAGAACTTTATATGTCACTCAGAGCTGAAGCTGTCTTTTACTGAATGACCCACAGTCTCACCTGTGGTAGGTTTACTGTGTGGATGTGAGTTCAATCCCTCTATCATAAGAAAATTATGTAGCAAGTCAGACTCAGATGCAGTTGCTCCAGATTCTGTGTGCTACGCCCTGATGTTTTTTAAAAAAATTGCAGCTTACTCTCTTTCCTCAGCTCATTTTTTTTCTCAGTGTCTAATTTTCCTCTCTATTTATCTGCATACTAATGCACTCCAGGATCCTATTTGCTACTCGTGTCTTTCTCATAGGAGGACTGCTTAAATCTACAGTGTCACAGAGCAGCTAGTAGTATTTAGTGACCTCCTGTTCTATTAGATGGAAATTGATTTTCCTCTTCCAGGCAAGTGAAAAATCTTTAGTGTGCTCCATCAACTTTGTTTGTGCAGCAGCACTAGCAACTGAAGCTATAGGTGAAAACACAGCTCTTCAGATCTCATATATTCATATATCAGATATTCAGAAAAATGACAGTGTCTTTTCTGAACATCAGAGTAAGCAGACTGCAGTAAAGTAGTTCTCCAGCAGTTCGCAGAAAACCTGGTAAGGACCTGCTGGTTGAGATTTCTTTGGCAATGTTTGTTGTTGAATTCCTCCAATTACATTTCACCACTGTGAACTCACCTGTAACAAGTCCAATTATGTGGCCACAAATAATAAAATCCACAAGCACTTGCAGGCCATCTCCCCCAACCTTAATTGCAGAATATCATCCAAACTGCAGTGCACAGGGTGTGCTTATGTGCATAGAAAGCAGAAGCTGAGATTTTCTTCTGGTACCAGCAATTTACCTACTCTGTCACAAAATTAAATCATAAAAATCAGTATTTAGGACAAATCTTTGCAAATAAGCATTCAATACAGTAAGATCAAGTAGTGCCACATCTCTGGAAAATTTCAATTACTACCAGTCAGGACAGCAGTGCTTTGTGAGCACTCCCTCACCTTAGGGGTGCTGCTCATGAATTCAGGATGCATAATTTCACCTCTGTTTTCAGCTTTGAGCCTGAAATACCGAAATTAGAATTCAGAATGACCAAAAATATCAACTTTTCAGCATTGCTGTAAAGGTCCTTTGACCTTACTTTCTTTTGCATCAACTCAAAACCAATTAGTAGCCGAGGAACATGTGCACCCAGATCCAATATAACATCATTTTATGTGAGGAGAGGGAATGGAGTGGAAACTTGGTTCCCATAGCTCACCTTGATGGGTACCTAGCTGTGCAAGGTATTCAGACACCACAGTCTTGGCTGCAGTATAAGAACCTGCATAGAATACAATCAAGCTAAAAAGGAGTAGAGTATATAGGCACATTAACACCACAAGGGGAAACTTTTTCCAACAGTATAAGGAACATATTTTCTGAGAACAATGTCCTCTTTGTTTTTATAGCAAGCTGGATGGAAATTTCCAGGCAGATATACTCACAGTAAAAGAAATTAAAACAGACATTCACATGATAACTAGGGACAGCAGTCAAGGGATCACCAGACTGCAGCCATAAAGCAAGTAAGAGTATTGTCTAAGCATAAGAAAGTCCTCATTTTATCATAATTTCCAGTGGAAACAACACTCACCAGGGGATAGAAAAGAATATGGAGAATTAGTAATCTGAAGTTCCAGTTCATCCAATTACCTCTTGTGCAATCTAGATATATGATATAGCCTTAAGAAAATTAATGGTAGCATATTTGCATGTAAAATGAGAATATGAATACCCCTCTTCTTTATCTCACAGAGGAGTTATGAAACATCACATAAGCTGTAACTTTGAGGATAGATAGTAAGAACAAAATGTTATTAACGTGCTCTCACCAGTTCCATTGTGTTTTCATTTTATCTGTTAATGACCATGCTTTCTAGAAATAGAGATGTGACATTGAGGAAGTCAGGCTTTCTCTTGAAGCAGAGTGCAGTGTGAAAGGACTGTAAAACTTGCCTCATTCCCTGTGTTATATCTTTGATACTCAAGTTTTCTGAAGAGGCAGAGACCGCAGGGGAGCCATGCAGGACTGGTAGTTTCTATGAGGTAGGCGCAGCTCCATCATTCTGGAGGCAACTACACAAGCTTGACTAGGGTGTTAAAGACCAGATAAAAGCTAGAGGCAGTTTTGGCAAACAGGGAATTCACAAACTCTCTGTTTTTTTAATGCTTACTTTGTCACTTCCAAAATTCCTTTTTGAAAACGTGTGTGGTCCTGAATGTATCCATACATATAGAGTTGAACATATATATGAGATAAAGTAGACTTGGGCTAATTAAGTCCTCCCTTTGTGTGGAAGGGTATGTCTATAGTTAAAAAAGAAAAAAAAATAAGTAATGTATGCCCTTTACTGTGTGAATTAGTTAACAGATGAAAGTAATAACACAGGAAAGATTATCAGGATTGTGAAATGCATTTAACTTTCAAATTAATGGCTGAAGAAATTGCTGGAGTTAAGAAAATAGTATATCACTACTTTTGAAGACTATCTGTTAAAATCAGCAAGAAAATCCCTACTGGATGGTACTACAATGATTCATCTAGCCCAGCATTCTTCCTTGAAAGTAGCAAAAAGATCTCTAAGTCAGTAGGGGGAAACATATGAGCTTGGACAGTTTTTCAAATCTGTTCACCTTTTCTTCCCAGCTTCCACAGCTGATGTATTAGACACGTCAGATAGCATGTGCCTCCATATTCCATTTAATACCTGCTTATAGATCTCACTCATTCTTCTGCCTCTACAGCCTCCTGGGGCAACAACTCCTAAAGTTCATCAATTTCTCTGTAAAAAGGTGTTTATCAGTTTTAAACTGATGTCCTACTCGTTTTGATCAGTACCACTGATGCTGCAAGATGAGGTGGATAACTGTTCTATCTGCTACACTCATCATCTTGTAAACCTCAGTCAGTCTGCCTACCCCTCACAAATTTAAGATCCCAGACTGTTCAAGCTCTTCAAATAAGTGGAATGTATTACCCCTTGATCATGCTTGTTACCCTTCTCTGCTTCCAAATCTGCTGCATCTGCCTTGGGATGTGAAGATCATAACTGCATAAAATATTCAAGGCATGAGTGCCATAGTTTTTACTGAGACAAAACAGAACTCTCTGCCTTGTTCTCAAAGTGCTGGTGCTCTTCCCACCTTACCCAGACCTATGCAGAGAGCTTTTCCATCTTTTCCTGATGTGACTAGCTGGAGGAATTTGTCCTGCTCTCACTAATCCCCATCTGCTAGTTTTCTCTGCCTTGCAGTTCACCAATTCCTTTTACTGCCACAGAGGGGGAGAGGATTAAACCTGCTGTTACTGTTGCATACAGCTGCATTTGGAAGCTAAAACTGACCTTTCTCATCTTTGCCCTTTTTCCCCTCTCTCTTTAGCCCTCTCCTCCTCGAGCATAAATCTGGAGCAAGTAGGAAAGGAAATATTGTCTCTTCCAAAGTAGAAGCTGTGGGATAAGTGTTCCCTTCTCCCCTCCTGCCATTTGGGTAAAAGTCATGTCTGTTATGGTTTGTGTTTTACATTTGCTCGACACGCACTGAACAATGTACTTCTCTGAAGTGCCCTCTTTCTTTCATTTGCTCTTGGGAGAATGATGTTTTCTCAATAGAATGCTTTAAAGGTGATGCTTTAAAGGTCCTCCCTATCCATTTACAGCCACCTATATTTTTGTTTTTAATCAGGTCAAAAAATTTATTTCCATACTGCAGGAAGGCAATTTGAGGCTTCTGCTTTTTAGATTTTCTTTTAGAGTTCGCCCCAGGGCTAAGTAATAACAAAACAGTAAATAGAGTATTACAGCTCTCACAAGGTTAAGATGCTTATTCTGTTTTGAAATGTCAATGTTTTCTTATTTCCAGCAGTAAGTGCAAATCAAAGACAATGTCTTTTTAAAGTACAAATATAAAATGGTAAAGGTTTTGTAGCCTGATTGGTCCTTGGCATAGTCCAACATACAAATCAGATCTGCTAATAAGAACAATGGGGTAAAACCACACATTAAATAAACTTTGCTAATTCATAGGATGTATCAATTCAACTGCTTCCCAGGAGGCAGATAACAACAGCATTTCCTCATCCACCTTCTACTGCCTTCATTTCAACTTTCTCATCCCTTCATTATCCCTCCAAAACAATAGTTTTAATTTTCATATAAACTTTATGACTTTGAAGAAAATCATGCTTGTTACAAGAAAAAAATCAAAATTTTGCAGTGATCTGATGGTTAATAGTCCAAAGAGGTACTCTTATGGTGTAAGCTAAAAGCCAACCTGCAATACAAGTTGCAACCATACTGTAGGCAAATTCTAACTTTGTCCCACGAAAAAACTTATAAAAACAATCCAGTAGCAACAGTAGAAACTAGCCAGACTGCTACAAGAAATTACCATACTGAAATACCTCTTAAAAATGGTTGATAAGTTGATCGGGTTGTTGAGATAAAATAGCAGTGATTCACTGTCAGCCTTATGCCTGTTGCTCTCTACTTCTAGAACTTTTCTTGACTGCAGCACAATTTCAAAAGACTTGAACTTCTGCAAAGCTGCACAGTTAGGCAACATATTTGCAGATTTTTGCATCATTTTCTAACATGATCTGCACAGAAATGAGCAAAGCCACAACATGGCCTGATGCCTCACCAGCCCGTTTCAAAATATAGGTGACCAGCCTCTAAATCATTAATAGACTTACCACATAAGTCAAAGTCCTATTGTCTCTCTCACATTCAACACTCCCTTGGCTCTTTCTCAACACACACAATATTTTGCCTCTCTTAGAAGCAAAGGAGAAGTATGCTTCTTTTGTGATCATATTACACTGTCTTGCATACCATCTGACTCAACAGCCCATTTCTGGGGATAAGGGAAAATCCGCATATTGATATATAGATATGTATTGATACATAGATGCTGCCGTCCAAAAGAAATGCCAGAAGTGTTCATCTCTAGGTGTAATGATGTATTTTAGGAGAAAGAAAGATAGACAGGCAGAGTCAGAAAGAACAAGACCCAGCAAGTGCATGGAATTTTGAGATGCTTGCTGCCAGTTACCCTGTAAGGCAGAATAGATTAAATAATAGGGAGCGTCACCTGGAACAACAGACTGAAGTCCTGTACACGGCAAAATCAATCCAAGCTTATAGCAAGGCACATGGCTTCACAGTTTCAAGGTTTTTTGAACTACATCTGAAAGCACCTTAAATCTGAAATTCAATAATTGAACCCATTTCTTTAAATTATGTCAGGTGGTTGGAAAAATCAACTACTTCCTTTTCTGTCCTGACACTGAAAAGAAGACAGACTTTTTAATTTCTTGTAATAAAAATGTCTTTGCAGGTGTCTCCAGAACTCTTGTTAAAACCTGACATTTGGAAATTTTGTCCCTCAATTCAAAAGTAATTTCCAATTTCTTTTATTGAGACAGAAACATGCTGTTTTCATGGTGTTCAGTTCCTAATTACCAGTCAAATATCCAGGCTTTGATGTTAAGACAAAGTTAGCTTAATGAAAATGATACTTTCTTCAGAAAACATTTCTCTGAAAAAATGAACACCCACTGTTTCTTTTTATTAGAGTTCCAGATGTGCTAACATTTATATTTTAAGTCAATATGATATTAAGTGAAATTGCTACCTTTTTTAGATATGAGCGCTGTTAAGCAGATTTTTTGATAAAGTATTGTTCCTGTGTATCAGAGCTGTTTGAATTAAAACCAAGGTGAGCAGCAGATTGCTAAGAGTCAAGAAATTAGAATTAAAAAACCTCAGTTTCTTAACAAACAGTTTCATATTTATAAGATGCAGATGACCATCTCAAGAGAAAATCCAACAGTTTTTATGAATATGAATAATGATGAATGTAGGACTCCTACATTTAGTATGAAGTCCTGAAAATGCTGGTATTGTTTTTTTCTTTTTTTTTCTTTTTTAATCTCTGAGTACTCTAAATATTCTTATTCCTGTAGGATAAGACAATAAGAAATTTAGGAAGAAGGAGTTAAGCTTTGTCTTTCAGTCAAAACACACCCAGATTTTCCTCTCTTACAGAGGGAAAAATAAACCAGTGAATGTGGCATATTATTATTTCTTCACTATCTTTTTCCCTAACATTTTCAGTGGAAGAGAGTGGGAGAATTGTTTTGCTAGTAGAAGAGAAGACTTTAAAATATGAGATAAAGTAGGATTACTTTTTCATTATTTCATAAAAGAAACAAATTGTCAACATGTTTTTTGACTGTACTAACCAGAATATAATTGTAAAGTATTTTCTTAAGTGATTTTCATTATTTTTAAATTTCTATAGTGTTGCTCAGGATATTTTTATTTCAACATCTTTATGCTAGCCAAAGACCATTAGAGACACTTAGTCCTCTTTGTCACCTACATAGAAAACCATAGTCTTTAATGAGACTGTCCAGTGTGCAGGTGTCACAGAGCACTTGTGCAGTGAGAGTCTGACTCCTGCCCTTGGCCACAGCTCTTCTCTCTGATCAGATTTACTTGGCTCACCTAATTTATGAGATATCTGAGCACTGAGATACCTGACCTGCAAACAGTTCTGGGATGGTCTTTAAATTACCTTTTAATTTAACTTTAGATTCATGGATATTTCAATAAGAAATCTCATAGTCCCTTAAAAGCCACTACAGCTGAAAGGGGAGTTTTATGCACTGAGACAGAGGCAGTGCATTTTGGATGCAAGAATAAAATAGAGAAAGGCTTTGTATCTGCTGAAGAAAAGATTCAGTTTTTAACGAAAACTTAGTATATGTTTTGCAATGTTGGTGGATTGTCTTTGCTACCCAGATCTCAGAAAAAGCACAGCATAGCTTTCTCAGGCACACGATAACTTTAGTTCATATCAGAAAACAGCTTTAAATGCTGAAGGGTATTAGAAATGCATTTATTCAATAATATGTAGGGTGAGTGAGAAAGCCTGCATAGAAAGTGTTCTGCTCCGTATAGCTGGAGTGCATAGATTTTTCAGAGTTGCACAAGATTTCACTGCACAATTTTCATCCAAGTCAAAGGAGCTTGCGCATGTCTATTTCCCAGAAAACTCACAGAAAAATTATTCCAGGGACAGATTATACAGTGGGTCATAACAGAACTAATAAAACCAGTCATTAAAATCTATACTCACAGTTTGCCGTCAATTTTTGATTTACCACAGGACCTTGGACTGTCTCTCACTGCTTCTGCTGAAAGGAATTATTCCCAGTTACAGCAAAAAGCACAATGTATTTTTTGTCTTCTACAGTGTGATCTTGTTAATCTTGTCACTGCTATATGTCAGGTTTATACGACTTTTTTACTGCTTTTATTCAAAAACTCTGCTGAAGATTGCCATGTTATTTGCTTCAAACTGATTACCCTTATAAGTGAACACCAAAAAGCTCTTGTTTCCATAGGTGGGCTATGGTTAATTTAAAAATAAAGATTCAAAGATCCTTTTGAAGATGAGGAAAAGAGCAACTCCTCCTCACGTTAGCTCTAAGCAAACATGAAAGCAACAAAAAAACCACCTGCTTGCAAGGTGGACTTCTGTAGCCTCAGTAGCCTTCTCTAAAACCTGATTTTTATGTGACAAGTCACAGATAGCTGAAGATACTGAGGACATCTTTAGGATAACAGAAAACTGATGGCCTGAGATTGCTACTTTCTTGTCTGTCTCAGGAAAGACAGGTTATTTGCTGAAACTGAAGTTCCTGTCCTACCTCAAGTAAGCACCTGATAAGTAGAAATCTTCATTTTCCAGTGTCACTGTTTTTTTTTAATATTTTTGGTTCTGTGTTATTTGGAGTGTTGAATCTCAGAAGAGTTTGCTGGGATGTTTTTAGTCCTTTTTTTGAGAAATAAAAACCATGACAAACTAGGGGACAGCTTACTACTGTTCTTAATAACTAACAAATGCTGCCTTCAGTGGAGCTTAGGAGTTTCTTGGGAAGTCTTTACTTTCCTTGAGTCCAGCTTTGGGTGCTCTTTCACATATGCATACAGGTTGGATTTTTGTTTGGCTTTTTGTTTTTACCTTGATACCATTGTGATTGTCTGGGTATTCTATTCAAGTCTTTTTTGCTTCATTGTTTTTACATCCTCCCTCAACCTTCTTCTTTGTGGTCTGTTTCTTCAGCACCCTTTTCTGTCACCATCCTCTTCTCTTCTCTTCTCTTCTCTTCTCTTCTCTTCTCTTCTCTTCTCTTCTCTTCTCTTCTCTTCTCTTCTCTTC
>JAWWTY010000077.1:80631966-80648653 GCA_035222235.1 Margarornis squamiger
TCTTCTCTTCTCTTCTCTTCTCTTCTCTTCTCTTCTCTTCTCTTCTCTTCTCTTCTCTTCTCTTCTCTTTCTCTTCTCTTTCTCTTCTCTTCTCTTCTCTTTCTCTTCTCTTTCTCTTCTCTTCTCTTCTCTTTCTCTTCTCTTTCTCTTCTCTTTCTCTTTGTTTTTATTTAACTTTGGGTATATGGATATTTCAACAAGAAATCTTATAATCCCTAAAAAACTACTACAGCCAACACTGAGGCTTATGCACTCAGACAGAGGCAGTGCATTTTGAATGAAAGAATAAAATTGAGAAGGGCTAATTATCTTCTGAAGAAAATACATCCTTGTTCCTGTGTTTTTTGTTCCTTTTCCAGTTTCAAGCTCATTTCTTTCTTTTCCTGTCCTGCCCATTACACATTAATAATCTCTCTTTAAATTAAAGAAAAATGAATTAATGATGTAACTGTGCTTTAGCCTGTGCATATTTGCTTATATATATATATGCCTAAGAGTTATGTATTAGCAACATTGTCTAGTATGTATACCTGGTACTATGGTCTTACTGTTTACAGGATGTAACTACTGAGGCATGGTTTCTCCTTCAAAGGTTGCCACCCAAAATTGCTCAAACAATTCTGTCTTCTCCCTCTTAGGGCATTTTTCAGTCCAGCAGCTATAGGTCCAGACCCGCAGTGAATGCAGAGCTGCTGTGCAAAGATCTGTGAAGGACAGAGTCCTCTCCTGTTCTGGCCACTGAAAAAAGTGAGAGGAAACACACAAGTTTGTTCCTTGGCAGTATGTACCATTGTTTGTGTAAAAGTGCTCATTTGCAGCTCTGAGGAGTTCTCTGAAATGCATGTTTTTCATGAAGTGGAGAGGTATTGAGAGATGATAAAGGATAAAGGAAACAAGTGTCTGTTTGATCTTGCTTCTACCACCATCAGAGAATTCTCCTGTCAGCTTCAAAAATGACAGCAAATAGGGAATGCAGATATTTAAGAGAAAGGAGACAGAATATTTGTTGACATAAACAAAGTAGGGAAAGAAATAAAATCTTAAAAGATTGTAATGAACTGAAGAATTCTTGATTTTATTGAGAACCTTTTTTCTTTCCTGTTTCATTGTCCTTTCATTGTAAAGTTATGGATAGAAAGGGAAGAGTGAGCTTGCACTGAACCTGTCAAAACTGATGACAATTCAAAGAAATTTCAGTCCTTTGCAGGAATAACTTTAATGAAAGTGATGCCTTACCTCTTTCATTGCCTCATGATTGCATCTTCTGTCTAATTTATTCTGTTCAAGATTGGCTTTTCCTGGGTAGCTCAGAATACGCAATCCCTGCTTCAAGTTATTGTACTCTGCATAGGTAAGAAGTTAAATATCTCCAATTAATTAAATAGATGGTATCTACAGCATTTCTTCTAGGAGCCAGGGACACAAGCACCAAAGAGTAGTGAACAAGAGTAGGGTGACAGGGAGCATATGGTAGGAAGACAATTCACTGATCATGGGTAATAGTATTGTGCTAAAATAGCAGTCAGGATTTTAGATTGCTCCATATAAGTCTTACCTCAGTCAGAGACCACCCAGACCTCTAAACTCAGTCTTGTGTACGTAAATCCTGTGTACTTAAATGACCTCAATAACAAGTTATTGACTAATCTATGGTGAAAAGTCTAGTTTTTATTTGAGTTTAAGCTGATTTGCACTGGTATGTTCCTATGAAGTATGGTAGGTTCACAATAATTAAGACTTTTGACAAAATATGTTTTCTTTTTTTTTTTCTATTTTGCAAACTCTAGAACTGAACAAATTATGGCATCTGTCTCTCTAATAGCAGCTAATAAAACTGATTATCTTAGTGAAAAAATATAGATGGGGATTAATTGCTTGCACTAATATTACTGAGAATTGAGTTTAGTACTAATCCAATTCTAGGAGGTTTGGAAAATTGTTAATCTGAACTTGAAAGTCAAATGGTTGGGTTGATGGGTTTGAAATATGTTTTACCTCCCATAAACCCCACAAAGTGTGTTAAATAACTCTGTTACCACTGAAAATCTAACTCCCAGTAAGCCTCAAGGGCAGGTTGGATGGAGTTCTGAGCAACTTGTTCTAATGAAAGGTGTCCCTGCCCATGGCAGTAGGGTTGGAATTAGATGATCTTTAAACTCTCCTCCAACCCAGGCCATTCTATGATTGTGTGATTCTATGAAACCTGAACTGTACTTACAGCATATACAGAATATTGGTTTGGTTTTGCTTTATTTATTTATTTTTTTTTTAATGCACACTCCTGTCATTACACTAGTAACTAACAATTTTTTAGTATAACAGGTTTAGGTTCCTTGATGCTAATTGAACATGTTGCAAAATTTTGTCAGAGAAGGAGGTAATTAGAATGCATCATTAGCCTCTGTGATGCCTATATTCATTTAACTGTATTTCCCTCCTGCTTTACAAATTATGGCCTTATTTATGAATGTTTCTCCTTGGGCTTTTCTCTGTGATGTTCTGAACACATCCTACTGGTTACAGAATGCTTTGAATTTTGGTTGACTTTTCAATGTCTTGAAAGCACTTGGAATCTCACGGGATACAGGCTCCAGAGCAAAGTATAAAAACAGATGTACCTTGTTGAGCTAGCTAAATCACAGCTGCCTGAAAGCATCATGAAGTGGTTTAGTAGGTATTTAGCTCAAATTTTCTCTACAAACAGTGCCACATACTGCAGATACATGCTGATCTTTGTGCCTCGAGCAACCCAACTTGCAATTCCACAGTAGATTTTGTAATGCTATTTCTAATCAGAGGAAATAATGCAACAGTAAATACAGAAACCAAAAGTATTTGTATAACTGTATTTTAGAATGAAATCTCTTGCCTGAAATCAAAAGTATCAAACCTCATAGGATTCATAGACTACTTTTTTAAGTGTTTCTGGGATTTAGGTTCCTCATGATGATGAGCAATTCCAAGAAATCTCTAACTTTCCAAGGAGAAATGCAGAATTCTTCTGGTGGTAGATTTTTATTTTTCTTCTTATGAGATCGGTAGAAAAGGATTTCTTTAATGCTAGAGTTATGTGAGACAGTCCTTTCCCCAAATAACTTAAATTCTGTCTTGACTCAATTCCTTCTTATACTTAGATGCTTTTAGTTCTTAGGCAAATAAATCTAAATAGTATAATAGATCATTATCTCTGGGGGAAAAGGCTGAGCTTGACCAAATTGTAGTATATTCACTTCCACAGGTGATTATGCAACTTGGTTGTAAACAATCTGTCTTTTATGATGGTAAGGCAGATTATGCAAGTTTAGTTCTCTTTAAGAGACAAATTTGAGACGTCTTTCAAGTATTAATGTAATAAACACCTTTGAAAATTACTATTATAAATTAAATTATTATGAAATGTGTAATCATGAATATTTATGCAAGTATGTGTTCAAGAAAAGAAAAACTGAGAAGAAAGTGTTTTGAGGTGGGTTGACATTATTTTGCATGTGAATAGTGTCTCAAGGAGAACAAATTCATCTTTTAATTTTATCTAGCATCACTTAGAGACTCCCATTGTTCAATCATGGCGTTTCTGGCGCAAAAAGGAGATGACTGAAAGAGGGATGAACTATAGAAAGGCTGCTGCAAAGAGGTGAAGATCAGCCTCCTTTTTGTAAGCTTTAGATCAGTCAAAAAAAACAGTGGACTTTGGCCAGACTGGGGCGTGCAGGACAGGCACTGGGTTGTGTGGGATCCTCTCAGGTGCAGAGAGTGAAGGCCAAGGAACCATTTCCCTGGGAGGCTGCAGAACTCCTGTCACTCAAGGTCTCTAACAGCAGTTTATGCAGAAGTCTGCCAGAAATGCTGTTGCCCTAGAATGGGCTTGCTGATCAATTGAGATTCCTTGGACCCAGTTTTTATTTCTTCCCTTTCCCTTATGCTTCTTCCACCTGATTACTATTGCAGGCTACAAGCTTACCTCTGCCTTATGGCAGAAACCAACCTGCCAAAGTTGGAAGGAAATTCTGGGATGTCAGAGATTACAATTGTCCTTTCCAGTATTTAGAGGTGGGGGGTGGGTGGCAGGGACATCTTTTAAGTGTTTTGTAGAAATTTTGACTTTTATAAACAAGTCAGAAATTGAAAATTTGGGATGTATTCGTTGCTTTTTCTCTGCAAAAAAAAAAAGGGGGCTACATTTATTGCCCCAATAGGACACAGAATAAAAGTGTTAGCATCTTAAGTGGTGCCAATGGATTTGGCAAGAAGGAAGGACGGATCTTTCCCAGTGTGTGACAGAATTTATGAGATGTAGAAAGAGATGAGGAATATGGAAGTGGGGGACAAACAAGCAAAGATAAACAGGCCATGAGACTAAGCAAGGAGGACAGGATTGTTTGCCTGACAGAGAGGGCTGGAGGTGGCACTTTGTTGGAAATGAGAGAATGTGATGAGAAGATCAGTTTTCCTTTTGATGCTTTTTTTTCAAGAATTCTCTCAGTCATCATAACAGTTTCTCTGACTGTGTCAGTATGTACCCCAGAAGATTTTCCTGAGCTGTAATTGCTCAGTTAGATATGAAATCTCATCTCTCTAGAGTTTTCAACAAAACTCTGGGAATAAAGCCTGGACAAGACAAATGTGAAAACCTTGCATAGAGCAAGTACCTACAAATAAGATTCATGCCGGTAAATCATGTATATTCAGTCATAAAAAGCAGCAAAACTCCTCTATGTTTGCATATTAGGAAAATAAAAAGACAAAACAGATGAACCTTGGTGATGGAAGTAATGTGGGAGAGGGACTGTGAGAGGAACATTAGGATCAGTGGTGTCAGATTTGATTTATGATTGCAGCAAAAAGGCATAAAAAGACCCAAGAGGGAGGGAGGAGAGTGGGAGTCTAGACACAGAGAATGGAGGTCAGAGAATAAAGAGCATGCAAAAAAGTAGAGTTCATATGTTCATTTCTCGTCTGCTGTATACATAGATATATTCAAAGCCTCATCAACCAGATTGAAGTGGGTCCTGCTCTGAGTGGTGGGGTTGGAGCTTTGGAGATCTTTTCCAACCTAAATCATTTTACGATTGTAATGAAGCAACTGCAAGAGATATTTTCTATATGTTAAGAATATACTGCTTCTCTCTTCTCATAGCTACTGGCTAGTGATCAGCAAGTCCATAATGTTTACCTAATGACCCTTCTCTTTCTTTTCAGGCTCAGGTAGCATGTTGAGATGGGCTTTCCATTCCATGAAGCCTGCCAAGTATGGTAACATCTGCAGAAGAGCAATGCTAACCAGAACCCAACCTGATCTGGCCCAGTGACATTAACTGATCCCATCTTGCGTGACCAGGACACAAGACAGGTGAGTACAGACCTGTCATGTCACTAATGTGTGATGTGTATTCTTGCACAGTTGCACAAGCTTCATGCTGAGGGAAGGTTGAAGGAAACTGTTTTTGTTTCACCCTTGCGCTGAGTTTGAGCAATCTGGAACATCCTAATTTCTGAAAGTATATTACAATTCTCACCTAAATACATCTAAAAGTAAAGATTACGAAGTTGCAACTTGTGACCATTATGGCAGGCACTTAAAATTAATGGAATTGGCCATGTTCTCAGTTCTTTTGTATTAGCAGAATACAAAGATTGTTTTAAACGGGGCATAAACACTTGTCAAGGGCACCCTGTGTTTGAAAAATGTTTCCTTTGTCAGCATGAACAAAGTTGATGGCTTGGAAGGATTGCAAACACATGGGTCACAGCAACTCCTGAGCTAGGGGCTAAACTATTATCCTGAATGGCGTAGTATAAGGTTGCAGGTGCAATAAAATGCTGACACAAAGTTCCCATTTAAAGCGAGTAGCATTTGGTCACTAGGGAAGTAGTTGGCCCTGCACTGGATTTATTTTTCTGAAGTGACAGAATTTTTATCACTTTCTGTTTCATCTTGGAAAGGGGGGTTAATGTTTCATGAAGGAGATAATGAAAACCATCTGGGGAGTCCTCAGACAAAGAAACTTCCAGAAGCTGCATTTTAAAAAATTTCTGTCTCTGTTTGCCTCTTCTTAAATGTGTGAATCACCTTTTTACCACCTCCTTTGAGAAATGATGGATTTAATATGTGCTCTATCTAAGCAACCAAGGTGTATGTAACAGAATGGTGTGGAGGGAGATTTCTTTGAAATAAATCTGCTCTGTAGAACAGAAAATATTTGAACATAAATTTCAAAGGCTTGTTTCATCAGATAATGGTTTTGGGCTTTGCAGGCATAGCCTACTGGTAATCAGTATTGTTAACTGACATAATATGATAGAGATATATGAAACTGAAAATAGGTACAGTTACAGTTCAGATGTGTCTCTAGTTAAGGTATATTAAGACTTTTCTGTTTATTCTTCTGTTTCTTAAATATTGGTAGAGGGTGAGAAACAGAAAAGTTTGTTC
The DNA here is from genome assembly GCA_035222235.1 of Margarornis squamiger. Taxonomy (NCBI): domain Eukaryota; kingdom Metazoa; phylum Chordata; class Aves; order Passeriformes; family Furnariidae; genus Margarornis; species Margarornis squamiger. Next base: position 80,638,400 of record JAWWTY010000077.1, read on the forward strand.
TCAAAGAATATTTAACATTTTAGATAAAAAGCATAATTTTCAAGACAATTAAAATCAGTCTTACAGAAATTTGGAAAATCTAGAAAAATTTTAAATTCTCTAACATCTTTAAATTCTAATGTCTCTCAAGATAACAGATTTTGAGTTTAAACTCTAATTTTCAGCCTAATAACCCATGTTATTTCAAACATCATCTATACTTTTCAGGTTAAATATCTGCCTTTGGCAAGCAACCAGTAAATTATCGATTTAATAAGAAAGAGGTTTAGCATTCCTGGTATTTCAGTTCCTAAAGCAAGTATTTGGACTTAGATGCCTGATATAAACTTTATGTGAAAACCTGGGAAACTGAACAGACATGTTCAGTGTTCCATGTCTTTGTAATGGTGTACCAAGATTGCTATGATCATTCTGACTAGGGAGAGCAGTGGTTATTGTCTACCTTGACTTCAGCAAGGCTTTTAACATTGTCTTTCATGAAATCCTCACAGACAAACTCAAGAACTGTGGGTTAGAGGAGTAGACAGTGGGATGGATTGAAAACTATCTAATTGCAGATCCCAGAGGATTGTGCTCAGTGGTACAGAGTCTAATTGGGCACCTGTCATTAGTGGTGTCCCCCAGGGTTCTATACTGGTCCCAGTATTGTTTAACTTCTTCATCAGTGACTTGGATGCCTCCTCATCAAGCTCATTGATGACACAAAGCTGAGAGGAGTGGCTAACGCCTCAGAGCATTGTGTGGCCCTCCAGAGGCACCTTGATAGGTTGAAGAAATGGACAGAGAAGAATTGCCTGAAATTTAACAAGGGCAAATGCAGGGTCCTGCATGTGGGGAGGAACAACCCCAGGCACCAGTACAGGCTGGGAGCTGACCAACTGGAACGCAGCTTTGCAGAGAAGGACATAGGAGTCCTGGTGGACAACAAGCTGTCCATGAGCCAGCTGTGTGTCATTGTGGCCAAGAAGACCAGCAGACTCCTAGGGTGCATTAGGAAGAGCATTGCCAGCAAGTCGAGGGAGGTGATCTGGACCTCTACTCAGCCCTGCTGAAGCCCCTTTTGGAGTACTATGTGCAGCTTTGGGCCCACAGTGCAAGAGAGATGTGGAGCTCCAGCAGCAGGTCCAGCGGAGAGCTACTAAGTTGGTCAAGGGTCTGGAGAGTCTCTTTTATGATGAAAGGCTGAGGTAGCTGGGCCTGTTCAGCCTCAAGAAGAAGAAACTGAGAGGGGACCTCATTAAATGTGTATAAATGTCTAAAGGTTAAGTGTCAAGAGGATGGATCCAGGTTCTTCTTAGTGGTGCCAAACAGTAGAACAAGAGGCAATGGGCAAATGCTGCTTTTATTTGGTAGTTTATCCAGGCACCTCAAAGACCAAATTTCAAAGTTGAAAGGGGAGGGGATAGTCATATTTCTTGAAACTATTTTCTCCAGACCCTTGCATCTGATATGGAATCAGTGAGATTGTGGGCATAACATGGGGAGTTCACAGCTTATGGTGTGGTGGCAAAGCCACGGATTATGGAAGATGAATCTCTGTTAGCTTTCCTGGAGAAGATGTGTGCAGTGACAATGGGTGCTGGGCATACTCTTCTGAGCTAGAGAGGGAACAGGTCAGGTGAACTCTCATGCTGAGTATGCGCAGAAGAGGAAAACCTGTAATCCTCAAAATGCGGCAGCAGGGAGAGTGAAAGCACTGAGGAACTTTTCTGGGAAGTGGACAACACAGCAGATGTTTCTACAAATCAGCTGCCAAGTGGGCAGAAAACTAACTTGAGAGAAAGAAGCTCTCTTGCTCCAGTGTACAAGAGAGATGATTATAAGTTTTATTTATTTATAATGTCTATAGTCTTGTTGGTTTATTTGCCCCCCACGCCCCCTATTTAATTTTTCCTGCCACTTCATATTCTAATAAAACTTGGCTTTTGAGCTTAAAAGACATTTCTTTGGAGAACTTGTAATGAGAAAAACGTAGGCAGATCCACCAAGGAGTTCCAGCCAGTTCAGAGGCTTTCCATCACTACATAACACAATACAGGGTTATCTGTGACCAGACATGAACATTTTGGTGACTCTTAAACTTGAGGGAAGCATGTCTGACTTGTTTGCAATCTCTATTCCCATTTAACAAAGCTACATGTCTTTCATTCAGGTATGCCAAGATGCTTCCAGCTTGGTGGATGTGTGAACTTATACTTCTATGGTGATGAAGTGTAAAAATACTTTTTTCAGGACATTAAGAAATATTTTTCCTCTTAAATCTGCTGAAGATTTGTGGGTCAAAATACACTCTTTTCTTTTGCAATGCCTGGAGTTATGAATCACATAAAGCCACTGCATTGAACATCGGAGTAAAGTTGATTTGACAGTCAGCTCCAAGGGAAAACACAGTGGTCCAAATACTGTACTGCTGAAATCAAGGATGTTTGCATTGTGTTCATTTTTATAGCCAGAGTTTTCATGTCCTCCAATCAGCAGCGACACCCTGAGGGAGTTTTTCTTGAGGAAGAAGTCACGCTCTTTGAGGTCTTATTATCTAGAATTAACTTTAAGTCGAAAAAGACACCTGCAGCATGACTATTCTTGAAAGTTCTATGTGTATTCATGTGAGAATAAAACAGTTCATTAATTCAGCCTTGTTATTCTTTGTTAAATCACTGCCTGAACAGTACCTGCAGAACATTGTGTTTCAAATTAACTTTCAGAATTTTGAGCAGAGATCTCACAAAGCATTGCTCGGATGTTAATCTGCATCTGTCTGGAGATTAGTTCTTTTTCTTGCTGTACAGATAATCTTTCATGGAAAGTACTGAAACTACAGATTTTAGTTATTTTTAAACCTAATTTGTACAACTCTTCCCTCTTTGCTGTAACATCCATCTTGCTGCTTTATGGTGCCATTTACAGAGCCAGCACATAATGTAAAGGAAATATCAGTCAACGTTGCAGTATTTGTAATGTTTTCTCTAAACATGTTCCTGCAAAGATATCTCAAGCCAGGGAGTGAACAGTGCAGGAGAGTTTTTGAGAGTGCAAGGATGGCTGCAGCTTAATCTAAGATGCTTTTCTTGGGTATTCTGAATGGCATAAACTGCAACAAGCAACACTGACCAGAGGCTATCAGTGCTGCTGGCCTGATGGGCTGAGTGCTTGACAGCATTGCACTGGACATAAAACCACTAACCCAGTCATCTTCTCAGGTGTTTGACAGCAAATGTGCACCACCAGCTCTGTCCAGGACATTGTTACCAATAACAACTGCTAGCTGAATCACTGGACAGTTTAGGATGGAGGGGATATCTGGAAATCACCTAGTGCTTAAATAAGGTCAGCTAGAGCAGGTTACCCAGGGCTGTTGGATTTCCAGAGGTTTTGGGTAAACCTAGTTGGGTTTCTGAATATCTCCATGAAAGGAGATTTCATAGCCTCTCTGGGCAAACTGTTCCAGTGTTTGACAGTCCTCACAGTAAAAAAAAGTGGGATTTTCTTGTTCAGATGGAATTTCCTGTGTTTGTATTTTGATGTTTTGGGTGGGGTTTTTTTGTTTGTTTTTGTTTGTTTGTTTGTTTGTTTGTTTCTAAATCTGTGCTTCTTGTTCTTCACTGGACATCACTGAGAAGAGTCTACCTCCCTCTCCCTCAATCCCAACCATCATTTGTACAAATTGATAACATCCCCCTGAATCTGCATTTGTCCAGGCTGAACAGTCCCAGGTCTCTGTCTTTCCTCATGCAGAAGATGCTTCAGTCCTGTAACCACCTTTGTGGCCCTTTGCCAGACTTGTTCTAGTAGGTCCATGTTTCTCTTGTTCTGAGAAGCCCAGAACTGGACTCTGCACTCTGTGTGTGGCCTCACCAATGCTGAAAGAGGGGGAATCACCTCCTCAGCCTGCTAAAAATACCTGCTGGCCTTCTTTGCTGTGAGGATGAAACCCAGGATGAGGTTAATAGACCTATTGTCATAATTGTGGTTCCACAAAAGGTGAGGTTCCACAAAAATGTTAATATTCATAGTTATAAATGTAGAAAAGACTTGCCAGAATACCAGAGCAGGTGCCATGAAAAGCCCACTATGCCTATCTTTTCTTGCCTCTTTCCCACATACTTCAGTCTTACAGGATCATCAGCATAAAGTCTAATGCTCTGTGATGTTGAAAACACTTATTGATGGAATATTTGCATTTGTGCACTGTTACAATTTCCTTGATCAGGGCAGGAAGGAGTTAAAAGTCTATTTGCTTTTGCAGTTAAATGGCTCTTAAAGAAAATTTCAAGTCCATCCTCCTGCCTAGAGCAATTCTTCATAGTGTCATTCCTGATGTGCTTTTCTGATATTTTAGTAAGCACTTGCAGAGATGGAGATAGGAGCCTTTCTCCAGGCAATCTTTACTATTATTTCTTCAAAACTGTTATGGTTGCTGAGGTCCACCATCTAATGAGATTCTTCTTTGACTCATCTTAGGCCTATTATTGTCTTTCCTACCAATACTCCTTCCTTGACTCCAAACATGTTAATGTGTTTATTTTAAAAGCATTTGTTTCTCTTCCTTGATACTTCATTTAAGATCAGCTGCAGACAGGGTCCTAATTAGCTCTGAACTGATAGGCCCAGAGCTCCACCAAGCTCATAGTACCTACTTAGGCAACACCATCTGATAGACATGTCAAACCATATCATATAAGGTATGTAAAAGATTATCTGCCCTCAGTCTATGAAAAAGGAAACAAAGGAAAGAAAAATGCATGCAGTATTTCAAATCTGAAAAAAGAACTGAAGTAAATCAGGTAGAGACTTCAGCACGAACTGTTGTTTTTAAGACTCATATGTGAATTATGGAAATGAGAAACAGAATGGAAGATGTCAAGTATCAGGTAAGTACCCCAAAGTGCTAGCAAGATTGTGGGGGCTGGAGCCTTTGGATTACAGAAGCTGGGAAAAAGATCATGGGGTGGGAAGTAAGAAGAGAGAGAAGGCTTTCTTAGCAAGCAAGAAATGAAAAAAAACATTGTCCAATCAAACAATATAATAGAGATGTTAGAAAAAAACTTCTACTTCAACTATTTGCAAATACTGCACTTGTTCTAGGCTGAGCTATCTGTAAATAAATGTATGCACCCTTTTATCAGCAAGACTTCTAGATGATAAGTATTTCTGAAAGGAAAGCTCCTATTTCTGCAGTTGTGATTACTACAATTATATTTTTATATATGTATAAATAGATATTTGCATGTTCTGTAGATTATATTATTTAGAAAATAGCCTTGAAGATTTAAAAATGTGACTAATTCTACTTCAAGAGAAATTATACTGAAGTAACGATTGCAGCTTATTTCAAGAGTGTTATTTCCAAAGACCAGACTAAAGTGTCAGACAGCCTTATTTCAAATACTCAAGAAGTCTCCACCATATGGAAGGTTGTGTCTGTGGCAGTATACTTAAAGAGAAGCAAGGAGAATACATGTGTAGACTGAATACAAATAGAGAATAAGTCGTCAAAGGAAAAAATTTCATCCTATATTTTGGAACTAAGACGCTCCTTAAAGGATTCTAATTCCAAGAATTGCTCTTGTCCTCAAAGTTTTTGTGTCTAGAATCCACTGTTTTAGGTAACAGTTCTTTCTTATAGAAAATATCACTTGTTCTAAAGCAAACATGAAAAAAGGGAAAGTTCTGATTCTAACAAAGAGGTACAGAAAGGTACAACAGGCAAGTATGACAGTGGCGATAACAGGGCAGACACCGCTTTTCACAAACACCAAGCCTGACCTTCATTGTTGCCTCCTTTGATTTTGAACTTGACAGCAGAAAGACAGCATGTGATGAACAAAATTGCTCCTCGCTTTTTGAAAACTATGTTGGAAAGCAGGAACATTGCAAAAGAACTAGAACAGTTTCACATTATGCATACATGAATTCAAATAATGCAAGTAGAGCAATTAGAAGACATAATCCAGCCAGCTGAAAAGCTGTATCTTAGCTATGCAGTTCTAGATGAGGTATTCCAGTCAACAAGCGTATAGCTGGAGGCAACTGTGCCTCAAAACAGAACATTTTCCAAAATTAGTTTTGAAAAATAGGCCCTTGGGAGGTATTTTTTTAGACACTTCATGATTTAAATAAGGCAACTTGTAAAGGAACATCTATTGCTCCGAGATTTGCGATACTCACTAAAGACTGAGCTGCTCTATTTAAGAAACTGGAGCCTTTGGCATATTATATGAGTTATACATAATTTAATCTTTTAGCAGTATATTTTAAATCATCCATGTAAAAATATCTCTATAGTCACTGCAGAGTAGTCACATTACTTCTAAAGCCATCTGTAGACCTGCTTTCCTTTTATTCTGTTTTCTGTAGACACTAATCTTAAAGTCATTACAGAAAACTCCATTTGAAATACATGGTAAGATTGTTTTCACCAAATTATTAAACCTTTCCTAGAAATTTTGTTTTTGGGATAAGACAAAGAGGTCTCCATCTTAAATCTTGTACATTTACCAAAAAGACCTGAGTAAGGTTCATGGAAGACAGATGTAAACAAACTTCCATGAAATTTTAAAAAGTTTGTAAATTTTTATAACCAGTTAAATGCTGAGAGTACTTGTTCTCCACCTGCAGACCATTATCTGGCTTATGTGTTCTAATACTGACAGTTTAGTTGGATTTTTTTTCCTAATGTTGGTTAGGAATAGCAACAGGAAGTGTTGCTATTAACATTTTAAGTCAAATCAGGAGTTTATTTTGAAGCCAATTTACCAAATGTCCTTGCTTGCTATTCTTTGTCACTGCATGTGCTGTATTCCTTTAAGAGGTGTCTAAATCAGAACATGCACACTTAATGCACTCTACCTATTAGAACTAGTCTAACTTGACACCACATTAGAGTTACCCTAAAATAAAATCCTTTGACATATATATGAAGTGGATGTCTTCACTAGCTCCTTTCTTCTTCATAATTGCTTGAGTTGAGCTATAGTATACAGACTCTGTAACTAATGTGGATATAGCCAGTTTGTCTAAATACATAATCCCCATGGAATATCTCTACCTCTGTGTGCACTTAACATTTATAACAGTATGAAATTAGTATTAGTTCTAGAAGAAATTTCCTTAATAGGGAGATAAAGATATCCTTCACCACGAAAGAAGCACTATAGGCACAGGAAACATGATTTTGCTCTTAGAGAAGCTTTAAGCACAAAATAAAAGAACATCCATCTGTACTAGACATAAAGGTGGAAGCTGGAAGTATTCCGAATGGCATTTACCAAAGATGCAATTAACAGCACTGTGTTTACTTCTCAAATATGCCTTCAAGGAAAAGAAATTTAGAGCATGAGAAATCTGAGACAGCCAGTCATTTGTTCACGTATTCCATACATACATACATACAATTGTATATCTTACCACTCTATAATTTCATTGGGTGTACAAACTCTATATATGTTTCCATGATTTTGCCCTGCATATCAGTGAATGGTGAAATTTGAAGTTCCCTAGGAAAAAAAAACCTTATCAGCAAAACCATTTTGGAATTTTCATTGAGAAATAGCATTTTACCTTAAGAGAGAAAGTGGATTAGGCATACATTTGCAGAAATCAGTATGCCTTAGTCATGACATAATGACTTATGCACCTTGTATGAAACTGTCTGAGATAACCTAACTTTGCACGTTAAGATACTCTTCTAGATCAAATGTGAGATTTGATTAGTTAATGCCTTTCAGCACCTTGAAAAAATACATTGGCCTTATTTGCTATCTTGCATTCCTAGGAATTCCAGCTGTTGAAGATTATTTGTATGATTCAGTGGGCTTTGTCAGCATCCAACGAACTTGAAAGGCTTATTTCTCATTATTTATGTCATACTTTCAAATCTACTAGCAATATTGATTCTTAATCACATCTCAGACATATAGAAATATCTTTCCTAAAGCCATAAAGAAATATTACTTAATGCATGAATCGTCCTCAAAGATCCTGCTACAGACTCACTCTCATTGCTCTCTGCTACCTCCTGCCTTGACTAAGCTGTTTTGGGGGCTCCAGCTGGCAGCGCACAGGGGGTCATCAGCTGCTCCCCTTACTTGATGCTATGGTCTCATTGTTTACTGAAACAGTGATGAGCAGCTTTAGAGAAATCTTCATTGCCAAAGGAAAGCTTCCCCACCCCTCCCCAGAGAGTCATGATAAAACATGGTCATAAGGAAATTGGAGCACCTGACAGAATGAAGTCTAAAATTTTGGATACAGAAACAAATGCAAAATGCTGGGTGACTTTCAGGGTAAAAGTCAATCCAGATATGTTACAATTAAAGAAAGGACTAAAATCAATCATATAGCACTAGATATAAAATATTATGGACATGTCTCATGGTTTAACCCCAGCCAGCAACCAAGCACCAAGCAGCTGCTCCCTCACTTCCCCAGCAGTGGAATCAAGATGAGAATCAAAGGGTAAAAGCTAGAAAATGTGGGCACTGAGATAAAGACAGTTTAATAGGGAAAATAAAAGTCATGCATGCATGCAAAGCAAATGAAGCAATTAATTCGCTGCTCCCATGGCAGGCAGGTGTTCAGCCATCTCCAGGATAGCAGGGCCCCATCATGGGTTACTTGCGAAGACAAATGCTATCACTTGAAATGCTTCCACCACTTCCTTATTCTTCCCCCCCACCTTATACACTGAGCATAATGTCATATGCTGTATGACCCTTTGGTCAGCTGGGGTCACCTGTCCCAGCTGCATCTCCTCCCAATCCCACACGCTTTCCATATGGCCACCAGCACAGCAGTATGAAAAGCAGAAAAGGCTTTGACTCTGTGTAGGCACTGCTCAGCAATAACAAAAATATCTCTATATCATCAACACTGTTTCCAGCACAAATCCAAAACTTAGCCCCAAACTAGCTACTGTGAAAAAAATTACCTCTACCCTGGCCAAAATCAGCTCAATATGTAAGAGATGTTTGCAGTTGCTAGCACAAGAGGTAGAAAAACATTTTTAAACAATAGGACTTCAGGAGAGCTTTTCACTTGGATGTGGTCCATTTCAGTACTGTTGGATTATGTGATAAAGCTTATCTGCACACCCACAGAGAAGCAGACAATGGTAGAAGGGAAAGCCCAAATAATCCCTTGCTGGGCTACTCCCAGGCACATCACATGGGCCATCAGCCCATCTGCAGAAGCCCAGAAGAGCACAGGGAACCCAAGTGGAGATCTTCCATGGAATGACTGCCTTGTCCACCACCCAGCTCTGTTCCAAGGGAGACATCATCTGCAGCAACCAGGTGGGAAACGAATCATATATACATATATACACACACCCAAACGTATTCTCACAAGTAGGGCCTCCATCCTGCCTAGCCCCAGAGGGGAGCAGGATGAGGCCATTAGTGTTGTCTATGCCCCTGTGGGTACTTTGAGTTTCTCTCTGTGATCTCTGTGGACAGCTGTGTTGACATATATATATGTAGGGTACATGTAAGCTTTTGTGTGCATGCCTCCTGGGAACATGTGTTCAGTATCAATACTGGCAAACTGTAGGACATGGAGCAGCAGCAACCTTACTCCTCCTCCATCCAGCATGACACACACACCTATAATTAATACTTTTTCTTATTTCTGTTGATAACAATATGAAAGTTAATGAATAATTAGACAACTCTAAGGTATTATTCATGGAAAATATTAATTACAATTTAAACCTTGATATCTTTGCTTAATATGAGATAATTTCTCATCTTGAAAAAAATCTTAAATATTTTAAAAAACTGTCTTTGTCATTAGCTTTCAGGAGAGGGATAAGGGAACTGAAAGGAGGTAAAAACATATTGTTGGAGGATAATTTCTGAAAATATACAGCATGCTTAACTTAAATCTCAATGAAAGTTCCGAAGAAAATCAGTCTGATTACAAAGCTTAGGCAGGAGGGATATCCCAGAGAAGATGACTGGTTCCAGGTACGCTGAGGAATGCAACCTGAATGTTTTCTTCAGTAAGATTTTCATATCAAAATTGTTGTGGTGGAATATATAAAGTAACTTTCACACTTACATCCACTAAATATGTAGGTTGGTATTGTAGTGGGTTTGTCTGATTAGGGTTTTTTTTTTGTAAGAGGAAGATTGGCTTCTGTCAGAAGTCTCTGGAAGTTTCACTCCATCCTATAGAACAGAGCCAATGAGGGCCAGCTCCGAGGAAAACTTCCTGCTTTTGAACCATTAAGTTACGCCCCTGCGTGAAAACATA
>JAWWTY010000077.1:80654583-80742636 GCA_035222235.1 Margarornis squamiger
AAAGAAAGAAAGAAAGAAAGAAAGAAAGAAAGAAAGAAAGAAAGAAAGAAAGAAAGAAAGAGAAAGAAAGAAAATTAAAAAAGAAAGAATAAGCAAAGACCAAAACAAACTTGTTATCATGCACCCCCTGTCCTTGCTTGGCTCTCTTGATTGCCTCTGTTAACATGCGCCCTCTGTTCTCGTTTGAGACTGCTCTTGATTGAGTCTGCTCTTGCAGTCCTTGCTCACACTGATATTGTCATTTGTTCATCTAAGGAACAGCAATGCACTAAGGATTACTTGTGTATTTGCCACTGAGAGAAACATCTCATTTGAGGAAGGGCTTGCTTTCCAATCCTTCACTCACTGAGAATTGGATGTTTCAACCTTAATAATTTTGATCAGATTAGCAGTTCAGGTGTTCAGATCAGTGATTTAAAAGAACCCCATTTTTCAGAAAGTGCTGAAAATGTGAATTCTGGGGATTTTTTTTTTTTTTTTTTTCAAGGACACAAATGTGTGGCCAAAATTATAGCAAGCAGAATTGCTGCTTACTTGTTTTGGGGTGTTTTGTTTTTTGTTTTAAAGCCAACAATTTTTTTGGCCAGCAACCTCTGTTATGTGCATAGGAGAAAGAAGAAAGAAATGTCATAGTCAGGGAGTTGTGTTTTTTTTTTAATATGTGTTTATCCAACATAATCCTCTCAAATTGCAACAGATTGCAAACTAATGCTACTAGAAGTATATTTAATTCTGTCATTATTTTCCAACTCAATGGTATGTGGAACAGCATTAGACTACTAGAACAAAGTCAAATCATCTGCAGAACTGTTAGGCTTATTCTGTTAGTAATGAGATTCGTAGATTTCTGATTCCTATGAAAAATGTTTGCAAAGATCTGTTACAGATAGTATAGACCTGCAAATTTTGAAAGAAAGGGATTTTGAGGGAGTTGTATATGACGTATCAGAGTCCTTTTTTACTCTCTACTGTACTAAAACTGTGAATTTTGCCAGCTATTTTCAACCCTTCCCTCCCCATAGTTTGAAAGTTCCTCATTATGAATAGTTTCTCCCTTGATTAGTCATCTGTATTTCCAGTTCACCCCAATTGCTTTATGAGCTTAATAATTGCATTGTTCATTTTATATTCTTTGCAAAAGGAACTAGCTGTGATTCCTGCAAGCTCGAATACCTCGAAGGGAGGTTCTTTCATGTTCCCAGTTAATTAAGAGATCTAGTAGACTTGACAAGTTTCACTCATTTGGCAGGAAAAGCTTTTATTTTGCATGAATTTGAAGTTGCTTCTTAAACAACTTACTTTTCTGTGTCCCTGAGACATTTTTCCATATTCCTATTTCTTTTAAATCTTTCATACAAACTGTCATTGCTTGACAGCCCTGGATCCTTTACTCTGTCTCATCCACAAGACCAAACAACTGTGCCCCTGATGAGAAGGAAGCCTATTTTTACTTGCATTACTTTAAAAAAATCCTAGACTGATCATTCTAAATTAAGATTTATTTCATTTTTGTAAATTATCATATAATAATATAGATCTTTAACAACAGAGACTCTTAAGTTACCTTAGTATAAGGCAGCAGTAATTTCATTGAAACTAATGTTATTTCTGATCTAGTTCCACTGCAGCTTTGATATAACTCTGCTGTAGCATTTTGTCTGAACAGGTCACTAATAAAGCACAATGTAACAATGAATCAAGTCCCTTTATAAACACATTTAGATTAATTCTCTATTGCATCAATGTAGTCTGCCTGTTCTTAACCAGTATGGTGTTCTGGGAGCAAAAATCCTGGTCCTAGATCAACCATGAAAAAATTTGCATTGGTAAATAATTTCTAGAACTTAACCAGAAAGTGTTTAGTTAGACAAGCTGCAATTATGTGTTGTACTGTATTATGCAATTAAGCATACTGTGGCACCTATATGCTTCGTGTAATTCCAAGATGTCCTTGTTGGGATTACTTACAAATATTTGGCAATAGTCACGAGGCAGTACTCACTAATCTCTCTGTTGTTTCACTGTGGTGACTTTCCTTTCATCACTGGAGTGATGGAAACACAGTGTATTTCCACAATACACTTGCAGGGCCGTATACAAATGGGATGTTATAAACAGCTTTCCTTGCTGTCTCATGACACTGCAAAAGATGTAAGGCCCTCGAGCCCATGTCCTTCAAGAGAATCACTCTGAATGCAGGGCCAGTAAGAAAATAATGCTGATCCATCTCATTTGCCTAAAGGTTACTATATTCAATAGTGCTGATCCATCTTGTTTGCTTAACGGATGTTATATTCTCAGTGAAAAATATCACATGGCTGTGGATAGAGCTGAACTTGCTTTAAATATATCCATCCTATCCTGCATCTGTGCTCACTCTGGGTCAGTGCTGCAATGTCAGTCCAAATGTGAGAAGGCTGGAGCAGAAAGAATATATGCACAAATATAAGTTCCCAAAAAGTCAGGTATATTGAACACAATAGTTATTCCACAATAACTTTGAATATGCCTTTTTTTCTTGATGGTTTAATTTAGATAAGATCGATCTTATGACCAGCACTTTGCTAGGGAACTGTTTATATTTTAATCTCTGTGACAAAGCATTAACTTTGCTTTGCACATTCCTGCAGTTCTATGACATTCATTCCACCAAAATCTACATTCTGGAAATTGTTGCCATGCTAAAAACATGAAGAAAGAAGATTGTTTATCATGTTGCTCTATTGTTAAAATTCTAAGTTCATTTTTTTTCTTCTTTTTTTTTTTTTTTTTAATCAACAGATAGGTAATACATTTTTGGGACTATTCTGTAATCCTCTCATAGCATTGTTTTGTTTTAGTAATAATGGATGAAGTGTCTCTATAGTCAGGTTAACTATGACTTGTAACATTGTTTCAGAAATGTTTTCTTCTCATTTTTGGAGCAATCTCAATTGTAAAGATAAATTAATACAGTAATGGCTGAGTTTATTGTGAATTGATGAGAGAGATACTCAGAGTAATATCCACGTTAATTTTTCACATTTTTACCTTCCCCAAAGAGTTAGTGAGATCTAAATTTACATCATAAAACAGTTCTCCACACTCAATACAAATGACCATAGTACACAATTCTTGAATCCTCTTGCAAATACTGTGTATTTATGAATGTAGTATTTTCCCATTCAACTCCTCCATAAAGTACTTGACTTCATAAAACACTACTGTTTTGCTTCATAAGGCATTTCTTCCCAGTCCCTGTGAAAGCAGTCTACTCTTGTCTACATTATGAGCTGAGAGAGACCTTGAAAATCATTTATGATTTTTCAGGGCCCATCATATGTATACTTTCTGCACAACTGTTCACCCCCTGTCTCATCTACTGAAAAATCTAGAAATTAACATAGGCAAAATTAAATATTTTATTGAACTCTGCTTGAATTTTAAATGGTATTGAAGTTTTTTAAATTATTATTTATTTAAACATTATTATTAGACTGCTAGCAATTTCTAAAAGCACAAATTCAATTAATTTTAAACAACCATGGTAAACTACTAGAGTGTTTTAAATTACATGACCAGACTTAAAAGGTTAATTAATTTTAGAGCACCCTGTTAAATGTTAAAGCATCTGTGCATTTCCTTTATGGCTTATATGAACCATACACTTTATATTATCTCATAATCTCTTAAAAAGTGTTTATCAAGCTTTGCTGCTGGATCTTCTTTGCTGAGAGATCTGTAAGGATAATTACAGCAGAGGGGTATTGTAGAGGACCAGACATAAGCGTAAGAGTTCTTGACACCTGTCCAGTGTCTTTGTTCAGCCTGATGAGAATTTATAACAAACATCATGTCCTTACCAATGGTTCAGGACAGAGGTGTCAAGTCAATTTTCATATCACAGAATGGTTTGGGTTAGAAGGGACCATAAAGATCATCTAGTCCCAACACCTCTGCCATGGGCAAAGGACAACTTCCACTAGATCAGGTTTCTCAGAGCTCCATCCAGTCTTCCACAAACACTTCTAGGGGTGGTACATCCACAACTTCTTTGGGCAACCTGTTCCTCCTCTTCACCACACTCATAGTAATGAATTTCTTCCTAGCATCTAATCTAGACCTACTCTCAATTTGAAATCGTTCCCCCTTGTCCTGTCACTACGTGCTCTTGTAGGCTCCTTTCAGGTTACTGGAAGGCCAAAAGTAGGACACCCCAAAACCTTCTCTTCTTCAGGCTGAACAATCCCAGCTTTCCCCACCTTCTCTCATAAAAGAGGTGCTCCATCCCCATAGTCACCTTGGTGGCCCTCCTCTGAACTCTCTTCAACAGGCTGATGTCCTTCCTCTTCTGAGGATCCCAGGGCTGGATGCAATGCTCTAAATGGGGTCTGAGCAGAGGAGAGTAGAGGGGCAGAGTCCCTTCCTTTGCCCTGCTGGCCACGCTGCTTTTGATGCAGCCCAGGACACAACTGGCTTTCTGGGCTGTGAGTGCACATTGCTGGGTCATGTCCAGCCTCTTATCCACCAGCACCCCCAAGTCCTTCTCAGCAGGGCTGCTCTCGATCTGGTCATCCCCCAGCCTGTATTGATACCTGATATGGTCTGTTACATCAAACATGAAGAAAATTAAGAGCCTTCAAAATTATATTTGGGGAGTACTAAATGTAGAGGTAGGTCATCACAGAGTACCTAAGTTGTACATAAAGGTTAGTGAAAGTAGACATGTAACTTATCAGGTAATCTTTTGGTCTTCATGACCTAAGAAAAATTTGAAGGGGTGAAAAGGAGAGCTACCTTTTATGTGCACATCGAATACACTGTGGTGGACAAGAGCAAAAAAAGGTCTGAACAGCCCTTAAGGTATTGACAATAATAGTCAGTCTTGGATATGAAAGTGTCTTGTCACATATATCCCACGCTTTAGAAGAGGTTATGCTTCTGCTCCACTGAAAGAAATATTAGCAGAACATAGTGCATCTTTCACCTGATTTTTTTTTTTTTTTAATATATTTTTTTTTTTTTTAATAAAAGAGATTTCCGTGTTTGGAATGGAAATGGAAGAGGGAAGAAAGTAAATTTGTGCAAAACAGATGTATGTAAACTCCTTCCACACCACCCAGAAGGAGTAGTATGGCAACAGCAACTTGCTTTCTGTAAAGCTTTGAATGAAATGTACTTTAATGAGGCCAGGATTTGGTCTCATATCAGTGAGAGTTTTTCCAGTACTTTCAGTGTGAATAGGATTTGAGTCATTTCCTCACTAAATGGCAATGATGAAAATTAAGTGAATAGGTCTCATGATCTCCTATTTTCCAGTATCTGAATACGTAATTGATTCAGATTTGGAATACATAATTGTAAGTTTGTGGAACATTGTAGGGTGCGTGAATCTGTTCCATCTTAAATGACCTAAAGTCAATGTGAGCAGTGTCCTCTGAGTCCTTAAGGCCAGATGTACTGTACAGTTGTTACTGATCATGTTCCTTAGTTTACAGTTTGGACTAATCATTTGTCAGACATGAATTCAGATACAAGCCATTGTGAGAGGATTGAAAAGGACAATTTATGTCTAACTTCAGGAAATATATTGCTTATTTTATGTTCATATATGAATGTGTCTTATGCCTCAAACAGTTATTGTTCAAGTCATGATCTTTGTTGCACAGGTACAGCTCCATCAAAATAAATTAGGTAGGGCCACCATTAGCTGTAGGATGTATGTTTTACTGTATTGTGATATATCACATGCAGTCTTGCACCCTTCTGTTTACAGCATGGCAAGAACAGTTCAATACTATGGAGATGATTCAAGAACACATTCCAGTTAAGGATACCTTCCCCACTAAGAGTACTTAATGATCTCCATATTGCATTTTTCCTTGTTTTAAAAAACAGGCTATTTACAGGAAAATGGATGTTAATATAAGCATGTGACTGACGTTACTGTGTCTTGTGTCTTGGGGTCTGGACACATCATTGTTGCTGTTCTAACAGACAGTTCTTCCCTGAAGACCTAAAACTAGTTTTGAACAGCACAGAAGGAATATTTTATGGAGTTAGGGGTATCAGTTAAAGCATGCAAGAAAAGCTGCCTATATAAGTTAGTACAGCTTAGAAGACACAATCTCAGAGAAAGGTTATGAAACAATAAATCTGGTTTACCAAGAAACAGAGCCACATGTAGAAAACCCAATAATGATGAATTCTTGTCTGTTTGAGCCTCAAGGAAAAAAATATCTTTCCATAACTGTTATTATGTTTCCATGTTCCCCACGATGCACACAGAAACCAATGTGATATTTTCCTTCTGTCTGTTTTTTCTCACTAAGAGTATCTGGTAAGCATTTTCACACTCTGGTGATTGAATGCCACATGTAGGTAGTACTTTAAATGTAAATGTTGACTGCCATGTCTATGAATTTAATCTAGTAACTTTTTCTCTGAATAAGAACAGGTATGGTTTCACAAAAAAAAAAAAAAAAAAGACTGTCCTTTTTTTTACTTAGTCAGCACAGGATTTCAAAGCCTAGACAGATCGGTCTACTTCATCCTTCACAAAAAAATCCAAACAGATCGTAACGTAAGCTGAGTAAGCTGTGATATTAATTTTAGATCAGTGATGCTGGAGAGCTCAGGCTCTCATTTAAATTTAAAAAAAAAAAAAAAAAAAACAAAACAAAACAAAAAAAAAAAAAAAACAAAACAAAACAAAAAAAAAACTTTAATATTGATTTACATAAGATGAAAAGATTTTGATCTGACAATATTAAAGAAACCTTAGATTTTCCAATAAAGCCCTAGAGGCTCATAATAAAAGATACTGCCTTTTTTTTTCCCCCTCCCTCCTAAAATAGGCATATTCTTCATACTGATTATATTTTTAAATGTTCAATAGATCAACAGCTGGTAGTACACAGAGTACTATGAAATAAACAGGACTGGAACAGTTTTAAAAGGCTAGATTGTATCTTTTAAGTGGCTTGTGAAAAACTTCAGCTGCCCTTGATTTACACTGGGTATTCTGTCTGGTCTTAAAAAAAAAAAGTCTTGGGAGACATTTCAGCAGTGAATGTAGAGTCATTAAACTTCATTCTGCTCTCTTAAAGAGGGAAGAAACTGCCCCAAGTAAATTCTGACCTAAGGCAACCTTACCAAGGCTCAAGGTACTTAGGAATGGTGAGGAACCTAATGAAGAGAAATGCATTATAAATCACAAAGTAATCTCCTCCCTCAAATCTTCCTAATCTAGGTATCTGTTCAATTTCAAAGGTTGTCTGTCTCTCAGACAAGAAACCAGGAATTTATAATTTAAATTAGGGGACTAACATTTTTGTCTGTAGGAATCTTGGAAAAAGAGTAAACTGGCAATGGTTCTGAGGGTCTAGCTGCAAGATTTAATTTCTGAGAAAGAATAACAGGCAGAGTTTAAAGGGAGCAAGGAACCTAGCACGGAAATGAAAGTACCAAAGCAATGGTGTCTTACTGGGACCAAGGTGGTCCTACACAAGCCAAGGGTAGTTGAGGACCTGCACAGTTGTACAGGCTTGTTCTGGCCCTATCTGGTCATTGTGGACTGATTAATGTCAAAGAAAAACTTGACAGTGTCTGTGTAGCGGTTATAGCTGTTCATAAAATTATATCAGGAAAAAAAAAAAGCTTATTTGGTGTATTCCTTCAGGAGGAAGCAAAGTCTCAGAATTCAACAGCTTTGTTCTTGCACTTAAAAAAAGGAATTATAAAATTGTTGCTATCTGACCAGGCAAAGTACCAGCCACTTAATATGTTTCTTTCTTTGCTTGCATCTCTTTCTTAAAAATAAGTATATATAATGCTGACAAAGACTTTTGTTTCATTAAAATTAAACCCCTTCCCTCCAGCTTTCATACGTCAAATCATGATACCAAAAATACCAACAATGCATTCCTATTCCACCTGAAAACACTGCTAAGTTTAGTAGCGAACAATATATAGACAACTTTCCGTAGAAAGATAATGGGGGGATCATATGACTTCCAAAATCCTGTAAAGACTAATTCAAAGACTGGAATAGGTGGCACATGTACTTATGTGCTTTCCATTACAATTTCTACTGATCAGGTAGCAGAGAAGACTGTGGTCAGGACTCTAGAGCTCCTACCCCAAAGACATTTGATAGAGTTGAGACTAATGACTAGGAGCTGTTAGAATATATTATGCCATATTAACAATGGTTTCGGAAAGGTGCAGGAGATCTTCACCCAAGTACCGTACATTGATTTGGCATCCCTCTGTTTCAAAATGACCTTTGCTTAAACCAATTTATGTCTTACTGAATTCTTCTTGGAGCCTCCCTGGAAGGGATTAGTTGATATATTAACAAATTCTAAAACTTGTTCTGTAGTTTTGTTTTGTGTAACTCAATATATAGTCATAGTTGCATTTTGGGTTGTTTTTTTTCACCCCTACATTTATTTATTTTGAATATTAATTTATTTTCTTATAAGATTTATATAAATCAATTAAATTTTTACAACTAATGGATATTGTATATCAATATACAGACATAGAGACCAAGGTTTAGAGTATAAAATTAATATTTTCATTGCCTATCATGCAATGAAACTATAATTTTAATTGCTTATTAATGCTCTTTGTCGCTATTTGTTAACACAAAAAGCAGCTTTCTTTCTTCTAGAAGCCAGTGTGCTTCTTCTAGGGATGTCATTATATTCATTAAATTCAAGTTATGAAAATGTAACCCTTAATTTATTGGGTGCCTTTAACTACATGTAGAGGCTCTATAAGTAGTACTACAGGGAGTTTGTAAATTGTACGTTTACATACATTTGTACATTTACATACAGCAATTATTCACTGGCTAAATACACAGAGCAAATAGCTAGGGGTAAATAGACTAAACATGAATATTCTCATCATGTCCAGTACAAGCATCTGATGAGACTCTGCTGCCCAGAGGATTATAATTCTTGTGGGAAAGTGTCAGATGTATCTTGGTGATTGGAAGAGGCTAGTTCTTGGTCTTTCCGAGTTCTCATTTTTTGACTCATTGCTTCTTTCCAGCATTTTCATATCAGTATTTTTCTCTGCTTCCCCAAGTTGCTACTACTGTTTCAACAATTTCCCTCATGTCTTAGTTTCTCTTTTTCTCAAGAAAAAAACCTTGGCTTTAACCTATATCCTCTGTCACAGCTCAGCAGGTTTTCAGTAAAGCTGAGCCAAGGTCACATAACTGCACCTTACAGAACAGGCTACAGTCACCTCAACCCCTGTGTCCCAGATTGCATTGAGTGCAGACACGGTTCTGTTGGAGAAGTTATGACTTAAGACCGAGTACAGAGGTGTTGCACGTATTTCTAAGATACTCTGAAGATCAGTTGTGTCAAGTGTAAAGATTTCTGTTTACCTGTGTACCTTAGTTTTCACTTTACATAATGAAGACTTGAGACAATCTACAGATGCTTAAGTTCAGTACATACACTGAGCAGAAAAATTGTCATCATTAAGGATAGATGGTTTGTTTACATATAGGTTATAATGTCCTTTGATGTTTGGGTTTTTGGGGTTTTTTTAAACTAACAGCTGTCCACTAGTGAAAAAGAATCTCTAACATCCTTGACACGGGGTATCTGAAGCATCAAATATATATTTGAGAAATTAATGCAGTCTTATAGTATGGCTATTAATGTAGAATTATTTGATGTCTACACATAGAACTGCATGTATGGATTTGATTGAATAAACACTTTTTGAAAGAGGATTTAAGGTAACGCTTTCTGAAGATGTACCTCCTTAAAGTTTAAGCTCAGTGGCTTATGCACAATTTTGAATAGTCTTTTAACACCTATTTTAAAGTGTTTCTGAAGGGTTTTTTCCTCCATAGCAGGGAACTGCATCCATAGATAGCAGTTGGATTTGCTAGATTAATATGACAGTTTAAATCATGCAATACTGCACCCACACCTAAGTAGTTTGCATTACCTGAAATATTGGATTGAAATCTAGCTTTCTTCCAAGATCTGAGAGATAAATCATCAGCCATCAATAATCCTACTCTACCCTGTTCATTTTAGAAATATTTACAAAATAATTATGAGTAAATGAGGCTGCTATTCACTGTTTAAATTCAACAACGAAAATCCCATAAGCAACTGAAGTCTGTTTAGTTGCAATTTGTGACTCTAATTCTGTTTTATTACTAAATTCAGACAGCCCCAGAACCTCTAGAAATACTTTTTGCCTTTATTTGAAATACTCTTCTATGCTGAATAGCCTTCCTTCTCTTACTTTGCATGTCCTGATTGAAATAAGATGTTCTTTCACTGTCCTCAGGAAAAAAAAAGGGGCAATCTTTGTGACTGTGTGCTAAAAAATGAGAAAGCATTTAGTTCACAGCTTGAAAATATGAAGACCAATTTTTTTATGCTCTGCTATTCTCTTTGTTTTGTCATAGGGCCAACATAATTCTTGAATAACAGCAGCAAGACAAAGTAACTAGAGCTGTTCTCATCTTTTCTGTTAGTGTGTGATGTTCTCATTTTTGAAGAAAGAATCTCCACTGAACTGTTTAAATACACTTCATGGGCAGTTTGGTGGAGAAAAAATTCAAATATTTTGATAGTGATTTGACAAGAGATTTAACACGAGACCAATCAATTTTGCAGTGTAAAATGAGTGTAGGATAAGCTGTGACTGGTGACTGTTTCAGGAAAGAGCATGGATATGTTTCTATTATATGAGTCACTCCAGATCATCCGTGTTTTCCCCAGCTGCTCCTGGACGGGTACAGAAGAAGACACCTTTCTGCACTTATTTCAATGCAAGAGACACCCAGGACAGTCTGCTGAGATAATCTCTCAATGTTTATTCTTGTCTTCTATCACTAAAAGTTTCCTGGATATAAAGATATTTGTCAGATTCTTGTATGATTGATATTTACTCTTGTCCTTATAATTGCATGGGTTATTATTATTTCTTTCTGAGGGAAAACTTGAGTGTCACATTATAAGGAGATGCTCATATCACATGCAAGAAAGGGTGTTGCAGATATTGACATATTTTAGTAAACAAGGAAAGGGCTCATCTGTTGGGAAAAGATAGAATAGAAAACATTTCATGTCAAATTCAGTTCACTGCACTGTGATTTTAACACTGACATATCCTAGAGACCTTGGGATCAATAATATTCATAATCTGATTTCCCAGAATAATTTTTCTCATATGCAAACATCACCAAATCAGCTGTCATTTACAATTCAGCACTTCTGCATAATGCCAGAGAAGCTGAGCAATAATTAAAAAACTTCCTCTCTTCTCAGTTTTGACCTTGAGAATTTATATGAGAGAATCTGGCATGTTGGATCTCTGTGGTGAGTTCTTGTTTAGCAGTAAAACTGATCTCTGATCTAAGGCTATTAATCTCTCTGTTCAAAGACATAAACATTATTGCATCTGAACAACATCAATCCAGGAGCAAATCTTGTTCTAGGGACATCATAAAATCTGAATAATGACACAGAAAAAAACTTCTGAGAAGAATGTAAGTTGAGTAAAATACCCACAAACCTAAATGTGAGCACCTTTATCTGCCAAGAATGCCTGCAATTTATTAGCTTGAAAAGCTGTGATTTTCTTCTTCAGGATAATAACTGAATTTCATACAAGAACAATGTGGTAATGTTGATCCAAGTATAGGCTGTATAGTAATACAAAATCGTATTAATATGTAAGCTAAAATAAACTTTGGACATCTGTAGACATTCTATCCTCTCTTTTGACTTGACATTATTATTTAGATTAAAATATCATCCAAAAAACTTTCCATATTTCTGACAAAATTAGGATTTTCCAGGCTTTTAGAGATTCTTCTCTTTTTTCACCCTTATCAGGAATCTAGGAATCTATCTAGTTCTCAAGATCTAGATAGACTTCTTACTTAAAACCAATTTGACTTTTCAAAGCAGTAGCAATTTTTTCCAAGATGAAGCTTTGTGAAGATTTTTGCCCTAAGTAAAAATCAAAGGCCTTCCACTCTGGTGCATAACATGGAATCTGCCTAGCTTCTCATTTTAACATAGCTAATTCTGTCTTGTTTTTTTCTATCTGTTCCTGAACCTCTTGCTTTTTATAAAAGTTTTATAAGATTTCTAAAACTTTGAAACTACATTTTTAAAAAACCAAAACCAAAAACCAAACACACATACATATGAAAACAAGAAGACCTGAGACATAAAAAGTTGGTAGTTTGTTGTTTGCTTTGTGGGGCTTTTTTTGTCTTATGACTGTCACATATTAATTACCAAACAGGTACTGTAAGGAACAGGACGCTGAGGGGGAAATACTCTTTTTTTTTTTTTCTATTATTATTTAATGTCAAATATAGAAATGTTGCTCTGTTGAAAGCAACCAAGGAGGAAATCACTGTTCACTTGGTAATGACTTGAGGTATTGCTAAGACATTCAACAATGTCTTGAGGCACAAAATACAAGTTACTTTAACAAGTGTTGGGTACATTACTGTGTAGCATCCTGCCCTCAAGAAAATGAGTCACTGTGGCATATAATTGTTACCTTGGTCTGACTTCAGGTCAGAAAAGGGTATTTTGTGTGACTGGGAAATATCAGCACTCCAAGAGGAAAACACATCTTTTCTTACTTGGGTTTTAATTTGAAAATTAAAACCAAGGCAGTAGCACAAGATTGAATTGAAGTTCAGTTTTCCAAGGCGATGTCCCTTCTTGAAGGACAAATACTGTTTCTCTTTGGAATTTCTGCCTATGTGAATCCTAACCACAGACTACTGAAATTTTGAATGCTTTCATCAGTCACGTCCTTTGAGGTAGCATGTGCATTCAGTCTCTCTGCTCTTTCCCTTCCAAGAAGCATAAATCAGAAAATAATCCCTGTCACTAAACAGTTCATTTTTGTTGCTTCTGGCAACATGAGAAATAACCCAGGGTACATTAAATTACAAGGCCTAGGTTGTACATATGCTTTCGTTCACTGCTCTTTTTCATCTGGTACTTTGATTTTTCCCTATTTAGGTCAAGGGGTGGGGGTTGCGGGGATTTTTTTTTTCCCTTCATTTTTCCCCCTCTGTAACAATAGTACAGAAAATTATTTTTATCTGGGTATCTAAGGCTGAAAAAAATCCAATGAGACTCTTGTTTTACCAAATCAAGGTTGGTAGAGTGCATCTTATTTCAGACAATTAGTAAGGAGGAAGGAAACAGTTAAAGAGCCCTCATAAAATGGTTTACACTGGTTGAGAAAACTTACAAAAGCAGACTTATTTAAACAACTGATTAGTAACTGATCAATTCAGAAAAACTTGTCACAGTTTTTGGGTGATGCAGTCAGTGGTCAACTGTTTCTCTCAGCTGTTTTTTTAGAGACATTAAAAAAATCTGATCTTCCTCTGTCTCAGTCAGTGGAATTAATAAGAGCTTCTTCTATGCTCACAGGTGGCTAAAGCCACAGGAAAATTGTTTCATACCATCTTTCAGCTGAGAACAGAGCTTTAGATCTTATCTTTGGTCATTGGTCAAACTGAGCCTCAGGTTATTTGGACATTTGGTTCACAGATTTTCGCAACAGTATTTATTCAAGAAGTCTGTAACCCGTTTACAAGCCCAGCTGGCAGAGGATGAGCCTTGGAGTGAGCTCTGGCATCTATGTTTTTCTCTCACTGTCAGTACAAAAGTTTCTGAAATGCATGCCAAATAGTTCTGTTTCCTATCCCAGTGTCTGGTGCTTTAAAGACCTGGTAGTCCAAGTAAATATGCGTAAAGAAAGCTTCTTTGGGTAGCCATAAGTTACCTAGTGATTTCTGCTGCATGCTGGAAAACCACAGAAAAGAGCTATACCAAAAAAAGTACAATAAGAAACCCATGTTTAACATAAACTTTCAGAGAAGAGTAAAATCAGATCAATTTTATCAAGGGTTAAATGTCATTGTAGCTGATAATAGTCAAATGATGATAGTCAAATGAGAACTAGCAAAGCAAAAAGTCTTCATTATTCTTCTCATTCCCTCTATGATCTCTAAAGAAGTGAGAGCTGAGCAGTGTTTTCAGAAATGGAAAATTCCTGGCAGCTCCCATTGCATCTGTTAAAAACTAAGAGAATCAAGGACTGCTCTGAAGAAGATATCAGTCAAAGCACCAGCAGCAGTTTACTTAAAGAATTATAGTAGCACAGAATCATTCATGTTGGAGAAGATCTCTAAGAACATCAAGTCCAGCCATTAACTGCCAGGTCCATCACTAAACCATATCCCTAAGCACCACATCTACATGTGGTTTTGAAGACTTAAAAAATAGTAGTCATATAATCATGTTTACCTGGTATGTATTTTCTGATTGTTTCTACAAGTTCCAAGCCTTAAGAATATACCATACACTTCAGTGTCTAAAAGCAGGAGCTTACCAGGCAAATATTTCAGCTGAGGCACTTGAGAGCAGCCACCTCTTGTAAAAAAGGCTTAGTCATTATTGTAGTGCAACATCTGAGAAGTGTGTTTGCTAACTCTGTGAGATCTGTGCATCTGCATTAATTCCTCTTGGAAGGAGAATCTCTTTGCAATAAACTAAGGATCACAAAAAACTTTGCATGTCAAACCAGAACTGGCTCTTTCCTAGAAGTATTTCTTTGATTTTGCTGCATTAATTATATATTATGTAACAACTAGGCATAAATTAAGCCATCAACGTTTTTGAAATTAGGCTCCATTAGTCTCATGTTACTCTTATGGAATACAGTCCTCACCGAGTTCAGACACAAATGCAAAGAAAAATCAGGTCCTCTTGGCAGTACTGGCAGTTATAGTTTAAGAGTATAAGGCTTTTCATTACCACTTTTAAAGGTCATCTGAGCTTCAGGGTATGTAGGTCAGACATCTTCAGAGATGTTTTCTCCTATGATGAAATAAGCCTTGTGAAACTTCAGAAGGACCGTGAACACTGAGAATGACACTAGAAAGAGAACCTGGAGTTTGTGCACATCAACAACAAGACAGATGTTGAGTTTTAGTTTCTTCCAAAAGTCTTGAGCCCAACAGATGCTCTAGAGAAGTAGCATGAAGGCTGGACTTATTTATTTATTTCAATAGGAGAGAGGAGGAAGGGACTTGTTTCCAACCCTCCATACAAATGTTCAAAAAAAGCCAAAAGAAACCAACAGCAAAATCTGTGTTTATTTGTGGAATAGGTGCTTATTTGCTCACATTTTACCTGCATAGCTGCCTACTTTATCTTGGAGAGGAACTAACCTACTCTGTTTTTCCACAGTATAAATGAGCTACTGGAGACATTTCAGTCCATTTTCTAAAACGTTTTTCAATCATCTTACTTGCACTTTATAACTACAGGTGCAAAAGGTTAGATAAGCACCTTCTTTTTTTCCTAGACATCAGACACACTTCAGTTTAAACTTAGTATTTCTGTAGTCAAAAACACTCATACATGCAGCATAACAGGTTCAGGTGTAGTTGTGGTTCAATATCCACAAAAGACTGAATCCCTGGAGTATCTGAACTGCCTTCTGAAAGAAACAAGCTCATCAGTTCTGGAAGCACAGGATGAAAGTAATTGCCTGTTTAACAGCACGGAGAATACCCTCAGCTCAATGCTACATCCTGAGAGTTGTCCTTTGGGGAAATTAGGTAGTTATTTCATCCAGAACTAAAAACTCCCACCTGCAAGAATGAAAACTCTTACCTTTACAATAAACTGTGAGAAAATTAATGAGAAAAGTATTACACCTGACTCATTAATTTCCTTTCTAGAGTAATACAAAGCTTTTATCTACAACCCCATAATGACTCACAAATTATATTTGTGTCTGCTTGGGAAAAGAGCATGTAATGAATTTGGACGTCAAGGGATGAACAGTGCAGGGCTGTAGAAGTAGCCTCCAGGAAGAGCAGCCAGGGCTGCTATGTCAGAGACAGCCCGTTCCCTCAGCTCCATCAGACCCTACCACAGGGCACAGCTGAGCCCATAGCTGCCAGTGGGTGCCCCAAAGAAAACATCTCTAAGAAAGGATAGAAAATTCTGCAGAGAAAGAGGATGAGGGGAAAAAATGTGTGAGAAACAGCAGAGGGAATACCAAGATCAGAGAAGGAGGAGGAGGAGGTAGTACTCCGTGCTGAAGCAGATATCCACACTGCAACCCACAGAGGACCCAACATTGTAGCAGGTGTACATGCCCTGAGAGAAGTGTCAGGTCATGGAAAGCCCTGGAGCAGAGGAAAAGGGTGAGGAGAAGGAGTGGCAGAGAGGAACTGTCATGTACTGACTGCAACCCCGGTTCCCCATTGCCTGTGCAGTCCTGGCAGGGTGGGGAGAGGACGAGGAGTCAGGAATGAAGGAATCACAGAACTAACTAGGTTGGAAATGACCTTTGAGGTCATTGAGCTTTGACCCAACACCCCCTTGTCAACTAGGCCATGGCAGTAAGTGCCACATCCAGTCTTTTCTGAAGAACCTCCAGGGACAGTGACTCCCCCACCTCCCTGGGCAGGCCATTCCAATGCCCAGTCACTCTCTCTGTGCAGAACTTCTTCCTAATATCTAACTTGAACTTCCCCTGGTGCAGCTTAAAACTGTGTCCTCTTGTTCTGTTGCTAGTTGCCTCGGAGAAGAGGCTGACCCCCACCTGGCTACAACCCCCTATCAGGTAGCTTGTAGAGAGTGATAAGGTCTCCCCTGAGCCTCCTCTTCTCTAGGCTAAACGATCCCAGCTCCCTCAGGTGCTCCTCATAGGATTTGTGCTCCAATGAATGAAGTCAGACCTGGAAAAAAAGAGGGTGAATGAAATGTCTTGTCTCTTTGTTTCTCACCATCTACACATTTTTAATTGGCAATTAATTAAATTAATTTTCCCCAAGTCAAGTCTGTTTTCCTCATGACAATAACTGGTCAATCACTCTTCCTATCTTTATCTTCACCCATTATTTTCTCCCCTTAGTGTGTTTCAGGAAGGTAAGTGAGAGTCTGGGTGGGCATCCAGCAGCTAGCCAAGGTCAACCAGCCATAGGGGGTTTGACAGATACTCCTGCAAACACCTTTGCAGGAAGATTAAACTTTAGGAGCATCAGTATTTATTTAACAGAATTATTTCTTGCACTTGCTATGCAAAATACAGTATAAAATTTTTCTGTGATCATTTGCCACCTAGATTTACCTTATTTAACTTTAAGTGCTTAATTGAGTCGTTTGAATCAAAACTTTAGTCACCCTAATCAATGAGAAGGAACAGGCGTCTTCAGAAGATAATTTAAATGTATAGTTGGACAACATTTCACTCAGGAGGCGTTGGGTTCCCACCACTGATTACAAAAGAAACCACAGACAAGGGCATTCTCAAAGTACCTTGAGTTAAGTAGGATGAATCAGGGCATCTGTGGCTGAGGACAAACACCACTTGATCTGTCTTCTGCAAAAGGAGAACCTAGCAATAACACTTTCTAATTTGCATTTAATGTATTGCTAGCACTAGCTACGCAGTTTATTGTACTCTTTCATACATAACTGAAATGTACCTCTCTCCTTACTACTTGAGATTATTTGAACAGTTGATACTTATGGACTCATGGTATAAGGTAGTTGCACATTTTAATGCAGATGTGCTGTGTTTCCCAAGTAATATTTTCTGCAGAGGAAAGCAGTACCAAAACGAACTAAACATCAATAAAAATGGAGAGTTTAGGAGATACTTAGGTGCAATTTTACATTCCAAAGGACAAAATTTGAGCACTGAGCAAATACTATGTGATGCCTAAAATCATCCCTCTTGAATTTAGCTTTTGGGTAAAATATTAGTTTTATTTGTTAGCATGTCAATTCTATTGATCATCACATAACACTAATCCAAAACTGGAAGTTGATGGGAAACAAATGATGCTTCTTTTTTTTGTTGTTAGAGTGATGTTAGTCAAACTACAGGTTTAACTGTGTTAACAATTTATGAGTTAAACAATGCCTCCTTTCAGCAATTTCCCTTCTTTCCTTCTAAATTGCTTGCTGTTGAAACAATACTCTCCTCTTTCCTTCCAGCAAACAAACAAACAAACAAACAAACAAAAAATCCCATAGTTCTCCAAAGGATTTCTAATTACATATAGTTTGGGTTGGGATTTTTTTTCCCCCCCTCCATGTTTATAACCATTTTTGGCTTTCCATCCGTCCTTGTTGAATTTCTCACACTTTTATTTTTTTGTATTTATTGTATTTATTGTATTTATTTATTTTGTATTTATTTGTATATATTGTATATATGGTATATGTATAATATTTGTATCATATTCATTCATTCATTCATTCATTCATTCATTGTATTTAACTCTATTCCCGTACTTCCATGCCCATTATCGATTTTTGCCTCCTAGAGTATGTTGCTGCTTGATCCTGCATTTTCTTTAACACCAATACATATTTTGCATATGTGAATATACAGAACTTGGACTTTGTTCCAGCAGTGCAGAATCCTCCCCACACCTGTCCTCCAGAAAAAACATAGAAGTAAAGCTACATTATCTGCTGATAACTTTGTCAGTATCTTTGACATAACAAAACTTTTATATGCAAGAGGAAAAAAGACATTCAGTACTGCATTTCCAATCAAACCTTACTTGGAGCCAGCTTTGTGCTTGCAGATCAAATGAAAAAAATTATGAACTCAAAAAGAATCTTCAGTGACTTCGATAGATAAATTTCTTAGTGTGATAAGTATGTACTTAGAAAGAGACATACAACCATACCAGAAGTGCTCAGGGCATTGTGGTAATTCACTACAACTGTAAGCAAATTGTGATTGTGAGATTTGCTTACATTTTGGTAACTGGAAAATAAGTAGTGCCTTATGTAAATATACTCAGTGTGAAGGATGAGCCAGTATTACTGCATTTTGTTTTACAGTCTCACCAGCCACTCACTTTTTTGAAACTACTTGTTGTTCTGCTACTTGAGTTGAGCTTTAATTGATATAAAGGGGCAGATGGAAGCCTGTTCATGTAGAAAGACATAGTTATCAATGAGGAACATGAAAATTGATGTATTTGCTTTATAAAGCTTCAGTTCTGTTTTGAGTAGCATAATCTTTTTAATAATGGTAAGGAATATAAAATCTGAAGGTTTGTTTCTTATTGGCCTTTAAGGAATTAAACTTTTTACTCAACGCTTTAAGTCAGTTCTTTTGGCATTTTTACTGATTTGAGCTCCCCTGACTAATTGCATCATTGATTAGTTGATATGTTGCAAAAAGACTGTGGCTGTATATTAAATACAGGAGCCACAACTTGAAAAGAGCCACTTAATTCAGTTTTTGTCCCAGTTGTGTACTCTAATAAGGTAATTTGCAATATGTATGTTATTAAAGTAAGTCAAATCAGCCCCATGATTTGACATGTTGTGGAGAGCTGGTTGTGTCTCCAAAATTAGGTAATCAGTTTTTCAGCACATTTGAAAATTACTGTGTAATTCTGCAGCCATTGAACAAACTCGATAACAAAACTTATACAGAAGCGGAATACTTCTTTATGTTTTCCTTTTAATATTTCATCTAAGACATAAAGACTTATCCAATGGTATAACGTAAAAATATACACCCTAAAATGTCCCAAGAAAGTGGCAAGAGGCATTCTGGTGAAGGAGGATGCAACAAGCCCCTATTTTGCCAGTGCAGTCACAGTGATCCCAGCCAGCATACTGACCACACACACAATGCGCAGGGCATCTTATCCGTGTGTTACAGGTGCTTACACAACCTTGTTAGTTTGGAGTCCCCTCATTTGACTTGGAGTTGTGATTCTGCTGCAGTCGTGATGCTCCCGAAGCTCACCAGTTGCTGAAACATCCAAACCATCAAAAGCTGTAACCAGGCCATGCTGAGACATGTCTGCACAGATTTCCTTTTGCCACACATCTACAAGATATTCAGAATAATACAGTGTGATTAGGCACATTTTATAAATGTTGCAGGTTGCTTGAAACATGTCATTTTTGCCCCCATGATTTTCCTGAGGTAACTGTCTTGCACCAAGCAACAACACTATGTTTTCACTCTGTAGCCCACCTCTCAGTGGGACTAGTCAGTAATCACACATACCCTTCCTTCTGGCTGAAAGCCTTTTCCTTCACCATGTAGCTGGTTTTTGCTGTCTAGCCTTAAAAATTGCTTCTTTGACACTCAAAATAAGCAGCAAAACTGAAACAAGCAGATTACAGCAGGAACAAGTTGTACCAGCACTAAAGCTTTATTGTAATATAATGAAATTCTATCATCAGGCGAAGAAAAACACTGAACTGATATGAAAAGCAGTTTAAAACTCGTGTATAATCACTGCCCTTCCTCAAGTGATTACAACATAAAAAGAGGTGCAAGAATAAATTTGCATTGTTTTTTGTGTTCTTGGAACTGAAATTGGTTGTATGAATGGCTTCATGAGGAACTAATAATTGACTTGGGGGCTTAAGAAGCAAAATTTCTCTGACGGGGCTGCTGTCTCATTTTTTGATAAGATAAGGATTAAGAATATAAATTGCCTAATAAAGAGCAAAATCTTTTCTGTTCAAGTTGTTTTGCTGCCTCTTGTCACAAGGGAAGCTGAAAGTTCTTAGGTTCTATTAAGAAAAAATTCTTAACCACCCTCAAATACATTCCTGTGATGGGAAAATAGCATGCAGCTTTCAAAATCTGTCTTAACCATGTTTTACCCTTCCTGACAGATGAGACCACGGGCCTACTGATATCAGTAGGTTTCCTTTGACAGCAAAGAGAAGCAGATGTTTGAGGAGTTTAATATTCAGGCCTTCCCCAATATAATACATTTCTAGCTTCTATGATGCATCAATATGAGGACCTCTGAATCAAAGAACGCTGCTGGATCACTGTGTTTTAAAGCATCAATAGCTTTAATTTAATTTTTTTTCCAGCCCTCCTCTTTGAATCCATTTTTTTGTTTTACCTCTAAGACTTTCTGTTGCACTGACTTCCACAGTACAAGCTGTATGAAAACATATGTCCCTTTGCTGCTAAATACGTGTCCTAAACCTGGTAAGAGGGTCATTGTGTGCTTCCAACCTCTCGTATTAGGAGTCACAGTGATTTATGATATCAAAGGCAATCCCTGAGCCAACCATGATTTTATAGACCTACATAATATGGCTTCTCAGCTCATTTGTTTCCAGAAATAGGAATCTCAATGTTTAGTTTCTCCTCATAGAAATTTATTCACTGTGAGTGTCATAATTGGTGCTCTTTTTGTGTTTCTTTTCTACTTCCATTTGATAGCTGGAGCAGCTATCTGAAGTTTATAACCAGCTACTTCCACAGCTGAATAGAAGCTGCCAAAAAGACAAACCATTCAGATCAGAGATTTACTTTATTTTTCTGTTTATTTATATAAAAAAAACCTATAGGAAGCAGCTATCAGCAGTGCTGCTTCATGTTAAAGTACTAAAATTGTAATTATTAAAAAAGCTAAAATACTGTTTTTCATGTTAGTTTGGTTAAAAAAAAAAATATTTGCTGCAGGAGTGACAACAGGAAAACTTTATTATCCTCTTGAGAGATGGGTACATGCTGCAAGATGTTTGCTGTGAATATTCAGTAATAAAGTGACCTTGGTTTCAGTTAGCCTCTTGTTGCTTTTTCTTTAGTCATTTATCAGAGATATGTTAGCAAATGTCTTTGTTTCCTATTCTGTTTACTAAAACAACCTGTGCCTGAGAAGAAATTTTGAAGTTTTGTAATTAAAATTCCAAATTCATAGTTATGAGAATTCACAACAGGAAACATTTTGAAATTATTTTTATTTTTGAAGTGTGGGATGATTTATTAAGGTTGTTTAACGTAATAATTTCACTACTTCCAGTCCTTTGCAAGAATAAAGGAAAAACCCTTTTGATATTGATATCTCACTCATGATGACATAAAGGTGACATCGGACTTTTTTGTTGGTGTTCCACTATTTGGTGTAGTAAAAATATGAAATCAGACTTCTTATTCAACAGAAATTGCTACCAACTACTTTGTTGTCATGCTGTCTGTCTCCTTCTAAAATGAAATTATGGTATTTCGTTAGAAGTATTAAAAGGTAAGAGATGTAGAGCAATTTACACTTAGTTTGACACATCAGCTACAACAAATGCAAAATGCTAGAAAATGCTTTTAGTTAAGGGTCACAAAGGATATCAGTGTTCAGAAAGCTTTAACATCCAAATGTGAAGTACAGAGAGACAGAAGGGAGCTTGCAGAATGTCCTTTTTCAGAGGAAGTTTGCTGATACTGACATATTCTTCCCAGAGAAGAATTTCTTGTTGCCTCCCATCTATTCCTTTTAATAAAAATTCTGCAATAAAACATTGTGAAAACCATCCAAAAAGTTTCTATTGAGCAGGTACCGATCACTCACATAGGATCAATTGTAGCATCCATCAGAATTGTTTCTCAGGTACAATTGATGAGTTTTTGGATCTCTGCCTTTTTTTTCCTAGCTGTCCATACAATGACAAGGCAAGACTGATACTTCTAAAAACAAACAAACAAGAAAGAAAAAAGTAACAAAAACTACTCAGATAGATAGACTAAATGACACAGTGACACCCCACTGTTGGAAAGTAGACACATTTGATCCCTTTGTGTAAGAGTCCTGTTTCTTCCACATCTGTACAATTCTTTCATCTTTCATTCAAGTAAACACAGTGAAGGAAAAAGATCACATTGGTGTATGTAAATGAACAGAGACAAGAAAACCTTCATGGAACCAAATAATGTTCTAAAAAAGATGCCAAAATTGACTTTGCCCTGACATAGAACATATATTGTTTCTCTGAAAAGGGTATAACATGAACCATGACATTTAATAAAATATGGGTGTTCTGTTGTCTCTTTTTATGTGTCTGAGACAAACATACACAATTGCTACCTAAAGGCCTGTGTATACCTGTGTCTCTCATGAAAGAATAAAGCAGCATTCAAGGGAAATACACCATTTGCCCTCCAGTCAGTCAGGTAGCTTTGAGGATTAGACAGTCATGATTCTATAAGCTTGAAAACAAGGAATAGGCGATCTCAGAGCACAGTATGAAAATACTGAAAATCTCAGTGAGAAAGGAGGCCTAATCTCAAGATTTTCATAACAGAGCTTCAACTCTCAAAAAAAAGATCAAAATGGTACGATTTTCTTGGTGTGTTGGGGCACGGATTCTTTATTATTTTTGGAGATAGAAATAAATAGAACGTAGAACATGGTTGGATTTGTTTATCCCCATTGGATAGGGCATAAAAAACCATCTAGGAGGCTGAAACGCATCCCTAGTTAAAGAGCAGAAGTCCTGTTAATGTTTTCAGGTCTAATGTCTTGTTTTCAATTGTTGTAAAAGAAGGACATTAAAGGATCAATTTTTTCCCTGTAGGGATATCAGGCAATTGAGTCTAGCCAGAATGGATTTAGGAAAGGCCAGGGGATACAGGTTTGACATCAGGAGGAATTTCATCACCGAAAAAGTGCTTAAGCATTGATTGGAACATACTCCCCAAGAAGTGGGGAAGTCAAAATTCCTGGAGATATTTAAAAGATGTGCAAATGTGGCACTTGGGGACATGGTTTACAGTGAAGTTGGCAGTGCTGGGTTAATGGTTGGATTTAATGTTCCTAAGGATCTTTTCCTACCTAAATTAGTCAATGTTTCTGTGATTCTACAAAAATTTGCATTTTAGGAAGAATTGAAGTGTCTGTCTCATAATGCTTTAGCAGCAGTGCACTAACTACAGCTTCCTTGAAAGATTTGGATTGTAAATTCTCTTAGTCATATTACCAATGATTTCTCATTTGGAAAGCAGTTTTATTCATTTTCCTCTAACCTTTCATTGATTTTTACCTCACAGTCTTCATCTGTAAATGAGTTAAATCTTTATCTGACTTTATACAACTTCTGTAGACCTCAAGAAAGACTGAAGACCATCTTAACTGCATCTGAGGTCGATATACCAAGTTTGATTGGAACACTTGCTGTGCTTTGAGGGTAGATAAAGTACCAACCATGTTTTGGCAACACAAACCTCACCAAAACAATTGACAGACAATTCATAAAGTGCAATGGCTGAAAAAAAGGGCTAATGATTACCCCAAGATGAGGAGCATGTTAATTGAGAGTATCTCCTCTGCTTCTTCATAGGAAATGAGAACTCCGGTGCAAAATCATGTATTAAAAAACCTCAACAAATCTCAAGGTCATCTCATGACTTTTCTTTCAGCTCAAATGACTTTCTAAAAGAAAAAATGTCAACTGACACCATACCTTTTTTATTTAAATTTCAAATTAAAGAAAAGAAATCATTTCTGTTTCAATATGTACTACAGTGACAACTCTTTCTGAAGTAGGGAGTGTGTGAGGAAGTAAACAACAAGCAAAGGGAGAAACTTCATTTATGCAGCGTAGCATATATGGTTCCTCAAGTCAGATGGAGTAGGTTTGCATTTGCAGCTACACTAATAAAATGCTTCAAAATGAATGCAGCAACAATATACTATTTGAAAATGGCTTTTACAGGAGGTTCAAACATCATGTGTACTTTGTCAGAACTGACTTGTTTTCTGGTCCCTCTTATTACTGGGTTACTAGTTTAAAAATTGTCAAAGAAATGAAATCTGGAAAAGCTGTCAAATTTCAGAAGAATGCCTTGAGCTGAATTCTTTGTTTATCTGAAATACTGGGCCATAAGAAAAAAAAAAAAAAAAACCTGCCAAAGAACTGCCAGCTTTTAAAGAGAATCAAAGTGTCAGCAGAAAGAAAGCTGTTATCAATAACATTTCCATACTAAAAAACAGGATGTGTTTTCAAACAATGACACTTTAGATGTTCATAAATAAAAGGTAGTTTTCCTTTCTGAAAAAAAAGTTTCGTGTTGTGGCTCATTTCATTGTTATGCACTCATTGATGTGCAGTCATTTCATTGTAGTTCCTGTCAGAAAGCTCAGCAGCTTGCTCTTGCTTTGGGCTTGCTAGACATCGATGACAATTTCCACAGCCCTATGCAAGTTCAGCTATTAGCAGCTAACTCAGCATCTTCAGCCCTAAACAAAAGGATTTTTTCTGTGCAGACTTCATAGTCGTTCAAAAACATCAGCTTAGTTTAACTCAGACTCTTCATTTAACAATAAGACCAGGAGTCAAAGTCTTAGAGTTCAGTAGTGATGGAATTAAGATTGTTAGAGCGAGTTAAATTTGTCTCCCTGTACACATGCAATAAGAAGCTGTCTTTAATTACACCAGAGACTCAGCCTTCACCTCTTTCTGAGGGCTCTCACACTGGGCTCCTCCTCCAGCTTACTCAGCCAGTCTTTCTGCTTGTTCTCCATGTCTAGGCATGGGTTTTCAATGTCTAATATTCTAACAAATATTGCTTTTGCATTTCATTTCAGGGACTTCTATGCTGCTCCCCAAGACATCAGGGAAAAGACAGACTGAAACGGGTACCTGATACGCCCACTGCCAGACTCAACATCTGCAAAGAAAGCCCTGCTCTTCAGCAGGCAAACAATGGGGTTTTCTTAATAAAACATTCATCCTTGATGAGCTTGCCTAACTGATAAGACTTCTTCAACAGTGTGACTGAACTGTTTCTTTTTTTCCAATGTGATTTTAAAATAGATGAAATTTATAGGCATAGAAAAAAATTGTGGTTTTTTCTTTTTTCTCCTTGAGGTCATCTAATTTTTATGAGCACTTTAATACATTCCGTTCAAATTGTGTTTCTATAATAATGCTATTAGTACATACAATTTATATTACAATGTTATATGTATCATAACACTAATCAAAAGGACATGTCTAGCATGGGAAACATGTCTAGCACGTGCCTGTGGCTCTAGTCTTAGTAAAAGTATAATTTTTGGCAATAAAGACTTACAAGAAACAGTAAAAAAAGTTTAGAAGGTAGTCTTATCAACACCATTAATGATCAGTTTTGGTTACAATCCGTTTGTTCCAACTGCTACCCAGTAGTCCCTTATTCTGAGTTTTGCTTTAATCCTCAGCTCTAGACAATCAAATAGATTCCATGTTTATTTGCCAGTGAATATTTGTGTAACAGAGTGTGATTTTGACTGCCCTTTCAGATTTGCTAATTTAGGAGGTTTTCGTAGGATTATTCTGTGAACTGAACAATGAAGTAATTTTCATGTTTAGGACAGGTACTTTATGATGAAACACTGCTCTGAAGAGCCAGATTTGGACTGGGTTTTTGCACACGTGAACTTTTACTGACTCCAAAAAGCATTCTTACTGGTATCAATATGTCATTTATGAGGTGAACCATGTTCCACCAGCAGCTTTAGAAAGGGCCCTGTGTTTAAAAACATTCACATCTGCTGGTACTAACCTACCACTTTTTCGTAGAGACCTAAGAGACAACCTGAACAAGGAATATTCCTCACTCTTCCCACAGAAAAATCGAACCCTAAACTCTAGCACTTTGCATTCTGAGGCAAAAACATCCATGAGGATGGAGCTGAAGAAGTGATTAAGTCTAGGGTCATTCTGGGAGTTGAATAAACAGAGCATCATAAACATAAACCTCCTGTCAGAAGGTGAGTGTACTAAGGCAGACCTAATGTAGACCTAATGAAGTCAAGCAGTCTGACAAGTTTCTGTAAGCACAAAATACCTTATAACTAAGAATTTTCCTTTTAAATATTTGCTTCCATGTTCATGCATTGAAATGTATGAATAATTTTAAAAAAAAAAAGAAAAAGGGAGTATGGTTATGGGACTGTATCCATGTGGAAGACTATACTAGATCTCACAAACCTCAAAGCTGGCATTACCTCTCAACCCTCATATACACACACAAAGTACAAAAAAAGTGAAAAAAAATAGGTAGAATAATCTGATCATCACCTTAGACTTATTTTTTTTTTCCAAATCGTTCTGCCAACAAACATGCAGCATTCCCAGGTTTAGAACATTGCATTCTGGAATCTAAAAATGATTTCAGGAAATGTTTTGACCTGCAGTACATAATTTTGATAAGAAAACCAGATATTTTAACAATTTCACTAACCGTGTAAATTAAATGTATTTCGGCTGCAGAGTGGACAGGAGTTTTTTGCCATTTGGAGGCCTGGATTTTTTTTTTTATTGAATAATGTATGTTATAAAGTCATAATGTTTTTAATATGCTTCTTTCAAATGTTGCATACATTTTCTCTCATTTCTGAGTAAATGTTTTTGCTGTAAGTGTTACATTCAGGGAAGTTTTGGAAGTTTACTATGTGCAAGGTGCTCTTGAGAGAAGATAACTCATTTCAAACTTATTTAAAATGTATTGAATAAGATGATTGCTTACCAACTGGAAATATTACAATTTTACTACTATGGCAGAGTATTCCTGTTAGGTCTGTCTGCCTGTCAACACTATACATTCTGATCACCCCTTTCATTTTATCTTTATAAGCATAACCATCTCTATGGAGTGCTGTGGCAAAACCATTTAAAGAAAAGTGGGAGAAAAAAGAAAAAGTCTGTCTTAAAACCAGTATTTGCTGCCACTCAAAAAAAAAAAAAAAAAAAAGAAAAAAAAAGAAAAAAAAGAAAAATAAAACCACACAAACCCAAAACCAAAAGAAAAGGAAAAAAAAAACCACAAAAAACAAACAAAAACCAGCACCCCAAACCCTAAAATAAGCCTACTGTCCTTCTTTAACTTTGTATTAAACAGTTATTTCTTGGTATAAAACAATCATGACTTTTACATCATGAAATTTCTTGAGTAAAAGGCCTCCACGAACATTCAGTATTTGAACTATAGTTTAATGTTAGCTACATCCTTTCTTCTTTTGGCCAGCAGTTGCTACTAACTGAAGTAGGAAAGGAGAAGTGGAAGCATGGTGGTTCACTCTTTCAAATATGAAATTTTCTGAATCTCTGTCAGTCTTTAAATATTGAACAACATGTGCCTTTGGTTCTTTTTGGTGTCTTTAATGAAAACAAATAGTTTGAGAATAGAAACAAAAAAAGAAATAATAAAAATTGTCAGTTGTGGAAAAATTACATACAAGGGAATAAAACCTTAAATCTGTGACCTTGTGGGAATTGTTGTATAGCTTACAGAGAAGTTTTGCTGGTAGTGTGACCTGTAATAAAATTCTCCTAGACTTTCTGTCTTTCACAGTCCTTTGTTTCATTTTCCTCCACTATTGCTCATTCTTGTACCTTGTTCCATCAAATGAACAACTGATTAACAAAAGGGATAAATATTGTTTTCCATTTACTTTTTCTAGTCATACCACTATGTAATCTGCCCGTCAATATAATTTTATTCCTGAAAAAAAATCGGTTATATCCCAAATGAGAA
The DNA here is from genome assembly GCA_035222235.1 of Margarornis squamiger. Lineage (NCBI taxonomy): Eukaryota > Metazoa > Chordata > Aves > Passeriformes > Furnariidae > Margarornis > Margarornis squamiger. The sequence continues at coordinate 80,682,922 of JAWWTY010000077.1, forward strand.
AATTAATTACGACATGTACAATAAATGGAAATTGTCTTGCTCATTTCCTGGACTGTTCAGAAGCTGAATCATGCTGTAAAACCAGAAAACCACATTTGTTTAAAATAAGATAGTCATGCCCCACTCTGGTGGGTTAACCGTGGCTGAACATATGGTGCCCACCAAACAGTTTTATCACTACTCTTTTTCAGCTAGACAGGAGAGAGAAAATAAGATGGAAAATGACTTGTAGGTTGAGATAAGACAGTTTACTAAAGCAAAAGCAAACATTTGCATGAGCATAAGCAAAGAGAAAAAACTCCAGTTTTATTCTCTACTTTCCAACGAGTGACATTTGACTAACTCCTGGGAAGCAGAGTTTCAGCACACATCAGCAGTTGCTCCAGAAGGCCCCCCCTTCCTCCCTTCTTCCTCCTTTTCTTAACTTTGGTATCTGAGCTGATGTCATATGGGATGGAATTTGGTTGATTTGGGTCAGCTGGACTAGTTATGTCTCCTCTCAAGACCTTGACCACCCCCAGCCTGCTGATGGGGAGCAGAATGTTGGACAGACAGTGCAGAAGCTGTGTCAGTGCTCCTCAGCTGTAGCCAAATCACTGGTGTGTTACCAACACCTTTCTAGCTACCAGTGCAAAGCACAGCACTGTGAGGGCTGCTATGGGAAAGTGAACTCCTCTGTGGCCAGACCCAATGCACCCTCTTGCATGAAGAAGCTGAAGAGCTCTTCAGAAAGTGTGTTGAGCTCCACAGTTCCTTCCCTTTTTGACTGAATTGGAGCCTAAACCCTGTGCTAGGCACACTATACTGCAGTGAAATGAACCTTCTGCGGCAGTTTCTTTAGCTTTGTTTTAGTTCTAGCATTACAGCCTTCCTTGCAACTGTCTATATGTATTTATGTCTATTGACAGGTATATATGTATGCGTATATAGATGTAGGTGTGAATATATATATATACACGTATATATATACACATGCATAGTCTGTGTATGGCTTCAAACAGAAGGAGACAGTAGAAACTCTGTTCTTTGCTGTACTTTATTTCACTCTATTTCTTGTTCCAGTGTCTCTCATTTTCAAAGTATTACAGATTTTCCTTAGCAATGCATAACACCAATACAAAAGATATTAAGAGAGTGAGTTTGAGAACACTTAGAGTCATTCATCATACCTGAGCATAAAAAAAATGTATTTGGAGAGCACAGAGATATCAGTAGATAGAAAATAATGCATTATACTTGAATCCTTCTATAGTTAGTTAAAAAGAGAGACATCTAAACTGCCACAATATAGCTGCAGAGTTAACTACCTCTTGAGATGAAAGACTTCTTTCTGGATGAAAATGTTGTGATCATTTATATTCAGTTCTTATTTTTAAGGTTATCTAGGTCATCATAAGCAGTAAGGATATTTTTGCTTCTGCAAAAGCTGAGTCTCTAGGACCCACTTACTACTAGAATATTTTTTTTACTGGTGATTAAGGGGACACAAAATCACTTTGCCACTAGTTTACAAAACAAGGGTAATGTTAGTGTATATATGTGCAAAATTATAATTTAAGTCCCTTTCCTTCAAGAGATCTTTTAGTGAATATTTTCAAAGTAGGTAATAGTGATTTCATTTAAGGGCAAATGTTTATTATACAAATCAATTTATATTATAACTACTTATTTTAAAGAAAATAGCAGTTTCAAAGTTAGTTTTTACTGGCTTTGACAGATATGTGTCCAAAACAGGGGGAAACTGGGTTTATATGCATACATAGCTAGTATGTTGTTAGCTTGTTATCTTAATTTGGTGTTAATCCTTATATGGATATTCATTAACAGATATCTAAGTTATAGTCACAGCTAAGAGGATTCATATAATCTCAGTAGCATTTTTGAATTTTGACTTTCTTCTTCATTACTTAATAGAGATATTTTTGAGCTAGGATATTTACCTTTTTTTTTTCTTTTTTTAATGTATCATTTATTTTCCAGGATATTGCTTTTCTCTAGATAGTTCTTTTCAAAACTAGTTAGCTGGAAGGGTTGTGTTGTTCACGTCTGTTTGTCACATTAGATTCCCAGAATCTCATCAGAACCATGTCAAATTACATCAATCCAAACTCTGGGCTTCTGATAACAGGGTGCTACAGGAAGAGCGTGGCTTAAAGGCTATTGTAAGACAAACAGCTTAACATCATCACAGAAGTATTTTAAGAGCTGCAATAATTTATTCAGTGTTCATGCAATATGATTTTTGTTATACCACAATAATCTGAAATTTTCAGTAGCCTATGCTTTACAAAAAATGTGCAGACCAGTGGACTAAATTTTATAGGTGTATTTGTAACCACTTCTGGGGAAAGGATTCACTTTCTGCAAAGAAATACAGTAATGAGATAGAGATAGCTTTCATTCCATCCCCAGAAAAGAGCCAAATACTGAAACAGGAAATTAAAAAATGCTCCCTGAAGTTAAATATGTTACAAGATATTGCTGCCCTAGCTATAAGACTAGGAACGTAGCAAAATTGCATCCTCTGGCTGCACGAGCGCTACAAACAGATTTGGCATAGATGCAGATAAACCAGGCAGGGTGCCTTTCTGCTTCTGCATTATGTAGGACATGACAAAAGATGGTCTATCAGAATAATGTACATTATCATATGCTGCTGCTACTGTTACACTCAGCTGCCTCTAAAATTTGGACAAGCCCAGGCACACAGAGAATGAGCCTTTCTCATTTCATCCCTGGACTAGTGAAGCAGAGAAACTAAGTCTGTCACAACCAAAGAATTGGCCTGTTTCTTGAAGTGTGCTATGGCTTTCTCTGGTAAAACTCATATTTTTCAGAAAAGACTGCTAAAATCCTTTTTTTTTTTTTTTAGCATTCTGTGAATGATTGGAATGATCTGGCAGGAGGTTTTGCCCACAACCCTAAACTTTCTCACAAGAAAGCAAGAGCTTTGAAGGGACAAGTCTAATTTTTCTCTCCCACGCCTGCAAGGCTAGTTACTGTTGTGCCAGGCTTAACTTGCGTAAATCCCTTAAATCATTCTATATCCCTTTGGGACTGAGATTAGAAAGTTTTTCAGGCTGCAATTACCAGCTCATTGAGGGAGGGAAGGGAAAAACAAGATATGTTCCTGAAAGTTCTTCTCCAGTGAAGGGCAGCAATGTCATCTCAGCAAGTAGTTTCTATTTGCTAAAGCTGTTCACTCAGCGAGAATGACACCTTATCCAGTGTGTATGATCTTACTATTCCTTTCTCATGTCTTGTCCTAATGAGCCTCCTAGTCAGTACTACACAGTCTAGTATATTCCCTTTTTCATATGGAAGTCTTATTGATCCTCTTGAGTAAATTACATTTGAGTGGTGTTGTGAATTTGCTGCTAGGAGAATATTTAAAAGAGTTTAAAGGATTCCCTAGCAGTGGCACCTCTTAACTCTGAGAGCCAGAATATTGCCTCTCCTGTATTTAGTAATAACAGAAAGCTGAATTTCCCATAGGTCAGTCCAAAACACTGGCCACGTCTACACCCAATCTCTGTCACCCTCTATGAGTAATTCTCATTGGAGATTTCCTATGTTAATGTTGTCAATTTTATTGGGGGTCTTACAAATAATGGTGGGTCTAGCCCTCGTAGTCAGAATAAAAAGTTTAGATATACTCAAAATACCAAAGGCAAAGAAGCACCTTACATTTTTTAATTTTTTAAGAGTCATATAACTTCTATTCCACTTGTGAATATAGTGGAATGGAATAATAGATTTGAAAAAAATATCAACCACATTGGATTCCCAACAAAGTGTTCTTCTGGACCCAACACACACCTCCCTTGCATCAAAGGAGTTCTCTGACTTGTGCAGGATTTGGCTTAGGCTCAGGGAGACGTGTATACGGATATTGGGAGTTAGACATAACAATTTCATACCACTCCTGCTTTGGGGCTCTGCCAGGTACAGTCTGAGTATAACACACCTGTGTTTCCCACGTACCATTGCACTAGTGTCATCATTGCTGCAAAATGTGACAGGAAAATTCAACATATTCTACCTTCTCCAAACAAGTCTCTGAGGTTATATCTTTTCTGCTTACACTAAGGTAATCTGGTCTTAATGGCTGCACCACAGTGAGACAATACTTGAACTAAAAGGTACAAAGTAGCATCACCAGTTCACTTACAGCTCTAAGACCTTCTACTGACACAGCTCATCATTTTTATTGCTGCAATAATACATTCTACTTTATAAAATCTTTTGTGCTAGTACAGTGAAGAAAATTTCCTGCCCTGTTGGTCACATGTGGGAGTTGTGAGAAGGCATTAGGAGTCTAATAGAATTTGATAACTTTCATCTGCATTAACACATTACTGTGGCCTTTTTAAACTACGATGAGATAAAAATTCAGCTTGTGTCCCTGGACAGGCATCAGACTAAGTGAAAGAGACAATATTTTCAGTACTTCTCTAGCTAGAACCAGCCCTCAAACTGTAACTTGAGTCATTTTTAAGTGAAGACAAAACTTCAAACTGGCCAGGTTGGGTGGATGGATCAAGTTACCTATAATGCTACAGTACCAAAGTTTGCAAGGTATTTCTGGTATGCTATATGTTATGCAGTGTTGCCGTCAAATATATTACACTGAAAAGGAAGGAAAAAATTAATTTGTGAAACAAACATAAGCATTTGGCTGATTCTCTGGGAACCCCAGCACTTTAATGTGCACAGTGGGCTTTTTGTCAGTCAGTTATTTGTTTTTATTGCGAACTGAAGTCATAAGGGACAGACTCCAGTGAAATCACTATCTCTGAGCTGGCTGTGAGATAACCAGAAACCCTTCAGCTAGGGAACAGCATTATTTTTCTTTGGTATAAATTTCCATAGTTTGCTAAATAAATTATGAGCTACATTGGCCCACAGTTCCCAGCCTCTTGTGCAACTCAGTCTGATACTAGGAAATTCATGAACAAGGAACTGGAGTTCCTCACATTTCATGTAGGTACCAAAATTCCTATTTATTTTACTGGGAACAGGAGGTCTTTTTTAGTCAACCTTTTCTGCTAGTAAGGAAAATCAAATTTTTTCTAAGGCCAAAAATGTACTATCCTTATTCTTATGGTAACAACAGTAAATAAATTGAATGTTGCAGCCCTTCAGTTTTGCCAAATTGTCATCTAAAGCAACAATAAAAATATGAGTCCAGTTTGTTCTGCCAATTGCTGAAGGTATCATAGAGGTTAAATAACAAATACTGAATGTTTCTGCTTTGGATCGTGCTATAAATGAAATTGGATAAACACAGGAATATAAATCAAGAAAAGGTGCTAGAAAATGATGCCATCAGTTAGAAAAATGTGCCATACTAATACTTGATCTGTCCTCTTACTTGCTGAAAGTAGAAAAGAGAAAAGCATTCAGTATCTTGAGTAATCCAGGCACTGACTGATTGCATCTCATAATGCTTTCTAATGTATCTTCTAGAATACCTTATAAATCATAGGCAGGCTTTTTCTCTTTAAATGCTATTTTATCAATTCTCAATTGCTCAGCTTTCAAAATAAAGAAAGAAAATTAGGGTCTGAGCAACTAGGATTTATCTTCTTTCTGAAGGCCTTGGTTCAGTTCAGTATTTAGGTGCATATACTGCCTGAACTAGGTGCACAGTCCAATTAAAGGTGTGCTTAAGTACCTATGTGAATGAAAACCATTTTCGGTCTTTCAAAACACCATGACATTAGATGTATGTTAGGAAATCATCCTACTTGGAAAAGGTCACACAAAGAAACAAGGAAAGCAGTTGTTTTCATGAATATGCTTATGAGTTTGAGTTTCAAATCTGTGATACAGTGACTTTTACACGGCTTCACATTTCACTGCTAGTGTTTGTGTGTGTGTATTTGTCTTTTACACTTGTTTCTGCATGCAAATTGACTAGAAAGTTGTAGTTGCTCACCTTAAAGCCAGAAAACCTGGGAAAACTGGGAAACTCACAAACTGGAGAAGGCAGCTCTACTTGTTCTACCCTGCTCTTTGCAAATCTTTTGCTTGGCAAAAGGAGGTGGGGCGATCTCGGGCAGATACAGAGGCACTGTTGAGGAGCACCTGGATCTCATGGCAAGGAGCATCTGCACAGAATCTTTAAGCTCTCTGATCTGTGTAATCCTGCTGAAAATTTTTCTTCCTAGCAGATTAATTTAGAAGTAGTCCAGTACAAATCAACTTTTCCTGACAAGCCAGAAGAAAAAGAACAAGAGACAATGAGAAAAAAGTAGGTTATAGAGATGAAAAGAGGGAGCACATTTACAAAGAGAGGAAAAGTAGCTAACAAGACCTTGGCCCCTCAAGTGTTAGCTACACTTCTATTATTTCATTTTGATTTATTTCAGGCACTGGGCATTGTCATCTACTTCTCCCAAGCTGCAGTTGATTTCAGCCCTATATTTTCAAACCTGGAAAGCTGTTCAAGCTTGGGTCTATTTGTAACTTCTTGTAAGATGTATCTTGCAAAGCCTTCTTTAGATAAGAGCTACACTGACTTCCATTTCTTTAACCATAGGTGTACACAGGGCTTTGAAACAGAGCTGGAAATATGTGGCCATGGTGAAGAATGTCATAACTCTGGCAGCAAGCATGGTTCAGCAAAATACCAGTAATTGCAGAGTTGTGAAAAAGCTGTCAATCTTGTTGAATAGAGAGGAAATTACTGCTTTTATTATGCATTCCTTTGGCCCACTTTTTAAAAGGATGTCGAAAATAAGGATGAGAGGTTATGTAAAACAACAATAGAGGACATCATTATCTGAGCTCAGGGCACCATCTACCATTGCCTCCTCTCCTACTTGACAATGAAAGCAGAGCACTACACCTCAGTTAGTATTTGGGTCTGTTTTAAATTGCAGCCAACCAGCAAGCTGTCCTTCTGAAACACACTAGTAGAAATTTATTCTGAAAGTATTTTGATGTTACATTTCATAGATGGTTGTTGCAATATAAAATGATATTCTGATTTTCTGTCTTTTGATGTTCGCCTTATTTTTCTGCCCAAAGATTTGTTAGTCATGGAATCAGAAGTCAGCCTATTAGTTTACTCAGTCCACTTTTTGTCTAGGGGAAAGGCCAAAAAGAACTCAACTTTTTTCATAAATAATTAGGAAGAATGAGCAGAAAATTGTATCCAAAGTAAATCCATGTGTATCATACAGAAGGCACTCTTTCCTAATTATAATACCAGGGAATGTCAAAGATTTGTAGGAACCCTATCTTAAAACTCTGCCTTCATTTTCTAGCAAATGTCTATATGATTTTCCAACTTCAGATAGAAATCATCTCTTCTTCAGATTTGATATACTTTTCCTACCAGACCTACTCTAGGGGGTTTGAAGACCATATGAAGTGGATTTAAAAGTGTCTTCAGAGTCTGACTTCAAAATGAATGATCAGAGTACTTCTCATATTTACAGAGCAGAACTGCAATGGTGGAGTTTCTCCTGGGGGCCATCCATGTGGGAGCAGCCCATCAAACTGTGGGTGTAGAGTTACTGGTACCTATGTCAGTGTCACAAGATCCACATATTTTCCCAAGTCTGTCAGCTGCCTCTTCTGATGCAAAGCCTTGACAGTCTGAATAGTTTTACCCATGACAGTGCAAAACCAGGATAATGCTATCGGTTTCTTTTGGATAAGCAATGTCCTTAATGGTGAGTGGGAAGGAGAGGGAAAAAGAAGGAAATGAGATTGTTCAGCATAGCTAAAGAATAAAGTTCAGCCTTTTTAAGCACATCTGTCCAAAGTAAACTTTCCTGTGAAGTAACACTGTTTTCCTGCTAAGCTGTTGTTCAAAGGATTTACATCTAACAGGAAAAATGAATAATCCTCCCAGTTCTTCACTCACTGTGTCAATGAGCTCATGTACTATGTAAGACTTAAGGCTTATCACAAAATGCTAGAGGATCAAGGGACTGCAGGGATGAAGTGATTGTCAAATTCTGCTGAAACTGGAAAACACAGAGATGACAGACTTGCTTAGATTGTCAAGACTGAGGGCTGGTACCACATATAGCACTGTGTTCAGCCTACTCACAGCAAGGCTTACAGCCTCAGCTAGTAATGCAATGTTTAGGAGTGAGACTGAAGTCTGAAAATAAGATTGGAGAATGAGGAGTTAATTCCTTTTCATATTGAACTGGCATAGAACATGAGTAATGTTTAATAAATCACTGGATGAACAACAGTGTAAAACACATAAGAGAAAAAATAAAGAGACCTCTGCTTATTTACTGTTATGCCAAACTTCTCTTTAATAACTCTCTACTTCCAAAATGTCTACTTATTTGAGAAGGTGAGGATTGCTGGATGCATGTGGCAACTATTTTCTCCAAGGTCAGAGGGTGATACCAGACAGATTCTGTGAACAAGGTTTCGTCTTCTAAAACCTGTCAGATTAGCAGCATATGCCAGGAATAAATACACACAAAAATGTTAGGTAAAAACAGAAATAGCCTTGCTTTTGTCTCCAATTTATCATTCCACATGTGATACTGGTCAACAGGTTACATTATTTTTCTAACCATTGGTTGAAGGACCACATACCAGACTGCAAGTAGTGTGCTGTCTCCAAGCCACATGGAATAGGATTTTTCTTATATTTTGAAAGCCTTTTTTTTTTCCCCTCGGAGACATCATGGTCCACTGTTTTTGATATCCACATCTGTCCAGATTGATATCAACGTGTGACATCCTGTGGCATTAGTCACACCCAACTGGATGCACAGAGATCTGTTGGCATTCTGATAGAGTGGAGAATCTGTCATCTTTAAGGTCTCTTCCTCAGATCTCAGATATTGATGGTTTCCAAGCAGTTCTTTGCAGACAGATACCCTTGTCATAATTGACAAGTTGGACAGCATGTTTAACGGAGAGACAAAGGATTACAACAGCCAGCAACAGGCTGAACTTCAGACCATTTCTCTTCAATCTGACATATTCAGCAAACACTAAATTCCACTTTAAAAATCCAGATAAAGTGAAGCAGTCTTTCCATGCAAATCCTCCCATTGTGACGATGGACCCACTGAGCAGGGCAATAGAGAGCCCTCTGACAACAGTAGCCCACAGGGCTTCCTTGTCAGCACTCCACTGCCCCATGTCACAAAGTCAGCCTCTCCCCTGCTGAGCATCAACACTGTGAGTAATTCATTGAACACAGCTGAAAGTGAGGAAGAAATCAGGGCAACTAAAACTGAGGAGTTAGGACAAGAGAAATGTCAATATTCTCAGCACTATTCCCTAACAAAAGAACTAGCAGAATAACAGTTAGCCACCCTGGAAGGAAAACAAAGATGTTGCAAAACACTATTCAAAGCCATCAGATATTATATATAAAAATGATAAGATTTATGATGAGAAATGCTTTTTAAAAAGATATTCAGGCTTCTGTAAACCTAAGAACCTGAAAATCCTTCTTAGGGCAAATGACAATTACATACTGTACCTTGCAATTATTTATTAAATTCCTTCATTAATTTAAACCTTTTTTAATGTATTTTCTGTAGTGTTTCTTTTCTTCTAAATTATAAATACATTAATTTATAATATTGTAATCACTGGAAAATATTTAATGTTTCACCTGAAACATTCACAATGCACTCAGTTTGAAAAATTTGGGTTCCTGCGCTCACATCTTCAATCACAAGATCCACACTTAAAAATGTCCCTAAGGGTATAAAACACATTACTAGGGTGAAAGACACATTCTTCACTGAGTGTACAGAATTTGTTCAAACATTGGACAAAAAGCAAGACTACAATTCAAGAGTATTGTGATTTAGAAAACGAATAGAAAAAATTAGATAAAAGACAATAAATTACAAAGTGGCAAACAACAAATTGAAAATATGGGTGAGATCTCAGAAAAAAAACTTTGAACAAACCCTTAAGTAATCCAAGCAAGTACAAAACTGCAGGGGATATAGCAATCTTAAAGGCAAATAGTTAATATCTGGATTAATGTTGTTCAAGAAATATGTGTTATTAGAAAATTCACATATCTCAAGGAGGAAACACATGCAAAAAGTATTAGAAAAAAAATACCTGAGAGTGTAAGTGCTGAGAAAAAGAATTTCCCTTTCGACAGAAAATTTTCTGCAGAAAATATCATAGAATCACAGAATAGTTTGGGTTAGAAGGGACATTAAAGATCATCTAGTTCCAACTCCTCTACCATGGGCAGAGATGGCTTCCACTAGAAGATTGCATGAATTCATGGTGGTTTGAAACGGGAAAGTATCTGAACTTAGTTATTTTATTTTCTTTTATTCTGAAAGACAGAATGAACCCTACGAGACAAGGTAGGAGAGATGTTACATGGCATAGAAGTATGTAGGTTTCTTAAAATAGTAAGCAGATACTGTTTGTAATAGTAAACAGCCCTAGCTGTTTGCAGACAGTGGTCTAAAAGTTCAGGAGTCAGCAAGGTACTGCTCACTGTGCAGGATGAGAAGCAACAAAGTCATTCTTTTGTTAAAATTTTACTTTAACCTGAGAAGCCATAGAGCTGAGACAGAAGCCTGAGAAATAACTTTGGAGAAGGCAAGCTACCATGGCCTCTGCAGTCATTGCAGGCAGTTCTCATCATCAGTGCCCAAAAGCTGGATGCAGGAGGGTAATTACTGAAGCTGTCAATGATGTGGAAGATACAGAAATCAAAAGATCCAACCTGAAGAAGATCTTGAGGATTCTGTAGAACACACAAACATCAGTCACCCAAATACAGAAAAGAGTCTTTAAATGCCAACTGATGAATGCCAAGCAAACTTATATTGCTAAACACCAAGCAAAACAAGGTTTAATTGTAAAATCTCCATCAGTTGGTGCTCCAGTCTAAGCAAATTTTTGAAAGTCATCTCTTGGTTGTAGTGTTAGATATCTCACATTAATGGCCTCTTCATAAAGCAAGTTTTCAACAGTTCTGCATAAAATCCTCTATGAGGACACAAAAGTAAATTTAGTTTACTATGCATGGAAGTTAGATCAAAACCCTAGAGAATGCATAATTATCTCCATTCAACAAAGAGCTTGCACTCTTACACTTTACTCAAAACTTTCCTACAATCATATTAATTATAGATAACATTTGAAATGACACCTGGTCACAGGTTTTGAGCTAATCACCTCTCCAGCAGTCCTTGTATATGACTAATTTTGTCATCTTGAATACTAGAAGAAGTGTTAAAACAAGGAGGAAATTCACAGATTTATGTTACTGCATTTGTTACACATTTCATACAAGCTGTGTCTGTGAATTATTTGTGTGTTGTATTTTCACTAACTGCTATGCATGGTGTGATCCTCTAAATCTGATCATTCATTATCTGATAGAGAGACTGAAATGTCTTAAGCAGGAGAACAACAAATATTGAATGACAAGTAGCAGACAATGAAATACCCTTCTTTAACACCAACTTTAATAGATGAAAAATTATTTGTGCTATAATTCTTGATACATGCTTCATTTAACAAGGCAAATTCACTGCATGCTGTTTGCAAAGTCTTTTGGAAGATTTCTTTAGAAAAATATTGAAAAGCTCTAATTTCAAATATAACATCTCCTTTTGTACAGCTTATATAAATCAATGTTGCTGACTGAGGGTATCTAAATAAGCAGAAGCACTTAGATGGCTATTCAGATCTGGTAAAGTCAAGTTTCATTTCATTTTAGTCACAGTTCATTCTTTAAAACTACTCCATTTTTTCACATCAAAGTATATGATGAATGAACTGCTTGACATGCCTATCCTTGTTCTTTAGTAAAAGCATTACAGTTGCTTGGTCTGTATATATAATTATACCACTTAATTGATGTTATAAAAAAGGGTGGTTTGGTCTGTGTGTTGTATCATCTGACTGTGTTTACCCCAAAGAGAAGTGACATGAATGAGACATGGATTTCAGTTTCTGCATGTGCAAAAGGCAGATCCTCAAATAGGGAAGCTCAGAAAAATCCAGTGGGAAGAAGGATTACAAGATGCACATGACTGTGGCATACATCTCTCCAAGATTATCCTTTGCCACTAGGTCACAAAACAGTTTGGCAAATTCACTTTCTTGGAAGGAGATTCTGTTCATCACTTTATCTGATGTAGATAAATTACACAGACTATAAGATATAATCCTATCATATAATGAAAGAAAAAGAGCCAAGATACTGAAAAACACCGCATTCTCAGCAGATAAAAATTGTGTGATGTTGCTCACATGGGAGAATTTACCTTAACAGTATTAGCCAGTATGTTAGTTTGCCCCTGTGATAGTTCAAGTTGCATTTTGCCAGCTTCTTAACCTCTCAGAGATGACTGAATCTCAGTGCTGATGGAAGCAAATAGTAAAAATACTATTATATCATTTGGATTAAAAGATACTATATAAATAACAATTCCTTAAATAAGTGTACTGTAAATTATGAGACAGCTTTGATTTACAACTCTTTAAGGGGGTTTAAATCTTACATTTCATACAGTCACTTTGACAATTTGGATGTTACAAGACTTAGTAGTCCCAGAGCAATATAAAGCCAGAGGGAGAGAAAATTAAAGGCTTGTGATTTTTCTTTCTTTCTGTTTGAGGATATAGTTCACCAAAATCCACATTAAAAACAAAATGGCTTTTTCATTGGTCAGTCATTTGAGGAAATAAAAGCAATTAAATGGCACATTGATTTTCAAATTTCCTTCTTCCAAACTTCAAATGTATCTTCTCTAGGAACTAACAATGAAATATTGTTATTTTACATCCACTTCTAGCTAAGGCACAAAACCTGCTTGCACAGCGTTATGCAAGGTGGAGCCCAGCAAATTAAGCTGACCTCATTCCCCTCAAGCAAAGAAAGTAGTGAAGGGTGAAGTGCCATTTTAGGAGTAACTGTTTAGGTTAAGCTAGGGACAGGCAGTCCAGGGAGCTTAAAAATTGTCTTGGAAACCTGATGGAACACATCTTCTAAACAATTCTGAGCACTAGACTCAAACTCTTCTCTCCTGTAGCAAGGTGAGTAACTATATGGACTCTGTCTGGATTAACCATAAGGCCAGAAGAACAGCTCTATCCAGAAGTTCACAGCTGCCCAGCAGCTGCTTCTAACAGCACCCAAGACCAGACGCTTAGGGAATAGTATAAGATGAGCCATGATGCTGATATTCTCCCAGCCTCCAACAATTTGCAGTTCATTTTTGAGCCAAAAGTGGTATTTTTATATTTAATAGTCCTCACTGGATCTTTTTCATTAACTTAATCATCCACTTTGAAATACACAAATATTACTATCCACAGTATCTGCAATAAGCAGATTAGTTAGCTAGTACATGCATTATAACTTTGGGAAAATGTGCTTTTAATGTGGATTTTTACTTCATGCAAATAAAATTAAACATCTTGTAAAATTTAAGGTTAATTTATAGGCAGAAAAGGTGCTTCAAAATATGATCCCCTTGGTTAAGTTTTCTCAAATCAGTTTGGACTGTATGAAGAAGCTGGTAAATTGTGTATCCATCACAAAACAGAAGTTAAATACATTATTCAGCACAAACTAGCTAACAAGGATACTTGCTTTCAGGTAAGGAATCCCTTTGTTTTGACTTAGAGAATTATTCTTTTTTTTTTTTTTAATTTTTTTTTTCTTTTATTGGGAGTATATATTTACACCCAAGGAATACAATGTTTAATTTTAAGTATACAATAACTATTAAAAAGTTAACAGATTTATTTTATTTAAGTTGATGGCTCTTATTGTAAAATTCCTTTTCCTCTGAAGTGTTGTTTTGGTTGTTTTGTATTTACAAAGAAAAAAAAAAATCATTCCAAGAACATTTTATCTGTTTTGCTCTTTTTGTGATTGCACTGTGTTTCCATGGCCAGGTTTTGGTAGCAGGGAAACTACAGGGGTGGCTTCAGTGAGAAGCTACCAGAAACTTCCCCCTTCCCTGTGTGCTGTCCCCTTCCCTGTTGGCCTGTGTTGCTGCCGGGGAGGAGGCAGATAAAAAATTGAGAGAAGTTGAGTCCAGGAAGAAGGGAAAGGTGGGCGAAGGTGTTTTTAAGATTTAGTTTTATTTCTAATTTCCCTAGTCTGATTTATTGGGTGAATAATTAAACTAATTTCCCAAGTCAAGTATGTTTTGCCTTTGATGGTAAATGGCTAATAATGTCTCCCTGCCTTTATCTCAACCCACAAGCCTTTGGTGATATTTTCCCTCTCCTGCCAGGAGAGGAACAGTGGAACAGTGTGATAGAGAGCCTTTGGTGGGCAACTGGCATCCTGCCAGGGTCAACCAACCACAGCGATGAACTAAATTTAACTTTCATTCAGTATAAGTGAACTATTACCTCAGGTTATGAAAAACAGCTGTGAACTCATCTGCTTCTTAGGTGGTGCACCCCCGAAGTCAGCTCAGTTGGAGTGCAGTAGTAATTTACAGACTTGTCGCTCCATGGAGACATGTGTCTACATTTACAAATGTGAAGGTTGCCATTTCCAGGTATGATACCAGCTGCACTCTTGACAGCCTGCCTTGGGGTAACCTCTTACATTGTAGACAGATAGCTCAGATGATTAAAGAAAAGCTACCGTGTGTGAGCTGTCAGTAAACATAGAATCACATAATCGTTATGGTTGGAAAAGATTTCCAAGATCACTAAGTCCAACCTTTGACTGCCCATCACCATGCCAAATAAACCACAGCACTAGCTGCCATGTCCAGCCATTTCTTGAACACTTCCAGAAATAGTGACTCCACCACTTCACTGGGCAGCCTGTTCCTGTGCTTAGCCACCCCTTCAGTGGAGAAATTCCTGCTGATGTAGAACACGAATCTCCCCTGGCATAGCTTGAGGCCATTTCCTCTTGCCCTGTCACTGGTTGCCTGGAAGAAGAGACCAACACCCACCTGGCTATAATCTCCTTTCTGGCAAGTGTAGAGAGCAATAAGGTCTCCCCTGAGCCTCCTATTCTCCATGCTGAACAACTTCAGTCACTCTTCATAAGGCTTGTGCCCCAGACCCTTTACCAGCTCCATTGCCCTTCCATGGACAGCACCTCAATGTCTTTCTTGCAGTGGGGGCCCTGTAAGCTTTCAGCAGATTAACACTCCAGCCCAACTTGGTGTTGTCTGTGAACTTACTTCACTCAATCCCCTTATCTCAATCATGGATAAAAGTATTAAATGAAACTGGCCTCAGTACAAAGCCTTGGGGAACACCAATAGTGGCCAACTACCAGCATGCAGTACCACTCACCACCACTCTCTGGGCCTGGCCATCCAGCCAGTTTTTAGTCCACCAGAGTGCACCTGTCCAAGCCATGGGCTGCCAGGAAAATGCTGTGGGAGACAGTATCAAAGGCTTTGCTGAAGTCCAGGTAGACTACATCCACAGCTTTTTCCTCATCCATCAGTTGTGCCACCTGGTCATAAAAGGAGATCAAGTTGGGCAAGTTGGAACTGCCTTTACTAAACCCATGTTGGATGGGCCCGATCCACTGGTTGTCCTGTAAATCAAATCTTTCATTCTTTAGTGAAGAAAAATAGTTTTTTAACTTGAAGTTAAATAGAAGAAAATGAAAAAAAGGCAAGGAAAACCTTCATCTTCATAATCATTGTAACCATTATTTGTGTTTCCTCTCTCATAAGGGGGAAAACACTGATAAACACAATGGTAAATCCGAGCAATTATACAGTATTCTTCATCTCAAGACCCTGAGCAGTTAATAATCACTAATTAATTAAGCCTTGCAGCATTTCTGGAAGGGATATGCAAGTTGAATAATGTATTTCTCTGGGGACCCAAATTGTAGGCTTTTTGTGTGACCACAGGTTAACTGGAAAGTTCTCAATAGAATGTATCTCAAAATCTAAGCTGTCAATGTATTTCTAAACTCAGTTCCAGTGAAATGGTCCCATATGCCTGCCTGCTCCATAGAGGCATATGTGGTTATAAGGGGATGTGTGGTTATAGCAACCGCAAAACAACAGAGAAGAGAAGCCGTGGGAATTTAGAATGGATTACACTCCACATGCTCAGAATTTCATTTGAGGTTTGTTTATCAGGTGTGCTCTTCCAGAGAATTTTTTATCACACAAAGCAGGCTTGTAAAAAATTGTATGACTATACATGTCCTACCTTCATTAATGCCTTCCATAGATATAAGGCATGACACAGCTACTTTATACCTAGGGGTCACAAGTTCTGATACAGTAACATGATTGCTGTCTCAAAGCCCCAGACTGGTGCAAAGTCTGCTGTCACTCATAGGATCAGTAATCTAGAACAACCTTGAGCCACTGAGTGGGTTCAGATCAGCACACGTGAAGTCTGGTTCAAATATAAGCTGATAGGATCATAGACTCACAGAATATGCTGAGTTGGAAGAGACCCATTAGGATCATTGAGTCCAACTCCTGGCCCTCCACAGGACCATCCCTAAGAATCACACCATGTGCCTGAGATCATTGTCCAAACACTTCTTGAACTCTGTCAGGTTTGGTGCTATGACCACATCCCTGGGAAGCCTGTTCCAGTGCCCACCCACCCTTTGGCTGAAAAACCTTCTCCTGATCTCTAACTTAAACTTCCCCCGACTCAGCTTCCTGCCATTTCCTCGAGTCCTGGCACTGGTCACGAAAGTCCCTCACGGGGATGCTGAAGACTCCAGTGAGGTCTCCCCTCAGTCTCCTCCAGGTGGAACAAGCCAAATGACTTCAGCTTCTCCTCATAAGGCTTCCCCTCCAGACCCTTCATCATCCTTGTGGCCCATGATAATATGGAATAATAATGGTCTCTGAGAAAGAGGCAGAAAAAATATCACAGTAAAAGCAGCCTTTTAATTAAAATACTAATTTTCTTATCTATTGCCAGAATTTTAATTAGATTATCAGTTCATAGTATTGATCTATTAAAACTTGAATCTTCTTCTTTGATAACAGCAGAATTCTGTCCCTTTCTTTGATCTCTGTTCTGGATGGAAGCTGATGGTATCATTCTCACCTTAATCCCTCTTTTGAATGCAAATAGATATTATTAGGTGTGTTAAACAGATGTTAATTAATGCTTAATGGAAAGCTTTTGTATTCTGCCTGGCAATTGTTTAAGAACACAAGGTGCTGGAGCTACGGATCACATCTTATTTGGTGCACAGTCTTGTGTTCTATGCATGCCAAACAGCTTTTCTTGAAACTGAGCAGGGGGCACAGCCCCAAACGACCACCAGAGACCACCAGAGACCCTCGGAGAGGCCCACGCAGGCACAGTAACAAGTACTCCGTAAGGTAGCTCAAGCTAAATGACCGTGAATTAGGTAGGTGCAAACTATGCATTAGATGAGCGGATTTATGTAAATTTCAATATAAAAATTCTCTTGCTGTTAACTCCCTGGTGTTACTGATTTGTGGAAAATTTCCGCCTTGCACCCTGCACAGAATAAACAACGTCTGCTTTCTAAACCTGTCTGTGTTTAGAGTTCCTAAAATTTAGCAACAAACCTGTGATGCACCTAAGATCTGACTTTTTTCAACTCATGTGCTGGCTACATCCATGGCTATGTGACTATGTATTGCAGAAACATTTCCCTGAAACTATCTTAATGCTAGCACACTTTCATATTAAGCTTTTATACAGAATTATTTCATGCAGTCTAGTCAATCTATTTGATAATTCAAATGTATTTTATTATTCTCAAATCCGGATACCTTCTCTGCATATCCAAAATTACACCAGCTTGTTGGCAAGTGTTCAGTATGCTCCTGTTCTCCTCTCCCACTTTTAAACTAAGACCAGACAAAGAAAACTACAGAGATATTCTTTGAAAAGGTCAAGTTCTGCTCTCAGCAACAGCAGCACTCTTGAATATAGATTTAGGCTCTAATGGCTGCTGTCTGTCAGACTGTCTGATGACTAAAAATGGCAATATTTTCTCCCTTTCAGTAGCTACCAAGTTATAAAAAAATAACATTAGAACAAGAAAAGTGCTGCTGATGAGACAAGTTTTGATTGTAAGGACATAAATACGATCTCGTTTGTCTAACTACTAAAAATAGAAAAATAGTGAGTGTATCAACACAGATAATGATTTGTGGCTGGCATAGCTTACCTTCTGCATGTATATCCTATAGATCTTTTGCATAAATAGAAATAAACACACGTCATTTTAGCTACCATTTAGTCTGAAGTAGAGCACTTAAAGGCCATCACATCATGATATGGCTATGGCTCAGTTAAATTACCATCACTACAAACATGTGAAGAAGACACTTGATCACTTGTTTTATGCAAATCCATTGACTGACTGTTGCATAAATGTTTTTGTTATTGTTACTGTTGGTAGTTTGCAAATTTGGATATGATTTATTTATTTACCTCTCCTTAGATGGTTGTCATCTTGCAATATTGAGACAGATTTAGGCTTTGTTTATGCCTGTGTTCTGTAGAAGTGTTTTTTCTAAAGCAGTACAATTCTGCAGGCATCAAAGCATCACCTGGACAAGAGAGAGCCACACCTTCAGGTAAAATTAAATAATACAATTTTTCAATGTTTTTTCCATTTAAAGTCAAAATAAGAAAAAAAATCTGAATTTTGAGAATCCTTTTTTATTTTTCACTTGGTCTGGCATTTATGTGTGCAAACCTTACAAAGTGTCAGCTAAGGAAAATGTGTGAATACTCAAAGAAAAAAATCAATGTCTATTTTCTTTAACGTCAACTAAAATAATATGTGAAATCCATCTTGTGGAAGTGTCTCACAACAGGTGAGAAAGGAACTTCAATTCAGTGAAAGAATTAGTCATGTAATCTGAAAGCTGGGGCTGTGAGATGAAGGGATGCACAGGACTGATGGGTGTAAATTAATGAAGGTTTTTTGCAGTAGACCTATACCAAAGGAGAGCAGTGAGGATTGCAACAAGTTGTGACATATGAGGTTTGTTATATGACTTCTTTATATGCAAGGTATTAATCTACTGCTTTCTATTATTCTGTAATCTTAAAAAAAAAAAAAATAAAAATGGTTGTGTTACTATTTTATTAGTGTGATTTTGT
Organism: Margarornis squamiger; assembly: GCA_035222235.1. Classification (NCBI taxonomy): domain Eukaryota; kingdom Metazoa; phylum Chordata; class Aves; order Passeriformes; family Furnariidae; genus Margarornis; species Margarornis squamiger. The sequence continues at coordinate 80,701,981 of JAWWTY010000077.1, forward strand.
CATTTTTGTATTTTGCACTACCAGCAAGCTCCAGTTATGTTAGGACTTCACTGTTTTCAGGAACTTCTGGTTCATAAACTCGAACTGACCGTTTTTATTCATAAGAGTTGAACAGAACTCTGTGGGTTTTGCAAAAGGCATGAACAGAGGGAAAAATAAGGTTCTGCAAGTCTATATCAAATGAATAATATTATAATTGATAGTTTGGGGGGGCTACTTTCAACTAAGACCAGAGGAAAGTGTTGGCCTCTTAATAATCTTGGCCTCAATAGTCTGTTGCTACCAGCTTCAGAAAAGCAGCTAAAGCCACTCTGACAGCTTTGGTCTCCACTTGGGCTTCCTCCAGGTTCTCTGAGCTCTAATTGAGACAACAAAGTATTGTCTTAGTGTCACTTATCTGAAGTCACAAAAGCATTATCTTTATTCAGCAAAATGTACTTTGCCTTTGAAAATCAGTTCATTGGACCAGATGATCTGCTGCTGGCAAGACTACATGAAAGATTTCATGTGCACAGTATCTAGTGTTTCACAAATACATATAAGCTCACTTATTTCTATTGCTTAAACAGATCCAAATATCTCCTATTCACAATAACATTTGAAATGTAGAACATAAAACATAAAGCTTCATATTTTGCCAGTTTTCATAATTTGATGCAAACCTCTGTATTGCTTTCCTCACTGAAAATAGAAAATGCTGAAATAATGTTCAATCCAGCATCATGTATTTGTCAACAAGCCATGAAATCTTTCATTGACTTAAACAAAAGCAGATTATTTGATACGGGTATTCCTCAGCACAGTACTATTTGTCTGAAATTGAATAGAGCCTGAAAAGCAATTGTATATAAACAAAAAGAAGGAAAGAATTTCTAATCATAATTATGAAGTCATACCTCAGATGATGATCAGTTCTCAAACTGAGGCACAAATTAAAAAAAAAAAAAAGAAATATAGAAAAGCTACAGTTGTTGATTATATGTTTATTTATTTTGGATTGTGTATTAAATCTGACATGAAACTATTCCTTAAAGTGTAACTGACAATAGGAGATAAAAGTTTTTGTGATTTCTTTTATCAACTATATTTGGAATAAAGGCTTGACACAGCTGATAAGAAGGAACATTGATAGGACCTTAGTACCTAGAAATAAATTCAGTCCTGTTGTATGGAGTAGCATATTTCATGTGGGAGAAATAGCAATCTATTTTTAGTTCAGCTGTACTCCTAAGAAATGCACCTTTCCTCCCACAGTAAGAACTTATTGTACTTTCACACCTCAGTGGACTGTTAGTAAAACATTTTAAGCACAAAATGCAGTAAGATGCAGTCAAGTGTACTACAGACTTGAAAGTCACTCACTGAAAATTTCAAATGCTTTATGTGAGTTAGTTAAGCCCAATTCCTCCCTGAGTAGTACAAATACTTCAGTTCCTCTTTCTCATTCTTTGGTCAAATCCCTCAAGTGCAGTATAAATCCCTTTTCGGTTTATTTGTTTATGTTTTGTCTTATGATATTAAAAAAAAAAATAAAATTCATTCATTCCAATTCTGCTTATCTAGCAAGTTTCCAAGGGCATTCTATAGATAATATGCAGCTCAGCTAAGCTTTCAAAAATCATGTTATAAATGATGAAGTTTTTCCATTGTTAGGTGTAATATTCAGCCAAAGAACAGATTAGGCAGCTAGTCTTACTACTGAAAAAAGACCCAGTAACATCAAACACTTTTCATCATGTAATCTCTTTCTGAGTTACTTATAATGAGCATAGTAACTACTTAAAATGAAAACTCATCATGATAGCATTAAATTGGTTTGGGTGTTTTTCTTATTAATTTATTGAAAGCAGTTTGTCCACTGTGAAAGTTCTGTCAAAGTTCAAGATTCTCTTACCTGTTCCTTAGAAGAAGACAATTCACTCTATGCATTTGAAGACGTGCTTTTGAAGCCAACATGAGCATAAACCTAGAGAAGGTGGTAAGATGATCGAACTAGATTTGGTTAGGCTAAACTTCCAGGAAAAACATCCATTTGCACAAATTCAGTCCTTGGCACCATGTCCTTGCTGAAATTTTCTTCAGGTTTACCCAAAGTCAGACATTTTGAATCATCTCACCTATACTAAAAATTAAAACAGTACCAGACTAAATTTGAGTACCAGCATGAAATCAGCCGTGTCCTCCAGTAGCTCATGCTAAAGTCAAAGTAAACACCGTTACTTACCTTGTTTACCTTAGCTTTTCGTTAGCCCGCCAAGCTAGTGGCACAACTACCAAGCAGAGGGGGAAGAATCTCTTCCCACTGGCTCAACCCACTGGCTGTTGTCTTCCATGTGAAGAAGAACTGCTGATTCCTGTCCAACTTGTTGCCTGTCAGGATCCCAAGGTCTTATTCTTCAAAACTGCTTTCTAGGCAGCCAGTCCCTAGTTTCTATTTTGTTGCTTATATCTATATTGTGAACCATTGTTCCTGTACAGGCATATAAATATAGATAGATACCCTTTTCGGTATGGATATAGATACCCTTTGGGACTACTTAACTCTGCTGTATGTCTGGCCAAAGGGATATTGTCTAGGGATCCATGGCCTGGGAGTTCATTTTATTGGGTCCCCTGATCAATCTCAGAACTGGGCCTTATTTGGTCTAGCATCAAGGCAGGAAGTGAGGATGCCTGGGAGGACTGTACTCTTGGTCACCTCTGCTCATTGCCATCACTTGTTCACCTATCCCCATGGCAAAAGTGAGGTCAGGTATCTAACTCCAAATGAGGTAATATTAATTACAGAAATTCATCATATGGCAATGTTAATTACACTATTAGTCTTCATGTAATCTAACTTCTTGTTAGACTAACAGATATAGCTACATATCAGGAAATCTATAACACTTTTCGATCTGCTGTAAGAGTTGCTTCCATAAATTTAGAGCCCTCTGAGATGCTGGAAAAGTGTGAACTTTCCTTTTCAACATAAAATACATATATATTATGTTGATGAGTAAGCTACTTGAATTAAGCCTCTCTAAAGTTTCTTTCCACCTCTGTGGCCTTTCCTGGCTTAAATGACTTAGTAATATCTGCAAACTTTAATATGGAAAGCCACTACTGTCCTACAGTTCTTTCAAAACTACTGATAAAACAAAATTATTGATAAACAATAAAAGTTTGAGTGCAGTAAAGTATTTGTTGTGTTCAGTCAGTTGGTTTTGTTCGTTTTTTAACTGGACAATTAACTGCCCTTTTTGGCCTTTTCTTCATGACAATGTTGCCATCCTTTTTAAGATTATTTTGTTTCATAGAATCACAGAACATCTCAAATTGGAGAGGACCCATAAGGATCATCAAGTTCAACTCTCTGTTCCTTGCTGGACTGTGTAACACTAAAAGATATGACTATGAGCATCATCCAGACACTTATTAAGCTCTGACAGACTTGGTGCTATGACCACTTCCCCGGGGAGCCTGTTCCAGTGACTGACCATCCTGACAGTGAAGAATCTTTTCATTATGTCACATCTACACTTCCCCTAGACTTCAGTCCACTTTTTAGGGTCCTATCATTGGTCACAAGGGAGAGAAGAGAAGGGCCTGCCCTTCCACTGCCATCCCTGAGGAAGTTGTGGAATGAATTGAGATGACCCTCAGCCTCCTTTTCTCCAAACTGAACAAACCAAGTGACTTCAGCAGTAAGTCTCATCCTTGAGGTCTTGGTTTATCCTCTGGACACATTCTAATAGCTTGATGTTCTTATGCTGAGGCACCCAAAACTGCATGTAATATTTGAGGTGAGGCTGGTCCAGTGCAGTGTAGAGTGGGACAATCATCTCCCTTGACCGGCTAGCAATGCAGTGCTTGATGCACCCCAGGATATAGTTGGTCCTTTTGGTCTGTTTCTTTTGTAGAATCTTATTGAGGGTCACATCAAAGGCTCTTAAGTAGTTTTACTAAATTATGTGAACCAGGTTTTTTCATCTCTCAATTTATAGGTATGTTCAAAATAAAATAAAAAAAAAAAAAAGGAAAAAAAATGTTATAAATGAGATTTTCCTTTGCAGAAACCATGTTGGTTTTATTCTACTTCATTATATCCTAGACACTTTATTTTTCACCCTTAGTAACCATCATTTCAACCAATCTACTAGGTACACACTCAGGCCTTAAGTCTCTAAGTATTCTTTTAACAGTACTACGAACTGGATCAGGTGGTCAATCTGAGAATTCTACTAAAAAAAATTGTTCTACTGATATAACAACACTTAGGTATTCCCAATGAGTAGTATCAATGTTATGGCTTTAATTCACAATAGAAGAAGACTAATTAGTCCAGGGAGGGATCTGTGCTGACTCAGGTTTACCAACTCAGGTCTTGTTCTCTCTGACATTACTTGGAATAGACATACCCTGAAATCTCTACTCTTTGAAATGCTCTTATATTTTTGTTTGACAAAGAAAACAAGGATATATAAATAAATTTCTTGAAAACTGTCAATACCTTTTTCCTAATGTAGGAATTGATCACATCAAAGGTCTATTGAGCTGGGCAGCTAAGACCATGGTCAATAGAGGATATGTGAGGTTAAGTGTAAGAACGGGACAAGTAAGCAGTTAGATTTCTTGAAAATACTCTGCAGCCTTCAGAAACTTATGCTTAAGGATTTCTTCTGCTAGACCCTTTAACTGCCTGTTTAATAACCCTCTATGGAATTTTCTATAATCTTCAATCACTTTAAACTTATGTAAACTTCTAGTATCCTTACTTGCTGAAGATTAGGTACTAAGATGATCAATTCTATATTTTTAGTTCAACCCTTTAGTGGATCTCTACAAAAGTGATTAAGTTTTATTGTTTTGCAGGAGAGGTTCAAACCACTTTACTGATGTTAGAGTTGGTTTAGCAAAGTAAGTGTCATTTTTTGGAGCACTGTAAGATTTGGAGTGCAATTCTATCGTGTCGAAGGGGTTCCTATGGCTGTTGTTAATGCCTATGTTGCTGTTGGTATCAGAGCAGAATCACTCCAACAGGCATCAAAATTTCTGCAGAATAAATTATATTATAACATTCCTTTTTTTCACCATTACAGCCAATGTATAAACTCTAGTATTAATTTGAATATATTCCTCCAGCCTGGTATAGTTTCAGAGGTGATTAGTCTTCAACAGAGGCCTTGAGTAATGACTTTAGAAAAGAAGGCTGAGGCCTCTATCAGAGTCACCAAGCAACCCTTGTACCAATGGAAAAAGAGTGGAAGAGCTCAAAGCTAAAGATTGTACTAACCTCCTGTATAATTTGATTGCAAAGAAATGTTCCTGCTGTAACCTTGTGTTGCCCTCAATTAGTATGTGAAATTTCTGTTGGCACTTTCATTGGTGTTAAGAATGTCATCTTTGAAGTATCAAGAAGCATTTTTCATTTATGTAATGATGGTTTTGCTTGGCATCAAAGTTTTGTTAACCAGCATCTCTCCTGTCCTTCCTTGATAAATACACAGTCAAATCAGACAGGTCTAGACTTTCTGAAATTAACTGAGATCCATGAATTTCTCCCTCTGAGGACAAGAACATCAAGATAGAATATAGTATAAAAGAAGTCACACTTGAATCATATGTTTCTAAGATTTTTCCTGCTTTTTAATCAGGGCAGAAACAAACAAAAGCAAACATTTAGCTTAAAGGATCCTCACGTGTTCTAGAGATGTGCTACCAACATGATGAAAAATCATTCACCTCTTCTTCCCTCTAGTTTAAAACCTACAAATTGGCAAAGCTGCTGTTTAAGGCATATTTCCAGGTTAATTGCTTTAAGGTAGCTACATGTAAAGATTCACAAAATGAATAAACAGTAATTATCATTGCAGACAGCTCAGGCTGAAGAGAACTTTGCACTTCACAGCAACAATTAAAGGAAGCAAACTTGGTACGATGGATAATGAACAGGATATAAAGCACACAAGTATCACATTGGAAATCAATGGAACACTCTCCTCACAGTCAATCCTGAAAAGGATAAACAAATAAAGAGCATTTAGAAACAAGAAATGAGAACTATAAGGTGTGTGGCATACAGAGAACTGTTTTATGAAGTGACATTATGACATCAAGATTGAGTAGTTTTGGAAGTTGATTCATCCATTAACATTTATCACAGAGAATCACAGGATAGTTTAGGTTGAAGGGACCTTTGGAAATCATCAATCAAGTCCCTACTCAAGCAAGTTCAGCTAAAGCAGGTTTTCCAGAACCATGTCCAGTCATATTATAAATATCTCCACAGAGACTCCTCACCATGTCCAGAGGTGTTTGTGTATAGACAGTAAGAGAGATAGGTATATAGATACAGATATAGCTGCCATTATCCAGACACATACACCTGTATTTACCTTCATCCTGCAGTGCCATGTGAGTAGGAGTGATATGCATGTGCAGGCAGGATGAAAAGAAATTTATGTAAGAATTCCTGCTTACTGAACCTTTGTTCCTTCCTGCCATTTTATATATGATATCAGACAAAGAGCTTACCAGAAGCTATAGGTTTGCTAAGAATTTATTATCAAGCTCCAGTACCTATAAGAAGATATGAGTTATCTGACATGTGTATTAAGTATATGAAAATATCACTCCTTGTTCAACTCATTCTCAAAAGATAACAGATCAGTTTACTAGGATAATAAGCAAAGCCATTGTTGATGTTTAAGTGGACAATTAAATTGATTAATATGTCTTTCAGGATCAGATTTAGAACATTATTCTTTTAATTTTGAAGATATTTTTGAGAAATACTTTCAAAGACAGAAACATTGTAACTTTAAAGCAGATTTCTCTTTAACTGAGAACTGCAGGATTTTGGTATCTTCCTCTAAAATATCAGCTGAATTTTAGTACCAGAGATTTCTCACTGGACTGTGAAAATGCTGACTCTGCTCTCTTGTAGTCATTCTTGGGAATTTGATTTTTCCAGAAAAAATCTTTTTCAATATTTTAGTACTTCTCTTGTATTCTGTCTTTAAATAGTAATCCTAAAGACTATGATCATAAATTTTACATAATGTAAGAAATATCCCATGACCACCTAGCAACATGTTGTCCTGGTAAATGGCATAGAAAGGTTTGCCAAACAATAAAATGAAAGGGTACCCTTTTAATTTTTTTCAGAATATTAAAAACCTAAACTTTACTGATCCTTTCTTTTGCTTTTTGTTGTGTTTTTTTTAATTCAATTTTTTTTAATCCAAATTAATGTCTGCATCCTCTCCTATTATTCTATTCCACATTCTATCCTGATCCAAGATACATGATCATTTCCAAAAAAAGAACCCACCAAATGCCTTGTTTGCAGTGCAGAAAAAGAAGGTATCCTGGGGCATTTCTCATCTATTAATTATAGCTCTGGTTGATTTCCAGGAACAACTGCTTTAGAAACCTGCCCATGGATAGTGGAACGAGTCAAAGAATCTGTGTTAAAAATACTGCTTATTGACAAAAAATCAGAAGGATTGGTTTCAGACAGAAAATTGAATAGTGGATACGGGGATTTAAACATAATAGTCAAGAAAAATAGAAGGAAATAAGAAAGTCAAGCACTTGAGGTATCTTTAGTGACATAGCAGGAGGTAAATAGATATAAAACATGCATACATAGACACACAAACATACACATGCACACACATATCCTTCAACTTGTATTTTGTGGGTACTGTTTAATATCTTATCAAAAATCAAAGATAATACAACATATTGTGTCCTAACCTATTCTCTGATCCAGAATGGTTCCATGTGGTTTGGTTACATATTAATTTTTTTCCAAAGAAGGCACAAATTTTTATATCTGTCTCAGATTTTCAGTGTGCTGTTTGAGTCTGATTTCAAAAGAACCCTGAATATTCTTATCTGTAGCTGGAGAAAATAAAAGCTGCAGAATTCTAGAGGTAGATAAGAAGTAGACTTTTATCAGGCATCAAACATAGGCTTCTTGCCCCACTGTATCACAGTATTTAAGGAGGTCATGCAAAACCCACTGAGTTATCAGTTGGTACCTGGGAGGTAGGGATAACATGTCATATCTAGACAAGAAAGATTTAGGTCCACAACTCTCAGGACTTTCTAGCAAACATGGAATCAACTATTCTCCCCTAATGCAGTGATCAGGTTAAATAGGAGAAGTTATCCCTTTAAAGTGTTGTCCTTTATAACAACCACTAAGATAGACAATTGTGGTTTTCAGCACTGCTGGATGAACACCTCTGATGACAGAAAGAGAAGGACCATGAGGATAGTGGGTTACCATAGTCAGATCTGCTACAGTAACATGACTGTATATTTCAGGCTAATGAAGACAGCCACTAGGTGCTTATTTTATGTAACTTGTACAGATTACAATAGAAATACCAAGTTCCCAACAGTTCTGTTTGCTTTTTGTCTGCATATTAAGAAGGGCATACTTTTAATCCCTTTACATAAGCAAAAAGTTATGGCCCTCTTCTACTCTGTTTTCAGTTCCACCCTATGAAATAATGAGCTCTTGTCAGTTTTTCTGAGGGAGGGTGAAAAGGCATTTTTGGTAATTAGTGTTTGCAAAGTTCTAAGAAGTAGAAGTCCTAAATTTCAGTTACTGGGTTCAGAATGATATGAAAAAGTCTTTGTTTCAGAACTTCTGTGAATGTCCCTAAGTATACACAGCCTTTGATCAAATGATCAAGGTAGTTCTGATGCCTTTATTCATGTGGAATAGATTATTGCACAACATCAATAGTCCTATAGAGATCCCAATGAAAGTACTCGTGGTTTGCAGTAGAATTCAAGGCAAACAAGAGTGTCTAGTGCAAACTGATAACGAGTAAAGAGGGCCCACTTCAATTTTAATTTAATCAATAGGAGTGTTTTCATTTGCTTCACTAAATAGGTACTTTTGCTTTTTTACAAGCTTTCTAATAGTCCATTTTAAAATATGTTTCTCTCTAGCAAGATAAGAATGCCTCCTGTACTGTCATAACAGAGCACATTCTCGCTGACATTCTTCAGATCAAAAAGGATTTTCAATGTGGTTGCAGTCATTGTGCTGTTTTACAGAGTGTAGCATTTACGATGTTTGGCGCTTCTTTGCTCATTTGTGTGCCCCTGAAATAATGAGATGGACACACAGTGCGACATGCAAATAGTAAAGAATGCTTTCCTAAGCTGTGAAACAGACAGCCCATCTAAATAAAAAAGCATCACTCTTCTTAAACATGAAAAAATAGCACTAAAAAAAAAAAAAGTTGCACTAAGTAACATAAAGGATGCAGCATTTTCAACCCCAGGAGAGTTCTTAGAACCTGATAGGCCTTGCAACTTGCCATAGCTACAAGCTATTCAAGCACATGATGGTTTTTTTTTTTTTCCTAAAAACTGAGAAAACCTCAGAACAGACTCATTACGTGATTGCAACTATTCAAACAGAACCTTCACCTAGTAGAGCTCCCTCTTTGAAGTGTAAATATTTTGTTGCTTATGAGTTTACCAGTTTAGAAAAGCAAAACAAAACCCTTGAATATTTTTAATAAAGATCTACATTATGTGAAGATTATTAAGATGGATAGTGCTCAAAAGGAAAGGGTGGCTTGTGCATATGCTAACACACATGCCACTGCAGCTCATATACATTCCTGCCAGCAACTGTTTACATCGTCTTTTCATATAACTACGAGAACCAGACTTGAAGAGGAATTCTTCTATTGTTTTTAAGGGCAATGTTGTGAAATAATACCTTGAATTATATTAGACTCCCCTGCAAGCAAAACTGTTTCAGGATGGAAGTCTAAAGTTGCTTGAAAGTTTCAGGAATTTTTTAGTATACTCGACAAACACAAAGTTTTAAACTTGTCTGCTCACTTTATTTAGGTAATCTAATTTAAGGTTTGGGGTTTTTTATTATATAAAACTGAATTCTACAAAGAGACAGCCCTTAAAAATGTGAATGCACTGACTGAGCTCAATTGAATTAGATTACTGAAAACGGTAACTATGAATGTCTGCAGGAAAACCAACAACGGCAACATCTCCTTAATGTACTTTGTTACAAAAATGCTTTTTTTAAGTGCTGCTAAAAGGAAAATCCTGGTCACACACTTCCCTTGAGCACTTTAGCAAGCAAGGGCAGGATAGCACAGGTGAAGTTACTGGTTCAGTCCTGGAATTGTAGGACTTTGGATCGTTTATGAAATCCTTTTGTAAAACCTGAATGGACTCTCAGGTGAGTAATTGACACTCATCTCTGTTTTCTGCAAAACCACAGCTAACCAAGTTTAAAGTTAGTCTGTGTATATTTAAATGAACTGAAGGGGTACAGCACAGAAATCTGCTCCAAACTATGTAAGTATGTGTGGAACATTATTTTAAATTACATTAAGAAATCCGAAATAAATTTTTGAAGCTGCTTTGATGAATTTGATGCTACTCAAACTATGTGTCCTACTAGAGAGTGGACAAGAACAACAGATAGGGTACTTTTTAAATCTTCTGGAAACAGACTCTATAACCAGGGTGGTTTGTTTTTTTTTCCTGAAATCCAAAGTATGTTTCTTTATGAAACTAATCTGAATCTTGATTTTCAAAACATATATAATTAGGAATTTTATTTGGCAGAGTTATACCTACCACCCTATGACAGGCCCACTTACAGTCTTTTTTGATTGAGGATTATATATTTATTAAGCCATTACAAATAATTGGGAAGTGTCAGAAGGATTGACTTAAATTCCACAGTAAACTTAATCTGGCATATGTTTGTGCAGCTACTGAAAAGGTGTTTTCTACTCTTGCCTTTATGCTAGAGCTAATGTTCATGTGGCTTCAGCATGAACTGATTAAAATGATGTAAGCTGAAAGCTAAGCAGAGGGAAGCTTTTTGAAGATGATGAAGTTCCTGAAGAAGATTGCAGTGTGGCTGCATGAGTGCCAGCCTTGGCACATGGGAACGTGGAGAGGGAGCTGCAGGACACAATGGCTGTGACAACTTCTTTAGGCACTAGCCTCTGCCAGATTTAAACCTGAACCTCTGAAAGACAGCATTTAATCCTCTGTTTCCATGGCCTGTGCTGTGTTACGCATTGATTCCACTGCCTCAGAGATCTGACTAAGTTTTTGTGTACTGAATCACTTACACATGAAAACAAACAACACTTAGTCAAGAAGTAGTTTTTCTTCTGGAGAAATAAAATGGAAATCTTAATGCAGCACACTGTATTTCCTGAGCCTGTAGGCTGGTTTTGGTTGTGACCTAACAGACAGTGCTCTATGTAATTTCATTAATTTAAGTGATTTCTGACCACGTCAGTTTTTTTTGCATGGTAAACTAAACATAAAATTTAAAAAAACAGTAAAAATAAAGGGAGGGACTGAAGAAGCACAACTAATGTTACTGAAAATCTTCCTGTATGTCCTAATGTATTTCAGATTCTGTTTTGAGGTAACACTTTCTCTGCCCACTGTGTTTTTTTCTTCTTAAAATGAGCATAACAGAATTCTAGCTCTAAACCCTTTACAAATTACAGACATGTTCCTCTGAAAAACATTTTTGAAGTTTGAATGTCTGTTCCTTTTCTAAATCATAATCCCATTTTACTCCAATTTTTGAATTGTTTTCATCCTATGACTTTAGAAAAGCATAATTTCAAGAACCCTGCAGAAGTAGTATAAAATTGTGCTGCTCTATGCATCAAAAAGTTCTTACTTCATCTTCTACTTTGCATATATATATATATATATATATATAAGAACAAAGGAAAACATCTGTTCACCAAACATGAAAATCCCCGGTGAGTTAAATTTTTCTGTTATAGTGCTGTTTGGGTGATTTACGGTCTGTGATGCATGGGAACCTATGATGGCTGGAACTGCACACACAAGATTTAGTAGATTCTTTCCAAAACCCAAACAACATAAGAAGGTTTTATTATAGATAGCATGTGCTATGTATTCTGGTGAGTATTTTCTGTGTAGCAAGACCTGCTACCTTATGACAGACACAACATATCCTGACATGCAGAAGTAAATCTGTGGGTTTCTGCACCCAGTATTGCACCAAGAGTTGGGTTTTTTTTAAGTCTTGCAGGAAGAACTTACAGTCTGTGCTTACAGTGAAGGTGTTGTCAGTATGAACTTTTTTAAGCTAAATTTTTTGTATGGCAGTAAACAGTGAGATGTGTAGTTTTTTTTCTGTGACATTGTCTCCCATCTCACTCTTATTGGCATTGCAGTGCCTGGTGATGGCTCTAACATTAAAAAGCAGTTCTGGTCCAGCATTCTGTGTGTTGCCCTTACTAGCCATGGGACAGCCTTTCATGGAATCATGGAATCTTTTAGGTTGGAAAACACCTCTAAGGTCATTGAGTCCAATCATTACTTTCATTATTGTTTCTGCAAAACCACAGTAGTAACATCTTAAGTGTATTTTCATAATTTTCATTCTTTATTTACCGCACATTAAACCATGTTTAATGTTCCTGATTGTCTCTACATACAGAGTACATAGATACTTCTCTCTCACAGTTAGAGAGAGAAAATTATGTAATTTCATAGACAATGAAATTACAGCATGAAACCAATGAAAGTAAATGATTTTTCCACTTTTCTTGTAGAAATGGTTAATTTTATATCTATGGTTTTAGTTCAAAAGTTAGTATGCTATACTGTCTGTGTTGCACTGCATACTCTTTCTCCTTTTCATTACAGCCACACTGAAAAGAAGGGCAGATAGCACAGTAAATGCATACAGAATCATTGATACTTGAATGATGTAAGGTGGGGTCAAAAAAAGAATAGAAAAGGAAATCTTTTATCAATCAGTTTGAATCAATGTTTCTGCTCACAAAAGCACATACAGTAACTTTAAAATTAACATGTCACATGGCTTCTGAATATTGGCATGTTCTTCTAAACTATAGCAAAGTAAGATATTCTGTGGTGCTGCAAGGCTAAAATCAGTGACCACTGATCCTCAAATCCTCAAAGTCCTCAAATAGGTGGTGCCATGCAAAATTGGTGAATGATCTTAGATGTTATAAATTTGAGGCTCCTTTTGACATCCATAGTTTTGTGATTCTAGCCCAGGTGTAAGCTATCCATCCTTACAGTTTGTGTCTGTCTGTGTCAGCATGCAGACACCTTGGGTCTTGTAGAAGTGATCTGAAATGTAGTCCTACAAGATATTTTAGAGCATGACTGAATTTGAAGAAACAGAGAGTTCTTGTATTGACCATATGAACTGAACCTTCAGAAGTGTAGAGATTATAAGATGGCTATTGGTGTTTCACTGATGATGCTTTTGCAACAAGAGCACGGAGCAGAATGCACTTCCACACATGCCTCTCATTTGTAACACTACAGTTTGGGAAGGAGAATGAAGTGCCCATAGCTGAACATCGATTTGACCCCATACTGATTACATGTATCATTTGCTTTCATTCTTTGAACACCGTTATCAAATTGTTTTGTATAGATGGGAGTGGTACAAGCATAGGGAAGAATTATCCACTTAATTCCAGACTGTGAACATGATCAATATTAATTTAACAGAAAACCATGCTCTCATGTAAATGTTCTCTGGGGAATTTAATAGAGCCTCTGTACAAACATTCAGGATTCTGAATTGGGTCCTTTGCTTCATATTATAGCCAGAATATATGATTATAATCAAAATTTGCTTATTTCAACAATAAAAAAATCCCTTCCCTCTCAACATGCTTGTGATAGAGATTTCATACTCAGAAAAACAAGGCTTTTAAAATGCCTCGATAGCAGATGTTGCTGTTAACCAAGAATCCCAAGGTTCTATGCATTATGAAACAATCACCTGGAAAGGATGTAAAATGAGCAAGGGATTTTCACTGCAGAGTTGTAAATATCTCATTCTGCATAGAGTAACTGCTTGTGACTGCAATCTATATAAAACTATGGCTGTATCAGAGAAAGAAAAACAAAAGTAAAACAAATTAACCACAAATACCTGGTCAATGAGAAAAATTGTTGTCAGAGCTAAAGCAAGTTAAAACAAAACTACAGGTAGGTCAAGAAACCTTCCAACAAGACAGACATGACAAGCCTCAGTCCTGAGTCCTTGAAAACTCATTACAAAACACTGGCAATCCTGTATCCCAGGGCTACCTGGTTACATATGTAAAGTAATCATATTAATGGTTGAAATTTAACAGTATGTCAGGAGAACATGTAAGGACCACTGGCTCCTTAATAAATTAAATGAACAGATGAATGTTTTTTAAAATGTAATTTTGCTTCTTGATAATGGTAAATGTGGAGTCTAAAATTGAAGCGTGTAATTCTGACCCTATAGTTATTATTACAGTTGATTAACTCCTTATTGCAAGTCATGATTTTTCTTAAGTCCCTCTGGATATGATTGAATGGTTTTGTGTTTTGTATTAGCACTGATGAAATGTTTGAGGAGAAATAGAAGTCAATCCTATCTGTATTTCAGGAAATAACAAAATAAATACATTGCAATTCTCTGCACTTGACCTTGTTTATACTTTTGAATCCCTCAAAGAGAGACTGGTCTTCCATGGCCTATACAAAACCAGAGAGCACTAGGAAAGCCAAAAAGAAATCAAAAGAGGTTCTGAATGTCAACACTGATTTAATCTCATTAACCTCTCTAAGCTCACAGGTCCTTCATGAGCTTGTAAGCCTTTCTCATTTCTGTAAAAATGAGTGACATTTCTGTAAGGAAACTCTACCTCCATGCACTCTCTGCTTGTAAAAGGCAATAGAAAAACTGTGTCCACATTCTTCTAACTCACCTTGACATGCAATTGCAAGTTCATATGCTTCATGACTGCCAATAAGGCACAATAAAAGCTCTAAGAAGTGAATTCTTTTCCACCTTCCATTGTGCCTTTCTTCCCTGAAGAGGCTTCACGGTCCAAGTTCATCAGATTCTAATAGAAAATTCCCTCCCATATTTTGGTTACATTTTAAGCTGCCAACAAAGTGCTCTTGTTTTAGTGTTCTGTGGTCTCTGAACTCTTCCACAGGAATAATTCCAGATCTCACATGAATTTTTAAATAAACAGCTAGTTCTTGGCCTTCATCTCTCACAGTCTGCTTTCAGGATGCTTTTTAAACTTTTCACCATCCCTTCCATTTGGATATCAACACTCTCCAAATACCCACAGCCTACTGCTATAGCATTGGCTCCATTTCTTGAGCTTTCTCTTTGCTAGGACTATGTATGAGATAAAAGTCCAAGTTCTGTGTTACAGCAGTAGTCTTGAACTCGAGAGCAAACCATGCTGTGTCTTGAGACTTAAGCAGGAGACTCACTCTTCCACCTGTTGCCTTGTGCTCCCACACTCTGTGGCTTCTGGTGCACCATCATTGCCCCTTCTTGCTCTGGGGCTCCATAAGCTGGGTGAAGGTCTAGATCTCATGCACCAATCCAGTGGGGCTGATACAAAGAGCTTGAAGCAAAGCAGAGAAAGCTGGAAGAATATTTTAAAAGGAGGTTATACTGCCTAAAAGTAGCTTAACACCCAGACCTAGATATGATACATAAACTTGTATGATATACAAAATCAGTATACAGTCTTCCTGCAACAAGACATCCATGCCAAGTGTTGAAATTCAAGTCTCGCAGACTACTCTTCCAGTAATTCAAGAGGCATTGGCTTCCCTTCAGTTCTATAAATGGAACTGCAGTACCTTTAACTCCATGAGAATTGTATGAGTGCCTTTGTCATGTGTTATGAGACTAAATCTCTTTGGTATAGTGTTAACTCGTCTTTCCTCCACAAGAAACTATTGGATTTGAAACAGGGAACACCTTGCTGAACTCTTATGCAAAATGGAAGCACACAGAAGGTGAAAACAGGGGCAGACTGCCCAGGAGCAACATAGAAACATTGCCAAGATATTGTATACCTTGACTTTAGGAAGGCCATGGTCTTTCATAGTGTCCCTTTAGCCAAGTGATGAATTTTTGTCTAAAGAATTGGGCAATAAGGTGGATGAAAAATTGGCTGAACCATCAGGGTCAAAGGGTGTTCATTAGTGTTACAAAATGCAGCTAGTGCTCTGTTACGAGAGACATCCCTCAGGGATAAATACTGAGGCCAACACTGTTTAATGCCTTTGTTAATATCCTGTGCAATTTTGCAATTCTGTGAATGATACAAAAGTGGGGAGGGAGGGGACAAGGAGGGGGGGTCTGCTATGCTGGAAGCAGGACTTCTATATAAAGAGTCCTCCATAACGACCCATTTGGCTAAGTCAAAATACTCCAAAGTCCTTAATTTTTAATTTTCTAAAGAATTTTGGCTGAGTCATGATTTTCCAAAATCAGGTCTCCCAAAAAGGAAAGTGCAAGGATTTTATGGAGAATAGCAACATGGGAAAACAGCACAGCAGTTTGGCAAAAGCTGACTCTAAAATAAGCGACAGAGAAGTTGATCGAGTTCTAATCCCCTAGGAGCTGTACCAGCAAGTACTGATTTGGCTGTAGGAGTGAAGAAACTATCCTCTTCCTTCTCTTTTTCCCTTGCACCCATCTCTTACTATCTTTTCTGCACTGGATGATGAGGGGAATGATAGAGGAGAGAAATAGCTATCAGATCTCTAATTGTGAATCTTGGGTCAATCGCCTCATTTTATCCCATTCCCTCTCCCTGTTCTTAGTCTCTGCTTAGAAGTTTATCTTGGATTTACAAACAACAAAATCTCAATTGAAAAATCTGTGGAAAGACATGATCTACTATTAAGGATAAGAACTAAATTCCTGAGCTAAGTTTGGAGTGAGAAGACAACCTGTTTGACTACACTTATAGTTTTATGTACAAGATCAGCTTTGCTTGGTTCCAGCTAAATTTAGTTATTTCTCTGTTAACTTACTAATAATACAGAAGAAACTTTTTAAAACTTTTCAAAACTTTTCCTGTAAAATTGAAGCTTTAAACTAGAAGAAAACATAGATGATTTGATCTCTGGACTATGTATCGATCACTGTGCCAGAAGAATGTCTGATCCATTACAGGATGCTTATGCAGATACGGAATGGTACCATTTGCAGCAGTTTTCTTGCATTAAATAGCTTCAGTAAATTGTTATTTATTCTTAGAATTTAACAGTCAGCAGAAGGCTCTGAAGGCAGCCTCTGGAGAACTGCTTCCTCTACTCTACTTGCTTAGTGATTGCCTATGTTTAATATAATCACCTGGTGGTATACACTGTGGCAAAAACAGGATTCATGACATGTAATTGGGAAAAATTCCAGCCATACTCAATGTCAGAAAAGTGAGGTATTTGAGAATCAGTACAGTTCTTGGGTATAGACAACAAAGTCAACAAGTGATTACGAGGGTAAGTGTGCAAGATCTGGGAGGAAAAGTTTCTAGATGAGAAAAGGATATACCTGTGGGGAAAGAGAAGTTACAGAGACACTCTCTGAACTGATAACAGTCTTTGATTAAGAGATGGAGATTGTAATTTGAGGAATATCAGCCAAAAAGAGATTGTAAGCAAAATCTCAAAGGACAGCAGGAGGTGAGTGCATCTCTCAGGTAGCAGATGTAATTAACATAATTCTGTCCAGACCCTAAAGGCAGGCACTTGCCTCTTGGGACCATCTCAGCAGTGGGTGCAGCAGCACAGTGCTCACAGCACCTGTACTGAATGCAATGAACTGCTGGACTCACTAACAGACCCTGTTCTCACAAACCTACACAAAATGGTACACAGTAAGGCATTATTGAGCTATGGAGGTAGTAACTCCAAAGCTGTGCAGCCACTTTAACATTGTCTTCAGAAATGTGACTGTGTTCCAATGAAGCCTTCAATTCAGCATGTGTAAGTACTTGGAGAATGTTAAACACTTCACAACTTGTAGAATCTAACAATATTCAATTTTAGTCTACTTAATCTAGTGAGGGGTATAATTGGTTCCTTATGTGAACATGTTTTGTGGCAGAACATGCTCATATTTCTATGGTGATTGAGCTTGATGATTCTTTCATCTCAGGAATCATCATTGTATTATCTTTTCAGACATATGTGCTCCATGCACCTTGGTCCTTTTTTGACAACTAGAGCCTGCAATGTCATGAAAAGTGGTATCAGGGTTGGTGCCAAAGCTGCTGTGGTTTGGAAGCTTCCACATCACACCTGTGTGTGTCTGCATGATACTATTTATGCCTGAAAACCTTCCCAAGTGCCAGAAACTGCTGCCACATTCCCAGCAGCACACAGTTAACCTGTGGGGAGTTACTGCTTGAAGCTGTAATCTGGAGGGAGTGTTTCCAGTACAGCTGACTCATTCTGAAGTTGATGAGAGAATTCCTTGTTTCATAGGATGTGATTCCCTCTCCAGTGCTATCTTCAGTTTAAGAAGTAGGACAATTATGTGATGCTGGAAGTGTTAAGCTTAGGCTGCGAGCACTTTCTGCATCTGTGTTCAAAAAGGAATGAACCATTTTTTAGGGCACAGTGCTGTCAGCCTGCAAAACACACTGTGAGGAAGAGCAAAGGACCTGGAACGGACCCAATACGAAGGAAGTCACAGTAGGCAAGGCACTGCAAAGGTGGAGCAGAATGGACAATGGCAGGCCACTGGGAGTTAAACTGAAGAGAGTGAGGAGGAAGAAGAAGGGAAGGATGCCCAAATGCTAGTTGGACAGATGGAGAGAGTAATTCAGCAGGGAATCTTCCTGAGAAATGGAAGCACCCTTGCATGAGAAACAAGAAACAAGGCTGACACATAGAATATGCGAGTCACCATTCCATTTCCACAGATCTCTGTGGTTCTGTTTTTTAAAGGATTTAGCCAAACCTTCAAGGACATTAAACAAACTGAGTACAGTTCTTAGGATATCCTAATATTGAGCTCAGAGAATAGAAAAGTCAGTATTGACAGCAGCTGCACTTCTCACACTCTCCAACATACCGTGTTATCTATTCTCCGTCCCACCCCCCAGGCTTTAAACCTGCTTCAACACTATCATAATATCAAAACAAGGAATACATAAAAACTTCAGGCTTTTGGCTTTTGTGAGGTTTTGTCGTTATTTTTCTTTAACAAGCCTCTCTGCATTTCTTGAAAATGTCATTCTAGCCAAAGATCTTCTATAATTAAAGAGCAAAACTCTCCAAATAATTAGAAGTTTTCTCTTGCCCTGAGCATAGCTGTGGGCATAGAAATGGGGAGTTTAAGGCAAAGTGCACAGCAGTAGGAGTAATTGAATTATTTAAAATGAATGTCTACTTTCTAAACCAAGTTCAGTGGAAGAAAAAAAACAAACAGTAAGATCATGAACAATGGAAAAATGATAGGTCATTTTCCTTAGGAAAGTAATCAAAGCAAAAGTTACAAAAATCCTCTCTAAATTGCAGTGAAACAGTGGGATTTTGTGAAAGTCACTGATTGTCAGCCCCCTAGGGCTTCTGGCCTTGATTATGCAATTGCTGCACAGGCAGGACTGGCTGCCAGCAACGGCTTTCACATGCATTTCCTAAAGAAAATACTACAGTAAAATACACATTAGGCACTTTTCATTCAGAACACATTGCCTGTGGTAGAAATCTTTGAGTCCATTCTCACTTTCTGATGATGGAGGAAGAGAAGAGTCTTGCCTAATTAGGTGTATCTCATCCAAGATTGCCTCTTGCAAATCTCCCATCTCTCATAATGAGGTGTTCCTGCTCCCTCTGCAGGGGCTAAGCAGGCTGCAGTTATAAAACAGCCAACTTTTGCATGCCTGAGAACCAGGTGAAGGCACAACCCTGACCATAATGGTCCTCGCATTTGTACTGCATTGAAAAATTTGCTCAGTTGAATGTTTGGGACAAATATTGTTTGGGGTCTTTTGTAACTATCTTTCTCACTGGTGTTGGTTTGTGGGTTTTCGAATTGTTTGTTTGTTTGTTTGTTTGTTTTTTCAGTGGGATAACGTCAAAAACATAAGTTAGTTTACTTTGTGCCTGTGCCAATTGCATTTTCTGTTTCTTCAGGCTGGTTTTCAAGGTACGTGATGGTATGGCATCCTTAGGGAGCAGTAACTTACCCTCTTCTAGTGGTGGGACATCAGTGCTATTAATGATACCTGGTAGAAAGGGGACAGCTAACTGACAGAAGAGAAGCAATGTGTAAGCATGCCTGTGCTAGCTGCAGCAAAAGTTCCTTATAGCAAACTTTGAATAAAACTATGCCTAGTGTGCAGTCAAAGTTCTGGACTGTACCCATGCATTTCAATAG
Organism: Margarornis squamiger; assembly: GCA_035222235.1. Lineage (NCBI taxonomy): Eukaryota > Metazoa > Chordata > Aves > Passeriformes > Furnariidae > Margarornis > Margarornis squamiger. The sequence continues at coordinate 80,722,211 of JAWWTY010000077.1, forward strand.
AGTTTCATTCCTTTAATGAGGCTGTGCTTCACTTATTTACCTTAAAATACTTATGTGGCTGTCACCCAAGTGTTTTGAAATAGAGATAACAGCTACTCCCCTTTCTTCTTCCTTGGAGACAGGAGAAACGGCGTGATTAATTTATTTTTGTTTGCTTTATGTTTGTATGGATGACTGGGCACAATGTGCTGGAGACTGGGTGGGAATAAATTATCAAAGGAGAGCAGGAGCAGAGCTGAGAAAAGGGAAATCCATGGATGTTCATTTCACCTGAGGGTGCTTTCCATAACCTGAAGTCCTTTTCTTAGTGAGTTTTTCTACTAATAGGATGTATTGATGCATTTGCTAGGAAATTTGAATTTTCAAGCTGTCTGGCTTCAAGTTTATATTTTGTTTGTTAGCATAAATTCTTGCACCCATCACATATATTTTATTAGTTTATACTCTTCCTCATAGCCATCATGAGAATTTTTTTGTCACTTTAATTCTTTGAGTAATCAATAATGTACATACTCTTAGGCATTGCATGAAAATAGACTTACAATTAAAATTCTTATTTTCTCTGATGTAAATATAGTATTCTTAGCCTAAAGGATAAAAAGGCATTCTTTCTTGTAACTCCTTAGATGTGAAAACTGAAAGAAGTTTATTTCTGACTTGCTACTGTGGGAAAGGAAGAAGAGGCTTCCATGAGAGTAGACAAAGATGTCCATCTGCCTTGGTTCTGGGCAGGACAAGGTTAATTTTTACAGTACTCAGGAGGGAGCATGGCTAGGAGCCAGAGGTTATTCTATACCACCTCACACCATTTCTGGGGGTGTGGGAAAGAGACTCCCTTCTGAGGAGAAGGAGTCCCTTCCAGTAGGGGTAGGATGGCTGCAGGTGGGTATTGTCTACTGAGGGTTTGCATGGTGAACAGTAACATCTCTTTTCTTTTACACTCTGTCATTAATCTTGTTGCTGTTATTGTTCATTTTTTCTTAGCTCATTGATGTTTCCAGTAAATTGTTCTTATCTCAACCTGTGATCTTCCTCTTTTGTGCCTCCAGTTCTCTATCCCATCACAGGCGGAAGAGAAGGGGAGGGGAGGAACAAGGAAGCAGCAGCATGGTTTGGAGTTTCAGTGGGAACACTAAATTGGGAGTACTATTCCTAAACCACAACACCATCTCTCAATGGAATTTGTAGCTGGAAAAGGGCAATCTGAAACTGGTCTTTAAATAGTGTTCCACAATTATTTGGGTCCAAAGTGGCGGAGTTTTGTCAATAAATTCAGTGAAAATTTCTTGACTTTGACCTTGAAGAAAGTGTCTTCATTCAAAGCTAATAAATTCCTTTCCAGTGGTGAGCAGGGTGTAATAATGAGGTTTAAATTAGATACTAGGACAAATTTCTTCACTGAAAGAGTTGGAACAGGCTGCCCAGGGAAGCGGTGGAGTCAGACATGTATATGTAGCACTGGGTCATATGATTTAGTGGTGGACTTGGCAGTGCTGGAATAACACTTGGACTCAACAATCCTGAAGGTCTTTTCCAACCTAAGCCTGTGATGCCTCTACGGCGAAGAGGAGTGTAAATTGATCAGAGAGGCCTTTCCTTATCACACTGAAGTGCAGTGAGGGGGAGGAGGGGTGAAGTGTCATGATGAATCACACACTGCTGCAAACAGGCCTTAACTGCACACAGAAAATGATGTAAGTGCATTCTTTGCGTCCTTTCTGTCTCTTTGGAGTATCATGTGCACGTACAGTTATTGGCCCACTGCGCACAAGGGGCATGAGACAAAAGAAGCCCAGTCTGGCACCACGTGGAGCCTGGAAGCAACTTTGTGATAAACACTGTTGAAATCTAATGCCTTTCTCTCTTGGGGTTTTATAACACTTTAATGTCCCCAACTGTATTCACCTGAATGTCTGCATACACATTTTACTGGTATATGATTTTAATTGTTTGAATATTCTCCTAAAAGCTGAGACAGGTAACTGCTCAATGAATTCTCTTGCCTGCTTTCCAAGATAGCAAAGATGATGACTAGTATGAAATGAAATTTTGCAACCATTTTAAACGTAGGGACTTTGTAGACTTATCTTTGTATTACCCTTCAAGTTACTTTGTAATTTCTTTTAATTAAAAAATGAACAAACAGAGAAAAAACCTAATAATAATTTTATAATTTTATATGAAGAACAGAATAAGGATAGACATTTACAGGAAAAAGGACTTTCTGAAAGGTCAAGCTTTAATATCTGGATATTTAAATACTAAACAGTTCAGAAAACTTCAGGCCACATTTGTATGACATGGTATTATTACTGTTTTTGTCTATGGCTTGTAAGCGTATCGGGGAAAACTATTTTGGGACACAAAAGATTCTGTTTTCCATACCCAGCCTTTTAGAGCCCAGAGACATACCCCAAAATTCAGGATGCTCATTCAAACAGCCATGGAAATTTTCAGTTATTCTCTCAAAGGACTGGAGATCTGCATTAACCATGCATTTGAACCCCTTTGTGGAGAATCTAGACGCTCGTTTCTGATACATTTGTTCTTCCCTTGAGGAGTCAAAGGAGATCTATAGATCTTTTGGGGAAATTGCGACTTTATAAATTATTGAGGCATAACTGCAATAATTAGCTGGCTTTTGTCATCATCATACTCCATATATAGCAGAGCTGCTAATCTCTTACTGTTTTTCAGGGCTTTTGTCTCCTCAGTAGATTAGATCTATATGATTGGTTTTGATCACTTTGTAATGAATATTGTATCACAGTCTGCTAAGTAGACTAGTATCAACATGTGACTAACTTCTTTAGGATTAAAGAATGTGGAAAGTTTTAAAAGGCATTCATGTTGACTAGAAAAATCTAGTGTTTTCCAAACAATTTGATCCTGCAGATTAGGACAGTCTTTGATTTGTACACGATATTACTCTGATGTTATTGGGCATAGTAAGTCCACATGAAGCTGTTTCAGTTCTAAATTGGCTCACAAAGACAATTCATCATTGTCTCCATCCTGAGGTGCATACATCCATCATGTGCTTCAAGGGATGGCAGCAAGTATTTTAATCCTGCTTTACAGATAAAAACCCTCAACAATGAGAGCTGGACAGATTTTTCAGATACCGCAGCACAGGACACATGAAGCAAGAAATGCAGCTGATGTCCTAACAATTAGATGTATATGGCCTTCTCAAAAGAGCTGGATAAAGATGACTCTGCATTTTATTTAATTATCCAGACAACTTTTGAGAACTTCTGGTGGAGAAATTAATCCAATTTATTTCAGCATACTAATAGCTGCAAATGTCTCCCAGCCTTTCTCCATTCCCTCTGTGCATATACAGTGTTAGTTTGGGTTGTCTTATAAAAACTCCTGAAGCATGTACACCTCTTCTGTGGCAGATGGTGCTAGGTTTACATGTTGCAGGGCCAATACTGCACAGTGATGGTCTTGTCGAGTGGGGCCCTTTAGCATTTCAGAGGTGTGCTTCAACGAGACACAGAAAAGACCTTTGGGCAACTTGTTTGCCATTCTGCATGGTCTGAAATATGGTAGAGAGTAGAGAGTCAAATGTCAGATATGATGCCCTGTAGACTCCTGATGCATCGGACAAACAAAGATGAGGCTGATGAAGGATCCATCAATGTGTGCTGAACTGAGCCTACACCTTCTGTATCTGGTTTGCACGCTCTTTTAGACTTGAGCAGACATTAAAACACAAACAACAGAGCCATTTGTCATTCTTCCAACACAGAAGGCCTGTGAAATGGATCAAAATCCTTTGCTCAAAGTCTTGAAAGCATTTCATGCACAGAGCATTAACACATCTCCAACTACAGTAACTGCTAATAAGAAAAAAGCAGTAACAAATCAGAGAATATCACCTCCAACATTCATGCATGACTTACCATGGCAAACACATCCTTGCTGAGTAAGAAGAGTGCTCACCGTCCATTTCAGGCCTCCTGCTGCAGCCTTTTATGTTTTTTATTTTTATCCCATTTGTCAAAATAACAGCCCTTTATCAGTGCTGATTGCAGAGATTTTGACTCCTCGCCTGCTGGGTTCCCCCTCTGCTCCATAGGAGTTTCCTAATTGAATATTTCCTCAGTGAATAGAAAAGCTTTGAATAAGAACAGGAAAAACATATATTGGCAGTCTTGAAACCACCTCTGAATCTTCCCGCACAGTCCCGCACACAAAATCCCTTTATCTCCCCAAAGTGAAGAATAGGCTTCTTTCAGTGAGCAACATCAGCTCTTTTTATGAAGCTAATCATATTTATTATATCCTGAACATTGTAAATTAACTACAGTAAGAACCTAACATGAGGAGGAGGGGAAGGACAGAAAGATATTAATTCAAAATAAGTTATAAAAGGTGTCTGGTTTGTTTAGATTCACTGGTGCCTCATTTCTTGCATTTCTAAATCAAAAACAAGGAATCATTTACTGCCTGTGTTGAGACCTGGCATTAACAATTGCAAAGGATGATTTATAAACTCTCTTTTCTGGCACTATTATTCCTCTAAAGCACCAGCAGGCTGCATGCTGAGACTCACTTGAGGAAAGACCAAAAACTTGTGTTTCAGCTCTCAGTGTATGTGGGAAAAGACATTTTGGCTTGAAACAGAAGGAAGACTTTGTCGGTCATGTTCTTACCCCAACCATGACAACTACTGTAAGTGCTCATGTTTTCTCCTTTCTTATCAGAAGTGACTGGTCAGGTGATCTCGCTGCATCCCTTATCAGATGAGGCACAAAAAGACACAGCTATGCAGAGTGGAACCTGCCTGGCTTGTCTGGGGTGGGGGAGAGGGAGGGTGGGAGGGAAGGTCAATGAGGTTGCTCTGTACACTTGGCTTCTGTAAAACAAGGAAGACTTTCCTAAAAAAAGGAAGGCTCTGGTGTATTGCTCCCTGGAATTCCTCAGCTAAGTGTTTCTCGAACTTCAGAAAGCTTCCTACCTCTCTGCACACAAACCAAATAAATAAACAAATAAATAGTAAAATGGATGGGGAGGATGTGTGCAAAAGGAGGGAATCAGAGACGACAGATAAGAATGGGAAGGACTTGAAAGTGTTGAAGGAAAATTCTTTTCTCTACATCCCTGTTTCTTCAGGCTCTATGCCATCACAGATTTATTTTTTCTTCTATTTTGAAGGGGTCTTTGTTCTTCAGATAATAGTATCTTTCCACTGCATCAGCTCACAATAATGAGAAAATCTGAGGTTTACCCACTCTCCAATTTAGGCCAGTTATACCCCACCAAGGGAGGGCAGTCTGTACATTCTGCTCCTGCTTTCCCACCTCCAGGATTATACATCCTTTAGCCCCTTTTCCCATATAATTTCCCCACTTTATAAGGCAGGTTGGTGAATTCATTTCCCTGTTATCCAACTGCATGTGATCCAAGAAGACTCCAGCATGGAAGTATCTCTCCTGCTGAGAGTGAGCAAAAGGGCACCCACCCCTCAGAACCCATATTCAAAAATCACCTGTTCTCCCATCAACTGACCTAGAGTTTAATTTCAGCTTTGAAGCAAAATGATCTTGAAAGGAATGGCTAGTTAACTGAATTCTGGTACTCCCTGTAGGTCATTAATAAGAGATTAATTACATTCTAATTCTTTGAACAAGCCAGCTGAAAAAAAGTGGATTTCAGCAAGTTTCCCTGTGTGTGTACGTTGGCCTTCAAAGCCAGAGCTGGCACAACAAAAAGGGAAGACCCAGAGAGACTTGGGTCAGCAGCAGATACAGGCTCCTGTGGTTTTAGGCAGGTAAGCAATACAGGACTCTGGTTGCAGGACAGGTTCAACCATCACATGAGGAGAAAGAGGATGGGCTGGGCAGGATGACCAAGGCTGGAGGATCCTATGGCAGCAGGCCAAGACTGCTCTGGACAGTCAAGTTCAGGAGAACTCCAGAGCAGATGAGCCTTCTATGTCTCCTGTCAACAGGAGGGTACGAGACAGGTTGTGATTGCTGCTGGGAAGCATTGGAGGGAGATTGCCATCTTATTTCCTATCTCTGCTTCTGTCCCTTATCTGAGTAAAGCAGTGGTGGCTTTGGCTTTGTAGGGTGCATGAGTGGTGGGGAGGACAAGGTCCTGGATGTTTAGCTGCTCTTGAGAACGTACTGCCAGTTCTGACTGTGCTTGGAAACAGCCCCAGCTGGAGGCAAGAAAAAGTAAATAATTCTTTTGTAAAAGCAGCATTTTGCTACAGGTAGGCATAGCAACTAAATGTGAGACTGGGACTTTGAATTCCATTAGGTGTTCTTCAGAGCAGTGTGCCTCTTCTTCTGAGGCCCCACCAGGTATGTGGAAGAGCACAGTAAATGCACTGTGTAATCAAGTATGTTGAGTAACAGAGAAGTGGTTAAAGGCTGCAGCAGAAGGACACGTAGTGCTGAGCTGCTGCACTCCTTCTGGCTGTTCACAAGTTGCCCAGTAAGTGCAGCACAAGGGAGCAAGCTATTAATAGTTCTGCTCCTCATGGCTGCACAGTGAAACAGCATAATCCCAGCACAAAGGAATATGGGAGCCACGAACTCTAGAGCAAAACCTTCAGGCACAGAAGACAGTCTCAAAACTGTAATAATTAACAAAAGAGGGAAGGAATATGTTTAATAGAGCTTATTTATGAAGATACAAAAGAATGCTTCTGCATTAAATAAAATTTAAACAAAGTCTTGCACCTGAGCCAGAGAGCTTATGTCTCAGCTCACTCTCACATTCTATAAATACTTTTCTGAACAGATTAATTAAATCATTTGCTATACAGGTGCCTAATAAATAGTATATGTGCTGGAACATGTTCATCTCACTTTAATACATATCCATATTTTCCTTAGGGTTCTTGTGCTCTACAGTTATGAGCTACTTCTACAAGTTATATACTTTTAGAAATTGTTGGCAGAATAGTACTGGCCTGAATTTCTATCAGAAGAAAATTACAGAAATGCATATATGTTCAGTTTGATGGTTTACTCTGATAGCAATTTCCAATGAAGCCTGTGATAAAATGTTATGTCTTGGTTATTTGTACATGCCAAACACTTACATAAACGCACATCTAATTTTAGTGCACAAAATGTATTCACAGTTTCCTGAAATTACCAATGCAATGATCATAACTCTCAGGCAAGAAGAAGAAAATCTTATTAGTGCATTCCCACAAAGAAAAACAGTATGCTTTGCAATAGCAGTAGATTTGAAGGATTTGAAGACAATATATGTAGAGCATGATATTTGAGAAAATATCAGTATGTGTATTGTGAGTATTGTGCAGTATTTATGAAGAAACCTCCTCTGTTAAATGCTTATATCTTGATTAAATCCTGTAAAAAATGCTAAGTATATTTCCAGGCATATTTCTATTACCACTTTACAACAATTGGATCACTTGTATTCAGAAGGTATGAAAATGGCTTTAGTTGGGTCATCCTTTAGCTGGTATTTGTAACAAATATAGTGCCATGGGGCATTCCTCTTGTCAGAACACATTTATTTTATTATCTAGATGATTATGGTTGTGCTTTTTCCTTGTGTATTCTACCTTGATGATATGCTGAATTCTCAGATTTTCAACAAGCGCTTATAATGCAATTACTCTAAACATAATACAGTGTCTCTTAACCTCAGTTTTTCACAGAACTTTAAAACTGTCAAGTCTCTATTAAAGTTACCAGAGAAAATAAATTGGTTATGGTCCTTCTACATAGGTGGAACCAGCACTGATATTGGGACAAAATATTGTCATAAATGTTAAAAACACATACAATAAAGTATGCAAATGCTCATACACAAATTTTAGGAAAGATAGAGTAGTAGGCTACTTGTTTCAGCATTTTCATTGAATTAAGAAAAAAAATTTCAACCTATAGGCAATGTTTTTGTTTAATTCAAAGTGTGGAACAAAAAGAAAAAGCAATTTGTATTTTAAAAACAGGGAGTTGAATGTGAGCTTTCACCCTCTCAGATGTCTTATTAATCAACCCCTACTGCCATTTCTATTACTGCTTTAACATGAACAGTCATTGGGAAAACGAAATAAGCAAGTATTTGAAATCAGGTCCCCTACATCCTGGCCGAGTAACTTTTCAGCTTGCTATGCTAACAACTCCTTTATGTCAGCTCTTATTTGTTTTACATTCTCTCAGCTTCCTATTAAGGCTTTATTAAAATAATTCTTTTTATTTATACTTATTATTTTAATTCACTCTCTTTTCAAATGCATAGAGTTCAGAAAACAGCCTGACTAGGAAGGAAATCTATTTGTGGTACAGAGTGCAAACTGTCTTGGGTAAGGCTTATCAGAGAGTACACACAGGATTATGAAAATATGAAAATTAAGATAAACCAGAAGCAGGATCTTTCTGAGTCACCATGCTCCTCTAGAAATAGCTTATTTGCAATGAACAGGAAAAAAGGTGTAACATAAGTAATTAATACTAAATTCACCTAAAACCCGTGTCAATAACTTCATTAATAATGTGATTAATACACTGTAAATTTTGTCCTGGTTGTAAAAATTATTATTGAATAATTAATTAATTCTTCTGTGACAAAAAATAGTCAGGATCAGTCAAATGTGTCTGGATCAAAACCAAGGTAGCCTAACCCCAGATGAGGTGCTGTCAGAAGAGCTGCTGTAGATGTCATTATGGGAGATGCCCTAGTCGGACAACTCTAGTTCAAAAGAGCCCTTGACCTTAAAACCAGATTAGATGGTTTTGGTCTCCTATCTCACAAACAAAATATAGGATATAAAATGTTGTCATTTTATAGCTATTTTATCAGTTTGCCACAGGCAGTATGACACTATGGTGGAAAGCAAGGCCTGCAATGATATTAGAATGAATTAAAGGTTTCAGAAAGGGATCCTGAGTGTCTGAATCCATTTAACCATGACTTCAAAGCATAAAGGCTGCCCCAGTGGTACTGCAAGAAGGCTACATTTCTAGCAAATCCAGTCTTGCTCTTTGATAGCCATAAAACATTTCCATAGGCAAGAGGAATTCTTTTGAATGTGCCATGGACTTCGCCATACTAATAGTACTGCAGGCCTTTAACTTCTTAAACATCTAGTGCCTTTTGATTGAGAAGGAGCTTAGTGGAGGACAAATGAGGATGAGACTGTACAGGGCAGCACCTCTGGGGGTGGGGGATGATACCATTTCTGCCAGCATCTGTCTTTGTGCAGCTGCCACCCCACCTGTGTGCCACTGTGTGCCACAGCACTGCCTTGTGGGCATGGCACCCTGAGACCAGAAGCAGGAGAGGGTCTGGCACCATTTGGAGAAGAGCAAGGCAACGGACAAATCCCTTTGATTTTCTTTTGATTGCATAGCACATTTTCTGGAGAGGAGCACACCATCACTAAATATACACCCGTTAGCAAAAAATTTAAAAGAAGTTTTCATGAATACTTTCAGTAGTGTAGATATATTAATCCTCATAGCTTACACTGATATCAGTCCTTCATACATTTTATATACTATCTCTGCTTATTGGGGAATAAAAAGAAAAAAAGAAAAACAAAATAAAAGAAAGCCATGAAATAAAATGATGTGTTATTGAGCTTGAGCATATCCCTCTCTGCGGGGCTTGTTGCTACATGATGTTAGTCAACAAGGGAAGAGCAGCCATACAGCTGTTTTAATTACCCAAACTGTTCACCTAAAACTCCAAATAAACTGACTCTCCAAAGAGAAGGAAATCACTGTATTCTCTGATACTGGGAAGGGAAATTCTGAGCTTGAACAGAAAGAATAAAAACCTTCATTTGCCTGAGATTTCTACCCAGAGGTCCTTCTGTGACAGTTGGGCATATACAAGAAGTGCAAAACAGGTATCTCGTTTCTCACAGTACCTCCTGCACTCCAGCCCCGGTCTTGTATAACTAAGGGAGAACTTATGTGAAGCTGATGTCTCTGGGCAATAACATGCAATACCAGCACCTTTTTGTCCCAACATTCAGAGACAGTCTTCCCTACTTGTTTGCTAAAGAAAGAAGAATTACGAGTGCTGGTCTAACCTTTCTCCTAAGGGGGTGGACATCATTTTTCCAGAAGGCACCTGAAATCTGGAGAACAGACTACTTTGGTCCTGGAGAACTCATGAAGGTCAGTGGATGCACTGCTTAGTTGCTCAGAGATAAAAAATCAAATGTCTCTGCCCTGCCTTTTACTAGTAATCCTCTATGGACTTCTCTTTATGTGCTTGAGTTCATACTTTTCCTACCTGCACACAGGTCATACTGTAGTTTTGCATCTCCTTTATGCTAATGCAGTAAGCTCTGTAGAGCAACTCTCCTTCCCTGAGGAGCTGTGCAGCAATTACCTGTTGATGGAGACATGTCAGCAGACATCATCAGACAAGGCAAAAGAGAAAGGAAATGGCAAGAAGACATTTAAGGCAAATGCACTGAAGGGCAAACCGCAAAGGGGGCAGAAGAAGTTATTGCTGCTAAAGTTGCTTCTGGTAAGTGGTGTGGTTTATTTTTCAGATAAATAGTTCCCATGTTTTTGCAAGTTGAGGCTGTATTTTCCATAAGAGATTGCTCCTTGACACTCTAGAAAGTAATTAGGAATTAATTTCAAAGAAAGAAAACAAGATGTAGAAAGCTAAAATTGTGAAATCCTGTTTTTCTGAAATATTAATCAACAAGGCTCAGCCTTTGAGTATAAATCTTTCAATTTACTTTTTCCACCAGAAGTTGCTAGAAAACACACGTCTCCCTTTGGAAATATTTAAAGTACAACACACAAGAAAGGCAAAATCAAGATCAAGTCACACTGAATTCTGAAACTGTGGCTGAGGAGTAACACAAGCCCAACTACTGAAGCCTACACAAGCCCCTGTGGTCCAAAGGGGCTGCCAGACTACCTTGGCTGTAAAATAAAGCTGTAAAGAAAGTTGGGGTTTTGATTTTTCAAGTCGAGTACGCCAAGAACAGAAGTAATTTCCTCATACTTGACAAAACAGACACAAAAGATAAAGAGACAGTATAAGGAAGATAGATAGGGAAGCATGTTTTTGTGTTCATGTTCTCATTGTACATGGCAGCTGGTCAGTCACAGATGGATACCCTGGGCTGGCAGGTCAGCCATGACAGCTGTTGTTTTAAACCTTGGCTTGCTTCCCTGATTCTCAGCATTATCAGGATCTATCTCTTTCCTTCCCTCATTCCTTGCAGGCTAGGCCCAAGTGAAGGGGTTGCTCTGCATTACTGCAGTGCAGTGCAGTTCACTTCCAGTTCAGGAGGAATGACAAAAGAGGGGACAGGACAAGGTGTAGAAGTACATACAGCCCTGGGATGATAGAACAGGGGCTCATGCAGCTCAGACCATCCAAGCTGCATTGCTCAGTAGCTGAGGTTTATGCATAAAGATCAGAACTACCCAGCCCTGCTAGCCTTATGCCAGTTCATCCTGCAGCAACTCCCCACCTTTGTTTTGGTCTGTAGTGTTGAGTTTGGCTTTGAATGTGCATAGATAAAGCTCCTCAGCCTCCAAATAAATAAAGTGTGACATATTTGGAGTTACAAATTAGTTCTATTTTTTGCAATTCACTTAAAGGTTTTGATAATACTATAGGCCTTGAAAATTACTGTGTTTGAATTTGTATTCCTTCTGTCAGTAGTCATTAGAAACTATTTAATGATTACTGATTATTGCCATAGGTAATGACATATGATAAACCTTCACCAGCTTCCTACAGGTGAACAAGCAGGTCAGTGGTCTCAATTAATACCACCATCTTTTTCCTATTACACACAATTGCCATGCAGAATCAACCATTTGTTCATAACTTTGCAATCACTAAATGAAGAAATAAGAAAAATATAACTGATAGCTTTGTGTTCCTTACCAAATTATCCCAGAGACTTATGGACCAAACATCCATAAAAGTCCTTTTCATCTTCTGAATGCTTGCAAAATTGCTTCCCTGAGGTCACCAGGCAGTACTAGCTAAATGATCACCATTTTTAAGTCTCAACTTAGGCCTTCCTAAGCACTAAACCCAATGGTACACACCTTTGCAGTGAGGCATGCTGCAATATGGGATGACTGATGTGAAGACATTGCTAGAAATACCAGCTAGTTGTGTTTCCTGGGTAGAAAGCCCCATGAGGAGAAACTACCTCCCTTGGATGCAGAACTGCAATTTCTTTATTGCCTGAGGACCACAAGAGTAGCTGCGAGAATCTGTGGAAGGGAAGGGGAGATGTAAGGCAGGGACAGCTAAAGGAAGCTGTGCTCAAGAAATAGGACATGGCCTCAAGTTCCACCAGGGGATGTTTAGATTAAATATTAGGAATCATCTGTCCACTGAAAGAGTGGTCAGGCACTGGAACAGGTTGTCCTGGAAAGTGATGGAATCACCATCCCTGGAAGTGTTCAAAAGTCTCGTGGATGTGGCACCTGGGAACATAGTTTAGTGTTAAACACAGTGGTGCTGGGTTAACAGTTGGACTTGATGGTCTTAGAGGTTTTTTTCAACCTTAGCAATTCTATGATTCATGCACTGAACACTGCTGAACACAGTGGGGAAATACATGTGTACTCTGACCTTGTATCTGCCAAGACAGAAATCCTTTATTCATAATTTCTAGCAAAGTCTGAGAGCACAAGCTGAAGAACCAGAGGAGGTCTGTTTTCTCCAGGAAATTTAAACAAACTTTTGCATTTTGGTGAAATCATGGCTGGGAAGTCCTGAAAGATATTTACTTCCATAAACATTACCAGGGAACAAATGTAACTGTACTGTGCTTAGCTTTGCTACCTAAAATGTCATCTATCTCACTGTTCCGGTAGTAACTGAGGGGATACAGCTACAATGACAGTCAATGTTTTCTGAAACAGATTACACAGATGCCAATCTACATACACAAATACAGCTACAGAATAGATAATTTTGAATAAAATTATTTTCAAGACTTGTGTTTGGAATTAGGACATTAATTTGTATTATTTAAAGCTTTTTTTTTTTGCACAAAAGCACTCTTTAGAGAAAAAATGTTCTATATGACTAAAGAAATAAAAGGATCTCAATAAGTAATCTTAAAAATTGTATATATTATGTCTCTAATGCATGCATTCATAATATTTATACATGTAGAAAACTATTATATGCGCAGAATTTTAATATGGAAATTCAGGAATAACACAGTGTTTTCAGTTCAAATAGCATGAGCATATTCAATTCAAAAGTACAAACAAGAGCAAAATATAGCATTCGGTCTTCCAAACATGAGATAATATTTTAGTTCAGATGAAATGGAGACCAAAGCATTTCAGCACTTGGAGAATGCAAATTATCCTGTATCTAATTTACCCTGGGCAAATGAGCCCCATTTCCTAGAGGGCAGGACTTCTCTCTAGACTAAAAAAACACACAGTTTAGATCAGTTTCACATTTATGAGAAGGAAAAGGTAAATTTGTTTACAAAAACTTTTTATCTTGTTAAAAAAAAAGCAAAATTGGGCTTCTCACAGCGGTTTTGTTTACCAAACACAGAGATTTTCGCATGTGCAGAAAAGTACCTCTGCTATCACTGAGCACGCTCTTTGCTGCGCTGCGAGCCAGGAGCTAAGCAGTTCTTTTCTCTGCTCCTCTAGCCCCAAGACACACAAGGAAATTGTCGGCACTCCTCAGCTCCTCCGGGGCCACTGTGGAGAGAGACACCGCCCGGTCTGTTGGTTTTGTAGCCTACCACAGATAGACTAAAAGTATAAAGACAAACTGAGAATCCTGGAAGAGCAGATCTGATAACCCGGCTGTGATGGCAGCAGAGGAGAGATTTATAGCTCTGCCACACGTCGCAGCCAGGCTGTCCTGCAAGTGTGGGAAGAAGGAGATGAGCTCTGCACCAAAACCTTGGAACAGGCTGATGAAAGAAGCACGGCTTCCTCTCTGCCCTCTGCCCAGCAGAGCAAAAAGAGGCAAATATTGGCTTCTCCCTCAGTGACTTCAGAGCCCTGCTGACAAGCAAAATAAGTTACAGTGCTTCAGTTTAACAAACCTTTGGCTAGACATCAGGAGAGGAATGTTTTCATGAAGCAAGGCCTCCTTTGCCATCTTTCTGCAGGGTTTCTGTGGCAAATTTGGTGAGTTTTGAGGTAAAAGCAAATCTAGACTCACTTCTTTTTGAAGAACAAGATTACACAGGGTTAATTTCTATTTCAGATAGGAAGATGAACTGAAAAATGCTGAAAGTGAATATATATATAAGAATTTCTTCAGGGTATATATTCCTCTACAGCAGATTGTGCAACCAGCCTGTGTGTAAGACTTTGCCTGCTGAGGCTGTGCTTATTTTTTCAGTTTTATTTTAAGCAGCATCCATAGAAATTTTGCCAAGCAAGACTCTGGTGCCAACTCACATGCTGCATATGGCCCGAAGTGCTGGGCTGTTTGGGGTTTTTTGGGGGGCATGGGGAGGAGAACAACATTGTTTTGATTCACACACACAGTCCCCAAGTCCTCCCATTTCACTGAGTTTTCAGGAAATAAGCATATGGCTTTGAAAAATCCAGCTCTTAGTCTTGGGCTGTGTGAGCTGTAATGAGCAGAGGAGCAGCACAGAGCACAGGCAAGTCACACATATGTGTCTAGCACAGAAAGAGTACCTTCAAAGAAAGCTGAAGGAGTTCCATATTTCATTCAGGAAGACAGCACTTGGATTTGGGTACTAAACACCATCATTATCTTTTTGGAAGTCATAGCCAGCCATATGCTTTCCAAATGTGCTGCAGAAGGGACTGTATTGATCTGTTGTGCAACATTAGCAAGCAATTCTCACGAAATTCTAATTCTCAAGGCAAAAGTTGATCTTTAGCAAAAATAAAAATGTTCACCTTCATGAGGATTGGGCTTCAAGCCACAATTTGTCTGTGATGCTGCTCAGAAAAAGGGCACATTTTTTTTTTTTTCCCTAGCATGAGGAAATACTGTCTCTTCCACCCCCTGCCCCAGTGGCTACAGCTGTGATATTTTCAGACTTGAGAATGCAAAGAGTATAGATAAACAATTGAAACTCCAGGAATTTTCTACTTGATAGCTGGAAATTTTAGCAAGTTAAGTAAATAAAAGAGTATTATTTCATGTGCCTGTGCACTGAAAAGGTGAAGGGAAGCTTTGTTGTTTGTTGCAATAGGGACAGATCAGGCCATCTATTAAATATCACTAGCCCTGCTGCTTCATGCTGTATTGAGAGAGCAGAAGTCTGCAAATAATAAGAGGGAGAAAAATGATTGTCTACGTAAGTTAACTTCAGTAATTATTTAATTTCTGCTTTTCTTCTGAACTCCCTGAATGAGGGCTCATCACAAACATCAGGAAAATAAGCATTTCCCCAGGGACTTCTGAAGCTGTCATAAGTGGGAAGCACTGCATTGTCATTAAACTAAAGCTCGATAACTGATAATCCTACTATTATGCAAATAGTTAGTACTTTATTAGTCTGCTTCGAGCCTTCCTGGTCAAATGAATGGCTATAACTTGTTGTTCCATGCATGGAACTCAACTTCTACCCAGTGAATTTGCAGGGTGGGCTCCTGACATGAAAATAGAAATGAATGAAGTCAAGTTCCTAGCACCAGCTAGGCAGTAAAAGACAGCTGCAGTTCTGAGGACTACAAACCAAGATCAATGACATTTCAAAAGCATCCTGAAATTGTTTACTGCCATTAAAGCACAAATGCCTTTGACTTGATATAAAGCTAGAGTATTAGATGTCTGTTCTTGTTCCAATGTCTCTTAAATGAACAAGCTTTAAATACATCGTTTTTTGTATGCTGCACTTTTGTTTCCTTTTATGTAATGGATTATTCAGAGCACTTTCTTTGAGATAGACTTTGTCAGTCAGATGGAAGTTATTTGATTTCGCAAACACATTCACATAGCAAGATGTGTGCCTTTTATACTGAACATTAATGCAAATACATGCACTCTACCTAATTCAAGGAGACACCATTCTGTTAGAGCTCCCATGCTAATCTGAAGCTTTACTCTGACCCCTTTACACAAAATCAAAGTGAAAAAGGTATGAAAATGTGCAAAAGTCCCTGATAATAGCAATAGGGGGACTTTTCTGACCATGCACAGCAGACAGCAGTCATGAAATTGCCCTTTGAGTACTTCACGCAAGCTTAAACATGGAATTGTAGGACTTAAGAGACAGGTATCAAAGATTATAGAGAGCTTTAGGGTGAATCTGTTTCACATGGGACAACCCCAGGGAGATGACTGGAGTTCGGACACTCCCAGTGCTGAGTTACATGGTCTCCAAGGCAGAGTGAAATGCACATGCTTTATTTTAATGACCTGATCTCAGTTTCAGAGCCCTGTTGTTCTGCCTACCTGTGGACAGCAGAATGAAGCTCACTATGAATTTTCCTCCCCATAGGGATTTTCTGGCCAGGAAGAGGAAAAAATCAAAGCTGCTGCAGTGTGTTACATAACTTCTTTTTTTTTTTTTTTTTTCTTTTTCCTTCAGATGAAAAAGTGTTGATCCTTTCCTTTTTCACAGGCTGGCTTCCCTGCAGCTGGCTTCCTTGCTTTTATTACAAAGCTCTACCATGTTAATCTGATCCTTTCTCTCTGTTACATCATTCTCTGACTTCAGCTGGAAAGTTTGTTCCCAGTGGACTTCATTCATTTTAAGTGAATTGACTGCTTTCAATTTTAACCAGACTGAAGTTGTGATGGTGTGTTGTTTACCCATAGTACGAATGGAGAAAACTCTTCTTGCTTGGGAGAGATCAGAGATCATTTAGCCTGAACTGTCTCCACTCCTAGGACTGAGACTTCTTTAGGTAAGCTTGCTGACATGTGGAATATTCCTTTCTTTACTCATCTCCATTTTTTCCTCTGCTATTTTAATATTACACCCACAACTATCTATCTATCTATCTATCTAGGTTATACACTACTATCCTGAGATGTGCTTTATTTGCTGCTGCAAACAGGTAAAGATCTGTTTCTTTGCTCATTGCAGGCACAAGGCTGTATGTCTTCAAACAGTTTCACTGTTTATATCTGAGACATTTCCATCAACACAGATGCTTTCTATGTAGCAACAAATATTTGAAAACCTAAGGCTTATGCACAGCAGCCAGAGTCACTTGTAAAAAGTACTTCAAGGCCCATTAACAAAGTTGTCATATATGGCTTGTCTTTAATTAATTATCAATAAGAATTTAGTTTATTTCAGAATAATACGGAAAAATCCTTTTAATCTGCATAACAGATCAACATTCCGCTACACGGCTCCCCCTGTACTTCTGGCTGGATGAAGCTGAGGTGCACAAAATGTGAAGCTTGTTCAGCTTTTTGATGCCAGTTGAGTCCCTTCTATCTTTTCTAGCACTATAATTAAAGATGCCAGTTAATGTCAGCAATGGTTTATTTGAATGGTGGTTTATTTAATTCCTACGAGGAAAATCTCCAACCTGTTTCACAAGTTTAGTAATAGATTTTTTCATGGGTTTGAATCAACCCATGAAAAATTAAGAGATCTGTAAAAGTTTCCCAGTTCAGTATCAGCTGTAAGCAATTCAACTAATAAACAGTTTTTCAATTGAATGGTTCTCATCCTGAGAAGAGTTTCACTCTGTGCTGCCCACCTCTTTGTGCTTGGCAGGTACCCCTGAAGATCATACATCTCTCTGCAACGCTTGCCTGTAAGCGAGATTCTTTCACTTTGGGGCCTGCCTTTTTCCATTAGCTGTTTAGTAAGTACTTGTGGCTAGGGAGCTCTAAGCATTTTTTTTATTGCTTGGACAGAAAAGAGATAATGTGCTGTCTGTCAATCAGAGTGCAGCATTGAAGACTTCTTTTCATTTCTTTAAGAACACATTTCAGGCTCAGGAGACATTCCACAGAATCAGCAAATTCTGACAAGTATAAATGATTCACTTACTCTGTATTTTTCTATTGTATGATGATCATGTCTTCTGATACTCAATTTTACTGGCAAAGTTGTCCTTGAAGAGTACAAACAAACTACTACCTGAATGTACATGTATGGTTTTGCAGCTTTGCATGAATGGATCAGTCTACTTCTAACATCGATTTCTTTTGAACGTGGTTTACTTATATCCAATTAAATATTTTCCTTTCTGAACTGATACAGAATTCAATGAAAGAAATACATTAGCAAGGTTTCTTCTATCACACAGAGCATTTTCTCCTCTTCATATCTCATCCATAGGAATGGGATCCTTTTCTCAGTCCTATGCTTATGAACATCAACCATAGCAGTGTAGAACAATGCAAGCATAAGGAAAATACTGCTCTAAAAACATTTAAGAACATACAATTTCAAGTAAATTGCTTGTGGGAATCTGGTCTGTAAAATCTGGTCCTAGCATTTTGCTCAGGAACAGTTTCAGGCCAGCAGTGCTTGACAGAGGTCCTGGTTGCTGATGTATTTCCAAGTGCTGTTTTAACTAGACCATGTAGTTCTACACCTGTCTTCCTTCAGCAAGGAAACTAGTCTTTTCAAAGGGGAGAGATCCAGTGCCATGGTCAACAGACTTTATTTCTCAGTGCACTTGCCCTGTGGTTTTGAGTTGTGCTGAATGAATGAATACTATAGCTCTAGGTCTTCATTCAGGACCTAAGCAAGCACTGGCTGCAGGCAAACCCAGTTCTCCAGGTGTTTTCTTTTGGCAGGGCATGTATTGTCAGAAAAAGCATTTTGATTATTGGGAACACTTTTTTCTGCTCTCACTTCTGACTTTTTAGTTTGGGGAACACTGTCCTGAGATATAAAAGGTCATTACTTTATTGCCAAATACCTAACCCATGGGTAGTCTTTATAACTGCTTCAAAACCCCTCACATTTGTGTTATTTTGGCCTGGTCTGCATCTGGATACATCAGGATCACCTTGCATTAAGGAAGGGAAAAAAAGGCAAAAAAAAAAAAAAATAAATATAAACCCCTTCAAAAACGCCAAGATGCCTCAAGAGGTAAAGATGTGGAGCAACTGAATAAATGCTGATTAAGCCTTACTTTGTATCTAGAAGTCACAAAACTGTTAGGCAAACAGGTACTACATGAGTATACCTAACAATTCTGCAAGGCATAATGGCAATGTTGGTCTATTTAGCAGCTGTTACAGAGAAAGGAAGCTGCAAGAAATTTGTAAGAAGCAAAATAAGTAGCAACAAATTCTTTTTAGGAGTTTAAGAATCATGCTTATTCTGTAAAATCAAATTTTATTTAGTGATGCTGAATAGCACCTGTAAAGTGCTAGAGAGGATGAATAGTACAACTTCAAGAATGTATTGATTACTGCAGTGACAAGAGAGGTTGCACCAGTGAAAATGTGATATGTTCATTCTTCTGAATCCAAATAATGGGATTGTGTGTTGTGCCTCTGAGAGCGGTATTTGAGCACATGTAACATTCACTAATGGATCTGAATCACCCTCAGACATGTATGGGATAGATAAACAGTTTCCCTGTGCTGTACACAGAATTCAAAGGTAGTCTAGATTAAGTGTTTTGCCCAAGGGCATAGAGGAAGACCAAATTCAACCACTGCTCTTGTCAACTGGAGCAGCATTTATCAGGTTGCTGATTAAGTGGATGGTCCTACATTCTATTACTGGTGATGCTGGTCTGACAAGGAGTCCTGGTAAGGTGGCATACAAATGAACCATGTTAATTTGTGTACTATTAGAAACACAAGACAGAAGGAAGAAAATCAATGCTTTGTTTTATAGTAAAGAAAAAATCAATGAGGAAAGAAATGGTGTTTCCTAGGATCTCAGAATATATGTTGGACAATGGGGAATAGTTAGAGGGAATTAAAACTATTTAATATAAGTTGCCAGTGTCCTTTTAGAAAATGATGGTCTAGAGCTATCATTCTGTAATAAAAACCTGAACAAAATCCAAAAGTTCAACATCGTGAGAAGGAAGCAATATCAAGTAGAGGCTAGCTGTTGGGGTTTTTATTTTAAATTGAACTGGCATCCAGTTGCATTGAATCTGTGAAATTGAAGAAAACATGTTAATAAATGAAATTTTTAAAAAAGACATGTATAGCAAATGAGAGGCTACATGTAATCCCCAAACCCACAAGACAGGTTTACCTAAGAAAACTGCCAGAGGTCCATTTCTAGTTCTGTTTTTCTGTCTCTTACAGTAGCACATAAGAGATTTTTGGGAAAAAAGGTAAAAAAAGGCCAAAAATGGAATAAAGTTTTCAAGGTATCAAGTTGATTCTTGCTCTTGGCAGTATGCAGTTTAGAGACACTCTGAACCAGAGGTTGCATCTGTATCATCCTATTTAGTAGTCTTTGACATTACTTCCATAATTTTTAACTGTTCTCTAAAGACAATACTCTAACAAAAAAAAAAAAAAAAAAAAAAAAAAAAAAAAACCCAAAAAAACCCCCCACC
>JAWWTY010000077.1:80742736-80915236 GCA_035222235.1 Margarornis squamiger
CGCCGCGCTGCGGGCTCGGCGGGGCCGCCGGGGCGGGCGGGCAGCAACAAGCGCCGCCGGGCGCGGCCCCGCCATGGGAGCCGGGCGCGGGGCGAGGCTCGCCGGCAGCGCAGGTAGGCAGGTCGGCTGGGGAAGGGCTGGGGACGGGGCTGTCCCGGCTCCCTCCCAGCCCCACCGGGGAGCCGTCGGGCGGCGCTGCCCGGCCCTCCGGAAAGTTCGGGCGGGCGGCGCGGTGCCCCGGGCATCCCGGGCGGAGCGCGGTGCCCCGGGTGCCGCCGCCGGGCGCCGGGCAGGGAGCGGGGCTCTGCATGGCTTCGGGGAGCGGCACCGCCGGGAGGCTGGAGCGGCGCTGCTGGTCGTGGCCCGAGTAGTGTATGTATTTTGGTTTGAGGGATTTTTTTATTTTTCTTGCGATTTGGCGTGCAGTGTTTCAGGGAGAGGAGTCGGGAGCGCTGCCGAACTCCTGGAGGATGTGGGCTAAAATGAGCCTCTGCTGCGGAAACTCGGAGCGGCTCTACCTTGCCTTCAGGCGCGGGGAGGAAGAGGTGGCGTGTGCTGGTTTGGGTTGTTCGGAAGGGAGGTAGTTTGTCTCGCTTTAGTGTGCTTGGTTTTAGTTGTCTGTGACAGAAATGCGCTCACTGCTATGTACTTAAACAAAACCCAGACCGGCATACTTCACACTGAATAAGAGATTGATGAAAATCATCGTGCGTGCAGTGAGGGAATAGCACTCAGTTGGGTAATTTCTGTTCCGGACCCTGCTGAGTTTTGGGGCGCTCCCTTTAATTCACTGGGTGTCCGTCCTCTTCACGTGTTGCCATTTGAAAGGGAAAACAACCCCTCCAGTGCTCTGGCTTTTGCTTGCACCTGCCTTTGCAAATGCTGACTCTCCGGAGTGCTGCCTGGTGCTCTCTCGGAGCCGAAGACGCGCAGTCTGTGTCCAGGAGCCCTGCTATTTATAAGACTTGGCGGAGCGGGGGAGGAGGAGGAGGGATGCAGCACCAGGCTGTTGTTTGCCTTTTGCATAAACTACCGAGGCAGGTTGCATATTGTTTGAGATGTTGCATCGGGGGAGGCGAGGCGAGGCGGGGGTGGGGGGAAGAAGTGCAGAAGCTGAAGTATTCCTAATCCTTCTTTTCCTAGGGACCGTGGATCTGTGAAGCGCTTCCCTCCGATGTGAGTGCAGTGTCCCCTGTGGGATGCAGTAGGTGATGCCCAGCTCTACTGCAATGGCAATTGGAGCTCTCTCTAGTTCTCTCCTCGTAACCTGCTGCCTCATGGTTGCCCTCTGTAGCTCCACCATACCCGTACAAAAACTAGCCAAGGCTCAAGACAAACAGGAGATAAAGGCCAGCCAGGAAAAGAGGGATCACACGTCTACAAGGGACAGCCAGACAAGCCCAGGGAAAATGAATGAGATCGGCAGGAGCGGGAGGGAGGAGGGTAGCAGGGACTGGAAGAGCAAAGGAAACAGGAACTACTCGAACAAGGAGTCATGGACTAAGCAAAAGCAGGCTTGGAACAGCCAGGGGACAGGCAGTAAATCTGGGAGCATTCAACTGCAAGAGCAAAGGGATGCTGCTCCCGAGGAACCTCAGGTGGCTGAAGACTCCTCTCTCCCGGCACCTGCTGCGAGTGTCACTCCCGAGCCTCCGGAGGAGTACGCCTACCCGGACTACCGTGGGAAAGGCTGCGTGGACGAGAGCGGCTTCGTCTACGCCATCGGGGAGAAGTTCGCGCCGGGCCCTTCTGCCTGCCCCTGCCTCTGCACTGAGGAGGGCCCGCTATGTATCCAGCCCGAGTGCCCCAGGCTCCACCCTCGCTGCATCCATGTGGACACCACGCAGTGCTGCCCGCAGTGCAAGGAGACCAAGAACTACTGCGAGTTCCGAGGCAAAAACTACCAGACCCTAGAGGAGTTTATGGTAAGGACTTAAGCCAAAAGTAATTTTGTGGGTTCTTCTCTTGTTTGAAGTGGTATTATGATCTTTAAAGTGCTTTCTCAGGGGGTTTTCTGGGTCCTGCTCCCTCCCCTTTTCATTTTTGTGTTAATATTACTTCTGCAGTGCTGTAAAATATTCCCCTTAAACATGACCTTTCTTGCTCTATGACACTTTAACATTTTTAAGTGAGAGGACTGATCTTTATTAATTCCTTTGCTATTTACAGTAAAAATACTACTTGGAAGGATGCTACTTGGCGGTGTTATGGATTTTTTGACAATTTTCAGCAATACGTTTGTTTTCTTATTTAACTGTTTACTGTTAAACTTCTGCCTTGCAGGGATTGAGCAGAGTTTTATGGGCTGACTTCTATTTCTAGTAATCAGTGTGTGATGATTCCTTTTGTTTTGTAACAGTCATTTTTCTTTTCCTTTTTAACTATTTAAATGGTGCTGCCAAGATTGCATAATGTTTGCTTTCTGACAGTGACTGTGGGCCTTCTCTTTAATAAGAGCATGGTTTGCAATCTGAATTACAGTGATATTTAAACAAAGAACTTGAAAAGCTTTATGTTTGCGGAAATCCTCTTAGACTAGTGCCTTTTAAGCGTTATTATGCAAGGTCATTAGCGTTGAAAATGCAACTTGTTACAGTGCACTCAAAAGTTCTGGAGTTCGAGGCCAATTTTCCAATTGCTTACCTTGCCTTTTTTCATTTATTATTTTACTGTGGTTGAGATCTGTGAGCAGGCTCTAAGAATGACTTGTGAATTTGCTTAGGAATGACTGTTAGATACAGGACTAGTCCAAAATGTATTTGAATAACACATCAGAGATTTTTACACTGAAGATGCTGAGGTGACTACAAAATCCAGTTCGAAGTTCTGGAAGCTGAGCCCCTTCGCGGGATGGAGAAAAAGAAAATGTATTTGTGAAGGCTGTAACTAAGTTCCCACCTCTGTTGTCTGTGTTATTTGCATGTTATTAGAACTTTGGTTCATAGTGTCTTTCCCATGTTCTTCAGCTTATGAAAAAATAAATAAATAAAGGAGGAGAACTGCTTTTTTCAGAATAAATCCCAGCATTTCCCATTGATCTATTTAGGCAGTAATGTGTAGAGCACTGGTGAATTTCAAAACATGGCAGAAAACATTGTGTCATCCTCCCTTTTTCCATGTTACCCTCAAGGATTGCATGGAGCTTCAGAGTGGCAGTTTTCTACTTAAGAGGAGGCAGGTACTTTAACAGCAGCTAGTTGGTATGACCTTTTCAGAGACGGATTGTGAGATCTTTCCTTTTACAGCAAACTTAATTCTCAAGGGGTGGCCAAAACATAAAGCTTCTCCACACATTCTCTGTAGGTCAGAGTTTCAAAGGCTTCTCCCCACCCTTCATTCGCACTCTCCTATAGAGTTCCATTTCCTAGCCTTTTTATGTGGTGGTGTTGTATAACTGGCTGTAAAGCAAGCCTAAAATACTGTGTTAAATGTGTAGCGAGTGTAGAACCTTAGAGCTCCCTGATGCATTTGAATATGGCTGGCAGTGTTGGTAAAAAGGGAGTGCTGAACAGTGGCATTTACAAAAATGTTATGAAAATACTTTGGCTTTCAGATTTTTTTTTTTTTTTAACTCCATTCCCCTTTCAGTCTTTGTACCTTCCTCTAATGAAACATCAGTTCCCTTACTGCTTTGTTTTAGCTGCCTTTGGAAACACAAGTGAGAAGGGATGTCTGCCCAGGACGAGCAAGGAAAGTTATTGACACAGTTAGGCAGTGGAACTGCAGCCTGATTATTTTCTTGTGTGAGGACCTTGGTTTTTAGATGAGTTTCAATGTTGGTTCCAATATTATGAGCACAAACTGCAAGTGCAGCTGTATGCCCAGGCCACGGCAATCAGTGGAGTTGTCTGGTGACACAAGGTACAGATGTAGTCAGGTTGCTGCTGCTCAGTGGAAGCAATTGCAAAAGGCAAGCAATTGCACACAGTTTCAGTGGTCATTTTGTGAGTGTAAAGTTGATGGTCTTAGAGAGGTTACTAATATGCTGTGTCTTGAATAAGGTCAGGGAAAGAGGTATAAATAGATAGTGATCTGATTTTTCTCTGTACGTACTATTTGAGTCAGAGAATACCAGACATCACTAAAGGAAGAAAAAGGTGACCTGCTAACATTTAAGTGACATTATTTGCAAAACATTTCTGTATAGATGTGTAACATCTATGCATAAGAGTTTGGGAGTTCACTTAATATAAAATTCCTATATGGCTTGGCATGACAAAAAATTGCCCTGACTGGAGCCAGGAGCTAAGTGTGCCAGGGAATGGGAGATTTGATGCATTTCTTCTTTGATTCACAGTCTGTCCTGCAGGTTTTGCTTGTGTGCCCATGTCTGGATGTGTTTTTCTGTTTTCAAAAGGGCCATGGATGTCAAAACAAAACACAGTTCAGGTGTGGGGGAAGTTGCACAAAGCTGTTTCCATCAGCACTGCTCTGGACCCCTGTGGCCATTGTGAGGCTGAGTGGCAGAGGAATCACAGCATTCGTATGAGTGCAACTGGTAGCAAAAGCTTCAGTTGGTGAAATGTAGTGAGGATAAAGTTCTGCACTTGAAGCTGAAGGTTTCTGAGCACATTGTCAACTAGACATTCTTCAGTATTAAGATTTGAAAACGCGGGCTGACGTATAAAGTCATAGCCTTACAAAGGCCATGAATTATCTTTGGAAGTGAAATGTTTGGGAACGACCTACATATCTGAAAGTTGTTGCTTCATGTGTCTTTTAGAATTTCCTTGCTACCACACATTGTACTTTTTAGTGGGTAAGTTACCTGGAAATCTGGAAGTCAACAAACCGAAATGGATTTTGAAAGATCTGTGGAATTCAGAAGGCACAGAGAAGTAAAAGCATGACCAGTATGTTTATTATTGTCAGTGTAACCCCATTCATGTTCTCCTGAGTTGTGTTAGTGGCAAGAAAGTATTAATAAAAGTTCTAGCACAAAAGAAAGTAAGCTTGGGATTATGATTGATTTTCATTTTTTTAAAAATTTAGATATTTTCAAGGCTCAAGGAACCAAGTAGAGATTATATATATATTTTTATTTCTGCTTTTTTGTTGGTTTGGTTTTGGTGTCTTGTTTTCTTAACTGAAGTTTGACATGTGGAAGAGGAAAGGGGAAAGCTCAAATTACTTTGGAACAGAACTTCAGTGAGTGCAAAATGATTCATCACTTCTTAATTATGGCTATTTGTAGTAAGGTGCTGGATAAACCTGCTACCCTTACTGAGCTAGTTTTCTTCACGCTCACTAGTGGGAAATTTACCAGTTTACACAACACTCTGCTCTTTTGCAATGTCTGCAACTCCATTTATACCTCTGTTCATAAACTTCCCTTTAAAAAATTCTAAAGAAGTTCCCTTTTTTGCCATCTGTACTCTATTTTCTACAGGCCTTACAGCTGCCTGGCGAATCCATAAGACTTCTATGCCTCTTGTCTTTCTGTCGTTTTTGGATAGACAGAACTACTGCTGCTTTAGTTAATAATCTGCAACCCACAGAGACATGGCATCATTAGTTTTCAGAGAGAGGTTGATAGGTGGTACTATCTCCAGTCTGGCCTGGTTATGTCAGATGTGCTGAGCATGACAGCTGCCGGGCTGGTTGTTTCCCAGATGAACAAGTGGGATGCTCCTTGCATTGACTGCCACTAGGAACTGCGCTGCAGGGAATGTGCAGTTATGTTGTAGGAGTAGAAGAGAGGAAACGAAGGACCAAATGTGTCTTTTCATTCTGATTGTTTAGTTGCTGTTACATACACGCACTGTCTTGTCTTTCTCTCTAGTGATGATTATGTCTCTAAGTATTAAGACGCCATTAAGGTGTGGAAAGAAGTGGGGTTTTTCTACAGTTCCTGCCGCATCCTGATGATGTATAAAAGGCAAGGCACTGGTTTTAAGTCCAAAGGTGAACAGATACAAGTTCACATTAATACCATTTTAGCAGCCACTGGGGTTTATTTACATGCCTGAAAAGAGCTTTGTAGAAGTAAGCACATGGAGACGTTCCTTATCTCTGCTACCATGACTCATTGGTGGCTTGTACAGATGACGGTACCTACCAAGGGCGTACTATAAGTATTCCCTTGAAATCTCATGATCTGTTACCTGGAAGTGTG
The DNA here is from genome assembly GCA_035222235.1 of Margarornis squamiger. Taxonomy (NCBI): domain Eukaryota; kingdom Metazoa; phylum Chordata; class Aves; order Passeriformes; family Furnariidae; genus Margarornis; species Margarornis squamiger. Next base: position 80,748,852 of record JAWWTY010000077.1, read on the forward strand.
TTCATTACTGCAGTATCACATTAACAATATACTCTGTTCATGGAAGATATATTCTTCAGGGATATATGCTGTATAGGAGAGAAACATATATTATGAACAATCATTGTTAGATAAAGATTAGATCAATTTTGTTAGTAGCATTTTAAGTGCTTAATTAAGTGGCCTTTTTTCTAAGAACTTTAGGCTTCTGTCAGATTTGGAGTTCTAGTAAACACATTTCATTAGAAAATGTTTAAATTTTACAGATGAATTTTAGGAATAATGTCTGCATGCTGCCTTGTTTCTGATTATCATGAGATACTGTAATTTTTACACCACTTCTAATATTGAATGGCACAGCTACTAAGCAGTGTCCTGAGAAAAGAAATATCTGTTGTTGTAGTTACTGGTCTCATTGAATTTTGATGGTTGGCAAATTTGCTTCTTTTCCAAGTCACGGCAGAAAGAGTTAACATTGTTTCAAAGCACAGGTTTGTCTTGTTGGCTTAGATCCTTGGAAGTGAGTTCTGGTACGTTTGATCAAGTAGGATTCCGTAAAAATAATTAAAAAAAAATTAAATTAAAATCAGTCCTCCCTAAAAAGCAGGTTTTCATAATTTAGTGAGGATTGTTTCTGGATATAACTCCAGAAGGCAGGATTCTTATTAGTAACTTGACAGTACCTAGGAGCTCAGGTTTGCTGGCACTCAAAACTTTGCGTGTGGTTCAAGTGATAACCTGGGGTACCTGAGCCTTTCTGAGCACTGGATCAGAAACCTCTTCATCTGCTGACACTTTAGCTCTGCATGTGGCAGTTTATAAAAAATTAAAGGACAAAGTTCTTGTCCCAAAGTCTGTAATAAAAATCTGCACTACTAGGCTGTCAGCCTCCTTGTAGGATTATATAAATGTATGTTGTGGTGTCATCCTTGTAGAGTGTAAAGCAAAGAGAAAACACAAAGTGAGTAGCTACAAAGGAAGTCTGAAATGAATAATAGTAATAAAAGCAGAGAGCAACACAGCAAGAGACCCTATTTAAGCTTTCTAAGCAGAGGGGAGTGCATGAAAGATGTGTGAGTGTATAAGCAAATAACAGCCCTGGCAGGTGGGAAGGGAAGTAGCAAAGCATGAACGAGCATTTAGTTGGAGATGATGCTGTGCAAGCATCAGCATGTTTGAACTTTGGAAGTGAGAAGGATGTGAGAGGCAGGCAAACAGAGAATAGATTTGAGGAAAAAATGTGATGGGCTGCTTAAAAATTAGGGAGAAGAAGCAGATGATCTGCAAGTTAGACATCTGGGTGATTCTTCACAGAGAATAATTGTTTTCTTTCTTTTTTTTTTTCCCAAGATTTGAGTTTTTTCTGCTTTTATTGTAGAAATGCAATGGGTAGTTGTTTGCATCAGCTGGAATCTGGAATGAAAAAGGGTCTATGAAAAGAACAACCTCCTCCTTAAGTAAACCAATAATCTGCACAGATTATAGTTTTAGAGGATCACTAATAATAACATTCAGCTGCATTTTCATCCTGTGTTCTGTGCATGGTTGCCCATGTGGTTTTTTGGACTACAGCAGTGAGGTTTACTGTATACCATTTATTGCTCTTCAGCAACAAATTTGCTTCCCTCTTCTTCCAGCTCCTTGTGTGGTATGAGGTTGTCACAATCCAATGTGCTGTGCCTGGTCAGGAATGGTGAGGAAGACAGCTGGAATTGTACATGTGGCAAATGCAGACATTTGCAAGTCCATTTTTTTACTAAATAGAGCCTTGATACTGCTTTGTTAGAAATTAATTTCTTTGAACTAGGTCATTCAAGTAATTATCTTGTGGTATTCCTATTCTGTAAGAGTTCTTTAAAACCAGTAACATTTCACTAGGTAAAAAGGATTACCTGTATTTTGCTTCACCCTATCTTTGAATTGCAATTTATTTTCAGAAAGTTGCAAATATTAGAAGAATGGTCCAAGTACAATTAACCTATGGCAAATACCTGAATTCAAAAAAGATATTTTCTTCCTGACTTCTCTTTGAAAAATATAATTTTCAATAAAATACAATTTTCTCCTACCAAAATGCTTTAAAATCTGGAGAAATTACAATAAGGATTTAATTTCCTTTAGAAGGAAGTTTCATATTTCATTCAGCAATACTTTTCATCTTTAATTACAATATTTTTTTCTAAATTATTTTTTTGAACCTCTAATAGAACTAAACTAGATTGCGAACTTAATTTTCTGAAAGTTCATTAGAGATGCAGTCAGTAAATTTTTGGTTTATTTGTGTTATAAGTCTGCAGTGTTCTTGTTTTCAAGATCCCTTTGACTTTCCCATTTGGTGCATAGGCTCAGAGCAGAATCTGGGTTTTTTTCTGCTGTGGTTCTGTAATTTGCAGGAGCCCAGTCTGGTTCCTTGCATTATTCAGACCAAAAAAACCCATTTGTTTTAAAGTGGGGAAGGAAAAGACGTGAAGGAAACAGTGCAGATGAGAAGGCAGACACTGCACACTTAGGAGTGCATTAAGTGAAGGTCTTTAAAGGTGACTGGATTTTTGTTTCAGGTTTCTCCGTGTGAAAGGTGTCGCTGCGAAGCCAATGGTGAAGTGCTGTGCACTGTCTCCGCCTGTCCCCAGACCGAGTGCGTGGATCCAGTGTATGAGCCCGATCAGTGCTGTCCTATCTGCAAAAATGGTAAGTGACGGCTGCAAAACTAGGAGGCTTCTGTTGGAGAGATCCATGTTGTTCTGCTCTGGTTTTGAAAAATAATTCAAATGTTTTTCTTTTTCCTCAAATGGGGATGGAGAGGAGTTGTGTGTGGATGGTGTCTTCATGGTGTGAAGAGTCAGAGCTTCCCTTGACTGGGATGGACTCGATTATGACCTACAGGGATATTTGTTACCCAGGAGACAATTAGTGTGTTAATAGTAGCTATTCTTGTGGCTTCTGGATATAAATTTTGCACAAACTCATTGTGGCTACATTTTATATAGGCATGCAAAATGGAACTCAAGGTTCTTCATGTTATCCACCTTTCAGCATGAGCAGGAAAAGTTACCTTTGTTCTCCATTCTTATTTGTTCCCCTTTCAGAGAGATTATTCTTTTTTTGTGTGTGTTTTTTTTTTTTCTCAAGGCAAATGAAATGTACCTTATTGAGCTCATTTAATTTTCATAACTAAATGAATTTAAGTCCCAAGTTTAATTGAATATTTTTCATAACTAAATTAGACAGAAAGTCTCTCTACTCCCAGCAAGAGCTTGCATTAGATCAAAGTCTTGGTCTATTTAGAGGAAAAAAATTACATGACATACTAGCTCATCACTTATAAAGAAGAAATGATAATTTATTAATAGAAATGAAAGCTGCAAAATCTCAAATGAAATTATATTTAAAATGAAAAAAGGCATTTAAAAATATTCAGATAATGTGCAGCCATCTATTATTTCTCTTGAATAGGCAGGTATCATTACGTTAGCTAAAACAAACTGATTAAAATTGTGGAAAAGTTGGGGGAGGAGAGAATGTATGGCATATGGTTTCCACAAATTCGACAGTAGATGATAAGGGATAGTTAATTGCATTGGAGGAGTTTCATTTGTATGGATATAAAAGTAATTGCTTTGCATCCCTTAATTGGTTGTTACAACCCTGAAGGAATTTGTTCTTGGCTGTACAGCTTAAGGGCACTCTGTTTTTGGAGATGAGGAGAGACATTTTTCGAGGCATTTAGGGACAGTTCCTGAGAAAGTCTGAATTTGGAAGCTGGTGATGTGATAGCTAGCTGGTCCAGAGGATCCTTTAGCACTTGTTTGATGGTAAGAACCTTTGTGACATGGTCACAAGCTTTTTGTGTGTGCCATGCTCTGCTGCAGTTCTAAGTGACTCTTAGCAGGCAAAAGGTCTGTTTTCAGTATCAGGGATGGAGTTACAAGTATAATGCGTTAGGCGTCTGTGGTCCTTCCCACTGAATTTTCACAGTGGTCTTAACGCTGTTTGGAACTGGATGGACCTTCTATCAGTGCACATTCTCCCACAAGCATCAACATAATGCACGACAGGGGCAATCTCCTGATGGATTAAGGTGGTGAAGCAGTGTGGGGCTTGGAGGTTTGCGTGGATTCCCTGACACTTGTCCCAGAATTGAGGCCTTTTTAAAAAATTGTGCATAAAACATACATTTTGTTGTGAGGAAGCTGCCTTTCTGCAGTGTTAAAGCTGTATTACCTGAGTTCTGCCAGCAAGAAAAGCCTCTGAATCCCCAGTATTACTTGCATGTTCCTCGGGTATTACCATGAGCTGGCATCTCTGACCCAGTTTCAGACCAAAGTGACCAAAGCTGTACTGTCACTTCTCTGCACGTCAGAGAACCAACAGTGGCTTTCCTTGTTAGCTTTTAGATGAAGGAAAAAAACATTAGCAATAGCAACAAAACCAAGATAGTTCGGAAGCAGCTCAACTTTCCTGGCTCAGCAGTTTTGGTATAGTATCACAAAAAAACTTCTGAGGAAACCTCTCCATCTGGGGAGTGCCTTTAAAAAAAAAAAAAGTGGGCTGTTTGCTTTTAGAGCTTATTTTAAAGCATGGGACATGTGTAGTTCTCAAGGAACTTCAGTGAATTTCTGAATGTTTTTAATAAGATGGAAGCAAAAACCTACTGAGCAGAAGAACCTAGCAAGCCTCATCCTCTCATTTTCAAGCCTACTGGAACAAATGTGCTGTGAATGTGAGATGGAGAAATAATCGTGTTGTGCTTCAAGGTTTATCATTGTAGTGATGACATCAATGACATCACGTTAGTGACCCAAAAGAGCTTTGGGTGATGGACGGGGAGCTCAGCCATATAGCCTGAATGGTGAGACAGATGGAGCTACAGAAAGCATGCAAGTCAGGTAATTGCTGTCATGATCTTGCTCGGCCTTGGTGTAGAGCAAGAAGGAGTGGGAGGTGAAGTTTGGGTTCTCTGCATTTTCTAGCATTTGTGTCTTAAAAATACACACAGTCCAAGTCTGATTTCCCTTCCTTGCCTGCTACTTTACCATACACCTTCCAAACTTGCCTGTTCTGCATATTGCTGACAGTGAACCAACAGTGAGAGCAGAGCAATTACCTCTGTCACTGGTAAGACCACATACAAATGCCTGATTAAGAATTATGGAGGAGATCTAGTGAAAGCCTGCAATTATTAGAAATAAGTGAATTCATCGTCTTGGCAGGTGTGAGACACTGTGCCTTATCTCTTGTGGGAAGAAGGGTGTGTAGTTGACTTCTCCAACTTGTTCTCAAAAAATTGCTGGCAACCCTTATGAGAAGGGACAGATATGTAACTGCACATCAGGCTTACATGGCTTTTCTTGAATGTAAGAAGTAGCAAATGAAAAACTTGTGGAGTAAAGAATAGTTGTATGTGTAGGATTTAATAATCTGTATCACATCCTGACTCTCAAAAGGGAACCTAGGTAGTTTCATAGCTGAAGATGTTATTTTCTCCTTTGTGGACAGGGAGTTCTTTAAAGAAATATCTGCTCTGAAAAGTAGTATATAGAAGGGATAAAAGGTGACACCTCACTGAGAAAATCTTGGGGTGAGGGGAATTTTCCTGTTTTTTATGTCTCAAGTAACTGCAGCTAAGGGAGCTGTTTTGAATTTATTTTATATAAATGCCCTGCAAGCAAGCAGGGTGAGGACAGAGGGGAATGGAGGAGAGGGTTTCTTCTCATGTGGGTTGACATGTTGAGCTTCATGCTTTTGAATCAGCACCAGCAGCACCAGCAACAAGAATAAAACATCCAGAAAGTTAAATCTAACTTCAGAAAGTTGTATTAAGTAACAGGTGCCCAGTTCAGATCTTCATCCTGCTTTACAGTATTAGCATTGTGGTTTCTGTTGTGGAAACCATCCCTGTTCACATTGACACCAATAAGCTTAGGATCAGGTACAGACAGTTCCACAGTTCATACAGAGTTAAGGGTAAAGATAATAGGCATACAGTTGCCCCTTCATTGGGAAGCACTGGGCGCTTGTCACTGATGCATTTGGGGCAATGGAAGGGGGTGGAGGGTAACACTGGTAGTGAATTGCCTTGCTCTGGGTTAAATTACCTTGGTTGTGTGCTCCACTTCTATTTCCAGCATTAGAGTCCTAATAGGCATACACAGCTGAATGCTGCTTTGCCTGAAGCCCGCAGCTGCGGAGCACCCAATGGAGCAAGGGTGGCTCCGCTCCTGCCGGTGTCACAGGAAGATGAGATTAAACCTGCAACCCACGTGGAGCCCGGAGGGGGAGATGTCGTGTCTAGACCAAAAAACATTTTGATCTAATGTCCCCAAGAGATTTTTATTTCATTATATGGCTGAAAGATTGCCCCAGATAAGATGAAGTGGATCCTGTTGCCTTCCTAGCATTTATCTGTCTGTGTGTCAGTGTTATTTCTCTGTCTACATCAGGGAGAGCTGGGCTTCTCCTTTCGGCAAAGGCTCACAGCTGCCCAGTTAAAAATAAAACGCTGATGGCCAAGCGCTCAAGTGTGTTCTCAGGGCTGTAACATCTGCAGGAGATGTCTTGTCTCTTCTCACTAGCTGTGCAATAGGGAGACTTTACTCTGGTTTTGGTTATCTCAGGTGCTTTAGATAGGAGGAGTCAGTACCTCATTTAATATTTGGGTTCATAGTTATGGTTGAAATACATGTGTTATTTGCTTGAAATGATTGCTGCTAGTAAGGTGCAGGGCTAACATGATGTGGCCAGGGACAGTGAGTGGTTGTGGTTTGGTGTACCTGTGCTGTGAGGTTGACTCACTGAAACTTTATAACCTTTATGTACAGCTACAGTGTTTAGGCATGAAGTGACTTAAGAGTCCTTCTGAATGACAAGTGGGGACCTCCATCTGCGAGAAGGAGCTCTCAAGGGGGCAGAACCCTGAAAATGACTGGCGGAGCTGCTGTCCTCTTCTGCTACAGTTTGTACAATGGGACTTTGTCTCACTGTGGGACTCAGAGCTGTTAAAAAATGTTGCTTGTAAAGGCAGTACTGTTGCCCCTGTGAACTGTCTGTCCTCTGAAATCCGTGTGGAGAGAGGCTGCATTGGGCTGAGAGACCTCTCTTGCCGTAACAAGGATGAGGTTGTTTATTCTGGGCAGATAAAGGGATACAGCTCTCACAAGAACTGGCTGTTTGCTCTTCCCTGCAGCCTTGCTTAAGCGCCATGGAGAATCTGACCTGTAAAATTTAATGTCCTTCTGCAGTGTGTTTAAATAAAATGATATGCCCCTTGACAATATATGTCTTAATCTCAGCAATAAAGAGAGTATCATCATGCTGTCTAGGTGGAGGTCAAGTTCAGGCAGGTTCAAGGCAGGACTATCACAAACTTCAGGAGTGTAACTGCTATGGAATTTTAGTAATCAGTGCCTTTGATTGTCCTCTGTTCCTCTTTCTGTTTTCATTTTAAATACCTTTCTCAGTTGTGCTTTGGCAGATAATTTATATATAGTGAAGAAGACCCAGCAGTTTTAAAGCCTGAGAGTGGTTCTTCAGCCTACATTATAAGGAGGGGATCAAATCAGGTGGTCATGGTGTTCTCTTCTAGATGTAGAATGTGGGCATCATAAAATGATTGTAAATTCTAGTTGATAAGATTGAAACAGTATTTCATTTATTAAAAAAAGACGTACATTAAAAAGTAATAACCTGATGAGCAAGAAATCATTTCAAACTGCTGCTGGTTCCATCCACACGGCATGCACCAGTGTGATTTATTCCCTTCTCTGTTCTCTGAACTTCCCTGTTTAGTTCAGGCATTTGGGTGCCTGCATTTGTTCCATGTTTCTGTGTCCATGAGGCATTTAGCAAAAACTTCTACATAGACTTCCCACTTTAATAGACTGTATTTTACAAAATGGTTTATAATATGAGACTCTTAACCAGGAAATACTAATGTTTTAGGGGAAAATCAATGTTTTAGGGTGGAAAACGCCATTAAATTTGCACAAACAACTGCATGTGATTAAAATTGCCCATAAACATGCAAGTAGGTTGAAAAACTGTAGGGGATATTTTGACAGCCATTTATTAAAACCAAGTAACAGACTTGCTTCTTTTTGGCTGCATGAGCATTTAAAGTGGCTTCCAAATCTGGTAGGTGGTTGGTAAAGTAGTTGCAGTAGTTTTTGTTCTTGGTTTGTGATGTTGATGAAGTTGAGAGGAAGTTTGGTCTGTGTTGTCTTAATTCAAGGAATTCCTTTAAACTCATTTCATCTCTTTGCTCACCTCTCTCATTTTCTCTCTCTGCTGTGGGGACGTTGATGGCTACATAAGTTATGTGTACCTCCTGTGCAGAAATCACAGAATTTTATTGTGCCATTTTTTCCACTTAGATCTGAACCTGTTCAAATGTGCATGGACCACCACAGCAAAGTGGGCTGGACAAAACCTTGTGTCAGAACCTCACATTACCAACTCCACATACATGTGTATGCATGCACATGGATATATAACTCACTGTTGACTTTATATTTTCATGTTCAGCTGGTTAAGTAGTGGTAGGTGTTGTTATTTCTTCTAAGGGTATTAATTTGTGTACAAGTTATATTGACTTCCAGGGTGTATAATTATTTCCTTAAACACAGAAACCTGTCAGAGGATGAGAAGGATCTGCCTGAAGGTATTGCAGAAGTATGCAGTTATACTGAGCCTAGATCAGTTACAAGGATAAATCAATTTATATAGTGTATACATATTTATTGCATATAAATATTGTGTGATTTTTTTTTTTCACCGAGAAGCCAGAATGCTCTCAGTTGGGGCATTCTGCTGTCAAAAGGCAGCAGTAAGTGTCCCTGAGTGTATAATGGTCCATCATTTTGCTCAGACACATGAGAATAATCAGAAGTTATACTAACCTTGGTATTTAAAGTGGTACTTTATACTTAAGTAGGAGGATGTAGAAGAGCCTATTAAATTATAAAAGCAGTGTATCCTATAAGGTTTTCAGAACTCTCTTTGCAATATTTTCTCATTACAGGCTGCTACAGTGAGCCTGAAAAGCATTTCTTCAGCAGTCAGTTTTTTGTCTCTTACCTGATACTGCAGACTTAACTCATATATCACAGCTAAATTCTGCTGTATCGGTCACTTTCATGGCAACTGCTTTCAGACGGTGTCACTTTACTGTGGGTTGAAACAAAAGTTGAATGATGATGGGCTTCAAACAGTTGTTTAATAGTGACAGTCCCAGGTGAGCGTGGGAAACAAGCCGCCAGTTCCCCATGGTGGTCAGAACTTATGTGTGTCACAGCTACCTGGACTCTTAAAAGATGTTTTGCATCAGCCTCAGGAGCAGAAAGATTGGAGGAGAAAAATAACCTTTCTAGAAAATTCCTTGTATTTAAAAAAAATCCCAAAAAACAGAGATCTGATGTACCTTATACTGCTTGTTAGAGGAGTTTGACTTATCTACCATCCTGTGTAGTTCTGGTTCAGACAGTAAAGTGCCTTTGTGCTAATATCCACCAGAATATTGGAGTAAACAGTGTGCTATTGCTTGATTTGTCTTTCCTGACACCTTCTCTCTTACACAGAGGTGCATTTGTGGATTTGCTTGTTTTCTGGTGAAACAGCTAACCCATCTTCTGCAAAATTAAGTCATCAGTTGTTTTGGGTTTCTGTTCGCTTGTTATTTTGTATTTTTAAGTTCTTCCTATTGCAGGTTTATTTACACATATATGTGGAGATAGGTGAGATGTTAAAATAAGTGGCAGGTCTCACATTGTGGCCCCCTCCTTCTCGAACAGTGCTCCCAGCATTCGCTCTTTGCTGTTTGAGGAAAGTTCAGAAAATGAACATTAAGGGAGTTCCTTTTTTTCTACATTCAGTATTTTTTATGCTGTTCATTAGAGAAAATATTCCCAGTGTTAATTTTGCTACCCCATTCTCCTATTGGATGTCTGTTTTAATTTTGTATCTATCACTAGCTGAAATTGTGCCAAACATTTAGGGGGAATGTCTGAAATACTCGTGTGCATCTTGTTGTACGCTACGTCCTTGGAATAATATTCTCTATCAGTAGAATACTATACTATTTGATTAAATGGTGAGCTCTTAGGTTCTGAAAACCTGTCTTGCTCCAGATTGAGTTACCATAGGTTAATTCATTATCCAGTGTTAGCTGAGCCACTGTCAACGTCCACGTGAGCTCTTAGTTGTGTTCTTTGCAGATAATCCTGTTTGTAAATAGAAACTATTTACTAGCTAGGTGCTACAGTGATGCAGTAATAGGACTACATGGCCGATTAGTATTTTGCAGTGTGATCAAAAGGAGCAATGAAGAAAGATACGTACCTTGGGTGTTTAGCTTTATATTCTTTTGCATTTTTTTTCATTGCTATTTCATTATGTTAAATGAGGCATCTAAGAGTTTGCTTGGCTTTGAGGAGAGATGGGGGCTTATATTAGTGTTGTGGTATGTTAGCATATCTCTCTGATATAACAACAGCGGCCCTCTGATGATAAATGATATAATCAAAATCTCCTTTTACTTCTAAGTGCAGTGTAATTTTCTCTGCTTATTTTTCCTTAGGAAGTTGAGATTTAGACATTAAGGAAGATGTGAATTGATCCAAGTGACTTACTGATTGATGGAAGCAAAGAATTAGCTGATTTCGTTAAACTTCATTTCCTTAACACTTTGCTTTTCTATGGTTGTGCTTTGCAATCGCAGTGGCCTTTCCAAGCAGTGCAGGATTGCTAATATGAGGTTTGTCTTAACTCGATGTAGCTCCTCTTTCTTTTGAGTAGGTCTTACATGAGCATGACAGCATTCTCAGTTTTCTTCTAGTCCTATGTGAATTGTGTTTGTAAATGAAGTCAAGATCTGATGAAGAACAGAAAAACCTGTTTCCTTTCCTCACATTAGCTTGACGAGGGGTTGACTTGGATTCCTCTGCCAGTGTTTGGAAAAGGGTTCTGAAGAAAAAGGAGTAATAAGTTCTTAAGGGAGAGGCTAAAAGCTTCTTATATTTTTTATTAATATTTGTGAAATTGCAGTGCCTGTTTTTCTTGTTGCTCTAAGTAGCATCTTACTGTTTCAAACTGCTGCACTGGGGATCTCCCCTACCTTGTGTGCTGTGAGAGTCCTGAATTAAGACCCTGGCGATTACCTTTGCCCAGCAGGTCAAACATCTTTATCAGCTGGAGACTTAAGGACTTTCCTAATTTAAAACCTTGATCTTTAAGGTGGAAGGAGATTTTACTTTGTGAACCTTTGGATTGCTTCCATGGGGGTAATTATCCATGCAGGTTTGCTTCCTGGAGCATGTTCAGCTGTAGAGCATCAGTGATTAAAAAAAGAAAAAAAAACAACAAAAAAACCTGAAGAAAGCAAATAACACATTTTAAGTAATTCCTTACCTTCACCAGCACAGTTACCATAATAATTAACATTTGAAAGCTGATAGGCAATCAAAAACTTCGATTGCTATTTTCATTTGGGAAAGCTCTGTAATTTTTTTTTTTTTTGCTGCCTACATTGGTGCTCGTTAAATTTTCATTAGAGGAATGACTTCCTACTGGTAAACATCACTTTCTTCTAAATGCCCTGTTCTTTTGCTGAGTCTTCAGCTCTGTTTGCTTATTTCTGTGCCTGTAGCTCTTGGATAGGGTCCCATTAAAAAACCGCATGCATAAATTCAATTTACCTCACAGTCTTGCAGATGAGTGTTTTTTGTCCTGCATCATTTCTTCTCGCATTGCAACACTTTGCTATTGCACGCTGGTTACTGACCACTTTCTCTGAAGTACTTGCAAGCAGCAAGTCACACACTGTTTGTTATCCATGGAAAAGATAACTGTATGCTCACCCAACATATGATTGAATTATTTTTGTTTTCCAATGGAATTGATCAGATGGAACAGCGGCTAGAAGAAAAGAACAAGCAATACGTTGTAACAGGGCTCAAATACGTTTTGGTGAATAGCTTTAAATAAGGAAGATCTGTATCCAACAATTGCTTTTGGATCTCCTGTGTTTGAAACACTTGCAGTGTTATCTCCTTTCTCAAAAGTAGTTTCACTGAAGTGTGGTGTTAATTGCTTTTTCCAGAAAAAAGTAAAGCTGTTACTTGTTATGCTCCAAAATAGTTTCTATTCTTTTCTGATAGTGTGATGTCAAACCTTCTTGAGCATTTTGAATTCAAAAGGGAGATCACTGGTTAAGCTGGGCAGTTTTGGAGGACATACACAGTTAATGAGTCCTGTTAAAGACAGAGGAGTGAGTAGTGACCATCAATAATATTTTATGAAATCAAGCAGCAAGGCAGCACAATTGTAAATGAAATTTAGCAAAACCATATTTCAGATAGTGAAAGAAATTGCTTGGGTATTTTGATGATCTTTTGTTAAGATTTTTGCCAAGTGGTTTTAGTTAAATATCAGTGTGAAATGTTGTATGTAAACATCTGTCAGGCTTCATTAAGCAAAGCTTGCATTTATTAGAAGTACACTATTATATAAAGACTGGTTCCTCCCACCTGGTTTGCATAATCTTCCATATTTGCTGAGCACTCAGCAAGAAGAGGTTGCAAAGTACAGAGAAGAGCAGCAAGAAAGCTCAATATATCCCTTTGAGAACAGATGAGGTCTCTAGTGGTGATAGCTCATGAATTAAAACTCATATGATGAAGTGTGGTTCTGGGGGAGAGGGATAGTACCAGTGAAAATCTTCCCAGTGCTCGCAATACAGAGTCAAGGGAGGTGCAAGAAAATCAAAAGGCATCATATATAAGGTCTTTAATGCACCGTGTAGCTAACCCATGAACACACTGCAGAAGATAGTGCTAATACACAGATTCCTAGGAATAAAATAAAGATCATATCTTGATAGAAGGAATAAAATACCTTAACATAGCTGCAGCAAAACTCCCTGGGGTGACATGCTGTAGAGCCTCACAGAAACCTGTTCATTTTCACGTGAGCAGAAATGTAACATTATAGTTTTCTGCTGCCCACATCTTAGAATTTCCTTTTTGAACTGCCTCTTTTTAAAGCAGAAAAAGGATTAGGCTATCTTGACTTTAGCTCAGCCAAACTCATCCTGGAAGTATGTGTACTTTCTTGTTAAGGCAAGGAGACGTCTAATGAAGAGATCTTAAAACAGCATCAGTCCTTTTCCCACACAACCACTGAACAATTGTTGTGTTGTGTGCTGGGCCACAATAGCACATTACTCAGTAAATGCAGATGATTGAGATGAGACCTAATGAGGGTGTCTTTTGGCATGGTCTACTTTCAGCTATTCTATCAACCTTTATTTAAATGACCTAAAGGCAGGTCACCCATAAACTGTTTGTGTAATAGCTATCCACGATGTCTAAGGCTTCTGAGATTGGTCAAAGGACTCCGTATTTGTAATTCATGTGTGTTTAATACAATCTACTGAAGGGAAGGATTGAATTGAGGGAAGAAAAAGGCTCAGAAGCAAATAAATTATAGTAGTTTATGGAGTTATTTGTTCTGTCAATGCAATAGAGAATGTGCCACCTAACAATGGAAAACTAATTATTTTCCTGCCATGGCAGCTTGCTAACCTGATATATTGTTAATGAATGGATTAGATGGAGTTATTAACATTAGATGGCAGTTACTAGCATGAGTGAATGATTGTTTTTAAGGCTATTTCATGCTGATGTCCAAGCTAGGTGGTGATTATGACACCTTAGAGGCAATTCAGCATCCATTATTTAGCCTCTGCACCCCTTGCCCCCCCCGTCCCCTCTCTCTTCCCCCTGCAATCCCCTTAGATAATTAAATCTTATTATACATGCACATCTCTAAGCTCTCATACATACAGCTGGAATACACAAGGAAGCCTCATTTACCTTATTTCTAGCCTGAACATTAAATCAGCAGTTGTGTTTTGGTATCAGTATGTTTAAATAAGGTATGTTTTCCTTTTCATGTGGTTGTTGTGTTTTGCTGTGATTAGATAAGCTGCTAAGACATAAAAGAATTGTCAGGTCCAAGTGCTGGGAGAAGCTAGGTGTAGGTTTGCTGCCAAGGGGTGGCTGTCTTGCTGGTGAGCAGGTGTTCATGGAGTGTACCATTTATATGCCTGTGGTGCTGAAAAATAAACACTTTCTTGAATTTTCTTGCTGGCAGCTTGTTCAGCGGAGACGTTTTCACCGTTGTGCAGTTTTCATTATGAGCAGGTGATGTGCTTGTCAGTATGAGAGGACTTTTTAATTTCACATCAGCTGAGTGTTTAATCTTCAGTCTTCTTAGTTAAGTTTGTTGTGACAGGTGATTCTTTCCAGTCAAAACAACTGGAGAGTCAAGTCAATTATCTTGAAATATGTGGGGTTTGTATTTGTGCCTAGGTATGACTGATGAGGCTTTGGCTCCGAGGTCTGTTGTGCATGCTCCCTCAGGGCCCTGCTGCTCTCTCCCTGACTGCACTGCTGTCTGTGCTGTCACCTGGCCATGGCTGCGCACCAGAAGATGCTTCCATAAAAACCTCTGTGGTATCAGCTAAGTAGGGAAGCAGTCTGGAAACTTTTACAGACCTTAAAGCATGTTTTGGGGAAGGCAGAAGATTTCTGGACTCTGGTTTTGAGCACTGCTACTAGAGACACATTTAGGGCTAAAAGTTGACAGAAGGTGAAAATTTCCCCTGACACCTGTCATGTGACTGTAAATGACATACATGGGTTACAACATCTGGGCAATGTTCCCTTGAAAAAAGGAACTTTATGGATTCAGATGAGATAAAACCCACTTATATTTTCTTCAAACTGGCATCAGCGCCAAAGGGGGTTCTCACCCTTTGAGGTCCAGCTGGCAGATTTCTAGCCTCCTGACTAAGCACATTCTTTAAACTTGTGTGTGTGTGTATATGCACACACACACACTAACATATATATATATAGTGTGTATGTATATGTGCACACACACTATATATATACATGTGGTATAAGGGTCATCAAACACTATTCTTAGTGAAAGCACTTCCCACTTTTGAAAGTGTCACAGAACACTTCCCTGCAGTGGGCCATGGCCATCACCCTCTTACTTTGCCTCCCAGACAATGGGCATTAACCTTTTAGACGGGCTTGTTGTGATAGGACAAGGAGTAATGTTTTTAAACTAAAAGAGATTTAGACTAGATATAAGGAAGGAAAATTTTATGGTGCAGGTGATTAAACACTGGAATGGGTTGCCTAGAGAAGTTGTTGATGCTTCATCACTGGAAGCATTCAAAGTCAGGTTGGATGAGGCTGTGAGCAAACTAATCTGGTTGAAGATGCCCCTGTCCATGGCAGGGGATTTGGTCTAGATGAGCTTTAAAGTTCCCTTCCAACACAAACTATTCTATGATTCTGCATGCAAACACAGTAAGGTGGGCTGCCACTGGAGTGGCAGCCGTAGTTTCCTTCCCGCTTTCCTGAGATGAGGTGGTTGGCACCTTACTGTAACATTCTTATCCTTCCTTCTGGACTATATTGCCATGGGTGAAATACCTGCCCCCAAGGGCCCACAGACCATTTCACCCTTATTTTGCAGAAGAAAGCTGCACGAGTACTATTCAAGCTGCAGGGCTGCTTTTGCTACAGAGCGTTAGAGAAGTTGCTTTGGTATTACAGTCCCTTAGATGAAAGATGACATTTTGGTCATTTGCTTGAAGATGTGGGCAGTTGTCAGTAGTTGTGCCTAGCTTATACTGTAATGCATTTGTTACAGTTATGAGGCTTGAAATCTAGTGTATGTGTCTTTTTTTTTTTGTTGTTGCCTTTTCCTCTTTTTAATAAGTGAAAACAAAGGCTTGGATTTAATCATAAAATATCTAGAGATTTTGGTGAATCACTTGTAATTCACCTGTGACTGTAACTAATCCATGTGAGTTGGAGGTCCTTCCGTGGCTGCATGCTCCTTGCAGTGGGGGTAGCTGTGGACTGAAGATGCCAGAGCAAGCTCTGGAATCATAAAGAAGCCTGAAGATGCATTCTCAAATGGGCAGGCCATAAAAATGTAAACTCACATCAGTTGTCACTAGAGGTCAGCGTTAAAGCAATTTTAAGGTCAAATCTCTTCTTACCATGTAGTGGATTGTCCGTAAATTCAGGCTGTGACACAGGTGTGACTTGCATAAAATGAGTAAAATTCAGAGCTTAAATAGTGGGGTTGGGTCACTTCATACATCCTTGTTACCTCTTGTTTTTATGTGACTGCTGATTTACCTCCAGATAAATTGCAAGATGATTTGATCTGTTATCTTCTGTTTTCCCCTCCCTGCTTACTTGCCCACTTTATAATTAAAAATCTATGTTCCTTTTCAAACTTGTGGGTTAGTTTTTCAGCAGAGTTCATATTGAGTAGCTGTTACTGTAGTTTTTAGTCGAAAGTTGGGATCAGAATTTAGATACACAGATACTGTTATGATTCTATTGTGATTCATTGTTTTTTGCACATCAGCAGCTGGATATATAGGAAGTGGTGTCCACCTGTATGAGTGCATCCTGTATGGAATCAAAGACATAAAACTTGCTCACCAAAGCCCTGCCTGTAACTTTGACGTAGGTCCCTTCAATCCCCTTTGAATACTCTAGCCAAAGAAGCACAGTTTGTAAAAGGCAGATCTTGTGCTGAGTTGTTTTGATTTTTGGAATATATGTGTTTTATTAAAATAAGGACTAGTCCTTGGTGCCTGATTTTTCCTTGTGGAAGTAACATATCGACCTAAGTCTCAAATAGAAAGATGGATTCTTTCATGCACGAGTGTCCAGTGCTTGGGCAAGTGGAGCTGCCTGTCTGTGTTGGGGCATGTAGCATGTTTGTAGGCAGTGCTCATAGAAATCTGCATAAAGGACATTTTAGGCTGAATGAGAATGCCAGGCCACAGGCGTACAAGAAAAGATGCTGCCGGTTGCTGCAGCTCAGCGAGGCAGCCCTAATCTCCATGGGTGCGATGGGACTCTTGAGGAGTTGCAGTTGTCTGCTGCCTGTGAACTTGCAAGATTGCTTGTCTTTGGGGTTGCAATGTGTGCTTTGTTCATAGCAGATTGTGCTTAGTGATAATTGGCACTGTGTCTAATCCTTTCTGGTTCAGGACATGGAAGTGAATTGTATGATGTTACAATGCCTAGAAAATAACAGAGTAGCCTAGTGTGAATGTGATTATTCTTCTGTATGAGTTTGAACATTGTGGTATACATCAAGGAAGGAAAAATAGACTTGATACGGAGGGGATGGAAACCTCCGTGATTTCAGGGAGAGCATACCTCCATTGAAACTCTAAAATAATGAATTTATTTTCAAATATTGGATTTTTTGATTATATTTACCTTTCTAATTCCAGCTAAAATGGTGTTATTTAAATGGGTGTCATGCCTTCCATTTATGGAAGGTAAAATGGCATTTGCGTTTCGTGCTGTTTCAAAGCCTTGACTCCTCCAAAATTGTTTTAGTGTGACAAACCAGCCTCAGTGATAATTAAAGAGAGAATAGCTTAGCATAAATGCATATATATGTGCTTTCATCATATTCATAGAAAAACAACTGAGTAGTTCCCAGCAGTGAAATTTCAGCGCCCTTTTTCCATAAAGAAAACTTAAGAAATACCCCAAACCCTGTAATTTCTGCCAGCATGAGATGCAGCAGAAATACCAGGCTGCTGGATCAGTACATATGGATGGGTTTCCATGCATTGTTTAGGAGTTTGATAACATGACACAGATTTATTCAGTCAGCCTCTATTTCTGGGGTATTTTTATTTGGAAGGTCAGTGATCTGTCTGAGCCTAATTATTCCATCTGGCAAGTGTGCTTGAGGCACACAAGTTTCCTGCAGTTTGTGTGCACAAAGTGATGTGGTTAGCATGTTATTTATTCAGCTCTGACTCCTCAGCTGAACAGAAAGGTATCTGCTGGCAGCTGTATTGCCCAGGGTGGCCTTAGATGTGACTCTGGGAAAGAGTTTGCATCTCCAGTTTTATAGGGACAGCATCCTCTACTGCTCTGCTGTTGGGTCTCTCATTTTCATCCCATTTTTTGGGATTTTTTAACACATTCTTTTAATGGTCTCAGGGGACAGTTAAAAGCTGTGTGTTGGTTCAGAACTTCCTTTTAGTTTTTCAGAAGTTTCTTTCATTCTTCTTGTACCACTGAAACATTAGGTGAACTTTTCAGAAAGGCCTCCAGGTCTTCGAGTTGGAACATCTTACAGCTATCATTGTTTATTGACCTTCATGAGCACAGTATGTAGTCAGCCCAGCCATCTTCAGTGTAGTTCAGCCACACAGTGCCTCTGTAACACATAGAGCTAGTGTTGGAGAAGAATGTTGGTGGAGCAAGTACCAAGCACATTGGTCATAAACACACACACAAGACATGGGCAAAAAAGGAAATTACATGCTAAGTCTAGGGTATTGTCTTAGCATACGAACTACTAAAGCCCTCAGTTCGTTCCTAGGGCAGCTATTCAAGATGCCAGCCACAATTAGTGTGGGTTACTGACCATCAGTATATTTAAACCTTAACCAAGACTATGTGCAAAACTGAAATCTTTAGAGAGATCTTTGTTAATAACACCACTCAGTCATACACAATAATATAGATAGATATTTTAAGACATACATTTCCATGCTTTGTAATCCTATTTCAGCTCTGAAAAGAATGTAATATAATTCTGACTGGAAAATGTTTTAGATAAATCCGAGAATTCAGTCAAAACTGTATGTTCTTTATCTGCTGCTCAGCTCTTTCATTAGTGGCTCTTGACAAAACAGTGCTATGTAAAAGGTGGCAGTGAAACTGATAAAAATCCAATTTTCTTTGTTTAACCAGAAACAGGTGTGCAGTCTATGTATTTCCTCTATGAGCTTTGAGACCACTGGTGGGATTGAGATAGGTTTGTAACTACCTGGTTTGCAGCTTGAATTCTGTCACTGGCCATTTTCCCACTGGTATGAGCTATACTATTTGTGGAGGTACAGAGCAAAGCTGTGCCAAACTGTGATAAAGATTACATGGACTAGAATGATGAAAGGAAACAAAATATTATTGTATCCCAGGAATGTGCTGATGTGTAGAGGTTTTGAAAATAAGAGAGGGAAATCTCAAAAGATAAGCTTTATTTTTTCTTTTCTTTTCCACACCTCTGTTTGAGACAATTCCATAAATGAATAAGAGTATGTTAGCCCTTGTTATGTCCTCATAAAGAAACATGCAGACTTGTAGAGAGAGGGTAAACCCATCTCTTCTGGTGCTGCAATGAAAATGCAGGCATTTTTTTCTGATATAATCATTGAAATGGGAAATGTTTCTACAAAAAGCTTACTGTTCATTTGTTTGGAAAATAGATCAGAAAAAGTCTGTGATACCTTGGCAATATGGAACAAAGCAATACTGTTTCCTTTCATGATAAATTTGATGTGATACACTGGTCTGGTGTGGATATTTCTTGATCATCTAAGCTGGTCTTTAATTTTGCCAGTCTCTTAGTTCAAGTACCACTTAAGTGATTTAAGGAAAGGAGATGGATGGTATGGGAATAAGGGGGGAATGAAGAGGAAGAAAGACTGGAGAAGGAGTCAGGGAAGATGGGTGAGGGAGAATTAGACACACGCACTTTACAAAAAGATTGTATACCCATCGTGAGGTAGGCAAGATGCACTCTTATTGCAGTCTGGTGTATGTTCTTATCTGTGTTTGGGGGAGAAGAATATACCCAGCTGCAGGGTCAAATCCCAATGTTTGGCAAGTGAAGAATTAGGGAATGTGAGACATGGAAAGCAGAGCCATGAGGACCATATATTCTGCACAGACCCTGCCTGCTTCTGCTTGGCTGGCTATAACCCTGCAAGGCAGACGGGAGAAAACTGTGTGGTGCATGTGTCTCTGTCGTCCTGAGTCTGTCCTGCACTCCTGCAAGCACCAGATTTATTTCATTGTTTTAATCGGCTTCAACAAAGTCATCCATCAGTGTCTTAAAACTTTCCTCCTACGATAGGAGCTAAGCAGCCATTTTACTGATGAGCTTATTGAGATTTTATATGTGTCTGACAGTGTGGCTTTCATCAAAGCACGGTTCTGTTGCTTTGGCAGGAGATTTTTTTTTAATTTTTTTTTTAATTTTTTTTTTTTTTTTTTAATGTATGAAGCAAAGAGGGACCTTGCCTCAGCTAAATGCTTATTAAAAAAAGAAAAAAAAAAGGGGAATGTGGTGGAGAGATCTGTAGTCAGTAGAGGCACTGAAAATTCAGAGGGTTTTTTTGTTGTTGGTTTAGGTTTTTTTAATTAGTTATTGCCTTTAGTCATAATAGATTTTTCATGACCTTGGAACTAATTGTGAACAACAGAGGAACTTAAGGATAGATTGAATGATTTTACTTCTGAGTTCTTTTTTCTGGGTGAACAGACACGATGCTTTTCGTTGTTGGCAAAAGGTTTCACTGCTGCAGGTTGTAAAGATACCATTTTGTCTTTTGCAAGCACAAAAATCACAAGGAAATTGTCATGGGTTTTTTAAGAGAGTGAAGAAAAGAGAAGGTCCTTCTTTGTTCTAAGGTAAACATCATATGCAAATTCTGTGTTATATACCTTAGGGACTCACAGATTTTCAGTGTCTAGAGCAAGCATCCCTGAGCATGAGAAACTCAGGGAATGGGGACCCAAAGGCATCTCATCTGTATGAGTCCATGACATCCCTATGCTAAGTTGTTTCAGGGAAGACCATGATGCCCAATTCTGTCTTTTGCCATCAAAGCTGGTGTCAGCTGGAAAAAAAAAAAATAGAGGTTTGGGGAATGATTTGTTTTTTCTTCCTCTTTCATATTAAGGACATGCCGTCCGTTTGAAAGAGGAAGTTCTGAAACAAGCATTTCTGACGTCTGGTGACACCTGTAGCTCGTGACTTTTTTGGCAGTGATAATGAATTCGTTGCTTGGATAAAATGACTCCCACTCACCTGCCTTTGGGTGGTTTTATGTTTGCTTGCATGACTCAAAAAGGATTTCTGGCACAGATTTCTTGACCAGATCAAGCAATGTACTTTAGCATCTCGATGCCTCTTTCCTCAAACCACATCATCAAAAAGGTCTCTTGCTTAGGAAAACTTCTGGTCTTGGGGCAGCTTTCACTACTTTTGCAATTGACTTACGTTATCAACAGCACTGTCGATTCTCAATCTCTGAACCAGGAGCTACATTATTTAGTAAGTAATATATGAGTGGAGAATAAAAATTAAATCCCTGCTTTAACAAGTATATAGCCTAAATGTACATTTCTCATAAGGAGTGTATTGTTATTTTCATTAATACAATTCTTAATGCCACAGTCCCCAAACTATCAATTCCTAAACTATCAATTGCCTATCCTGTACGCAGGGTGGCTTTCTCACCCTGACATATCATCTTTTATAGCCACAAAACATAGGGGATTTGGCTAGCACTGAAGGATGTATATCAAGTATGGAGGTAAAAAATCTGATAATTATTATTATTGAATGGAACAATTCATTATGTTATGTTGATAAACCTGTGCCAAAGTGAAGTTTGAAAGTATTGAAAAAATAGAAAATAGTGTCAGTCATTAGTCTTGAAGGTTGGCCATTGAAGGAAGCAAGGAACCTTCAGAATACCTTTAAAAATAATTATTATTTGTAAACATGTTTGTTCCAGTTTAATAAGCTTGCTTGTTTAACCCTGATTTCAGTTTCTTTAATTGCTTCCATTAAACCACAAAGAAGGTGTAAATATTTAAGTAAATGGTGAACTTTTCACTTCATGTTTAATCTGTTTATTAAGAATATGTGTACAGGCATTTATTAGTGCCATCAATATTGCCATGTTGCCCAGTTCATTTGAAAAACAGAAACTACAAGACATATTCTTAGGTAAGGATTTACATCTGAATGAAGGTGAAATGTCTCCCAGGTTGTTTTCTTAGGTTAGTGTAATTTTAATTGCCAACCTTCAGACTCACTGGTTTGGACCATAGCCAGGTTACATTCAGGTCATTGCCTATTTATAGTGTTTTCAAAATAGACAGTGCAGATGTTGATTTGTGTGTACTCTTATGAATGTTTCCTATGGGCTTCTGCTACGTGCAGTTGTGCAGAACGGGAGAATTCAGATTGCCATTGTAACAATTTTACAGATTTTATTTAGCACAACTGCAAGGAAGGAGTTCCTTGTCCTGGATATAGACATGTAGGTACAATGACAGAGCTCTTTGAGTTACCCAGTCTGATATGGCTGTGTTGCATGGCTTGTGGTCATGCAGTCCTAACAGATTGAAATTGGCATACACTGTTTTCTAACAGTATCTGGAGAAAAAGGAAATAAACTAAACACAAAAACCAAAGAAGAAAACAAGACAAGACAACAGCATTTCAGCAGGATCTTGATCTAGGACAAGGTCTTCTGTTGCTACCTGTAATAAACATCAACAGCTGAATTTCACCACAGAAAAAACAAACAAAGTGACCCATGTAACTGTATTACAGTCTGCTTAACCATAAAGACATAGTTGGATTATTTTGTTTTTCTTAATGGAAAAGCAACTCTGAGGTGAGAAAGCAGATGGTCCCTGCTCTGAACAATTCACGTCTTAAATAAATAATTGTGCAAGCATAAGGAGAATGGGAGAAGGAAGAGGGTGAGTTTGTGTACACACCATCATGGTGTGTGAATATGCTCTGTAACCCAGTACTTCTCAGTGCTGAAGGTGTTCAAGATGTTGAACTATTCAGAAGATCTCTTTTTCTGCAGCCTGTGAGTTTAACTCTACTAAGCTCTTGACTATGGATCATCATCTTATTCGCATATGTTCAACCTTAGGAAATTGTCCACAGCATCTCTGTGTCTCCCAAGCTGACATGTGGATGGTTTGGAAAGGTTTAACTGGGGAGACGTCCCTCCACCCTTCCTTCAAGCAAGGCTTCAGGTTACCTGTGGTGCCGTCCAGTCTTCTCCAAGATGTTCAGCCTCTCTCTGGTTTTCCTTTCTTTGGCCAGCAGTTTTCCGTACTTTTCAAGCTCCTGCTCACCAACAAAGGGGCAGGAACCCCTTTTCCTTCAGCTCTTCACATGTGGATTGCTGCTACCCCCTCTTCTGGTTTCCAGGTGTCCCAGCAAGCAAAACAGGGTATACCTTAGTCTCAGCAGCTCATGTAGCATGAAACAACTGGCAGTGGAGAAATCAAGAGATTATCTAGTGTGAGTGCAGAGGGTATTTGCACGTATGGCTGGAGCTGAAGGAATGAGTGCTGCAGTGCTTCAGGAAGCCGAGCCAGCCAGTAGCGCTCACCGAGGAGCCTCTGTGGCACTGGGAAGCTGCTGTCATGCAGTGCACAATAGAAGTGAATCATCTATACACCACCTTGCTCTTTAAAGGATATATATTATTTTGCAGCAGTGTGATAGTCGGGTGTGCTGTCATATGGTCAGTGACAGCTCTGTTAAGTGGTGGAAATCAGGACAAAACTGGCAGCCAAGAGTTGGTGCATCAGAGTTGTCATCTTTGGATTGCTGATAATTGGAGAATATGTTGACTTGTTTGCCTGTGCTGTGAAGCTGATGCTTCTTTGACAAGGAAGTAAAGTGACCTTCAGGAGAGGTGGTGCTGGCTGCTCTGAACTAGGGGTGGCCACTGTGGGAATCATGCACCCGGGCATTTAGGATTGCATATCTGTTCTTTGCTGTAGGTTTAATGTAATTTAAAATAGATGGGAAAATTGAAAGGCGTGGGACAAAGAGGAAAGTGCAGTGGAAAACTAGATGTCATTAAACTGAAACCCCCCATTAGAAAGTGTGCAGTCTTTGATGTCTTGGTTGTTTAGATCACATAGCATTAAAAATGAGATTAAAAACATGCTCATTTCATACATCATATCTCCACCATTGCAAGCACTTTCAAGTTGCAGTCAGTTAAGGAGCTTTTAATGATAATGATCCAATTATTTTCAAGACTTGGTAGTAAACAGATCATGTCCGTATTTTAGGGGTTTAAATTAATGATTTCAGTTCTATAACTTGGTAAAAGCTCCTGTAAGAAATAGACATGCCATATGAAATTCCATTGGCCAGACACCTTTTAATGATACCCTATTTCTGTTACAATACAAAGCATTAAAATTGGAAGCCTGTGAGTAATTATTCCTTTAATTGCAGTTTTCTTTGAATGGTATTATTATGTTCAAATCATGCGTGAAGGTCATAGTTAAGGTGTTTTCAACATCTGGAATAGTTTTGAGTCTTTCAGAGGTGAGGAACCACACACTGCTGTTTTCTTATACAGTATGCTGTCACAGTTGCACTATTCTTTATCCTTTAATTTGATTATTAGAGTTTCTAATTACTTCCTTAAAAGTGAAAGAAGGAATTAAAATTAGTGTAAGATGAACATGGACTCTGCTAATTATCTTGTGGGGATGATAGTGATTCTGGACAGGTAATACTGAAGATATCATCTCTGCAATAATTGTCCATAATTACATGCCCAATTGTAATAATACTCTGAAGTAGTTTATCCCTGTTTTTGAGTTTTGAGGAGCAAGTAGCTCTATTCCTTGCAGGAATCAGACTTCACTGCTGCTCCTGGCTTCCTAGCATGGCAGTCCTAGTCCTGACCCTCAGTCAGACCTTTAAGATACTCTCTTGAACCAGATAGATCTGCTGCTCCTTAAAACAGCTGCAATTCCTCTTTAAGGCAAAGGTTCCAGAGAAGTGGGTGAAGAACTAAGAACGAGTTAATCTGAGTTGTCCTCCAGTTCCCGTGTATGCAGTTGTTTTTTGTTCCAGTACAGCACTGTCAAAGCAGAGACACCTGTCACAGGGTGGGTGAGAGAGGGCTGTGCTAGCTACGTGGAAAAGAAGTCTGTGCTTGTGTACTCATTTATTTCATTTGGTAAGCGAGGCTGAGCCCTGTTTTGGTGTTTTCTGGATAGCATAGTGTTGTGGGTTTTTTTTAAACAAACAAAGAATGATCCATGATTAAGCCTATAGCTTTAAATTTCATCTTGCAGAACACTTTGTCAGTCTTTTTGTGCTTTTCTTTGCACTGAGTTTTCATGCCAGATGTACCAAGGCTGTTTACTTCCAGGGTCAAGCATTCAGTTTGCACTGTGGACAGGTGAATGTTGACAGAGCTGAACTCTCCTCAAAACAGCTTTAAAGTGAGCCATGCTGAGCCAGTGGCCAGAGGACCCTTCCCACAGAGTCTGGTGTTGCTCTTCTGGAGCTGGTTAGAGGGCAGCTAGAGTACGTGCATGTCCCTGCAACTTGTATGCTGCTTTAGAGTTAGAAAAAGAATTCAGTTGTTTCTAAAGCAGCATGGCATAGGAAATCCAGATGTTGTAAAAGCAGAAATTTTTGTCATCAGCAGTCTTCTGTTTGCCACTATATTTTAAGATTTTAACCATATATGCGTAATTTTTTCTCTGATTTAAAATATTAAGTAGAACACTATCTTTCCCTTTACACTTTCTGCAGTGTATACCTATGGCATAAAATATAGTAATTATATGTACAGTACATTCTACAATAATGCACTATATACACACATACATCCATACATAGACACGTACAGTTATATGTGTGTTTGTGTATACACATGTATATGTGTGCATACATTTATTCTTAGTTTTGAAATCTCTACTCCTGCACGTGTAGTGGGGTTTGGTATAATTACAGTACCTCATTGACCAGGAGAGGGTGTAAGCTGTGTGTGAAATCATCTACTTACAACAAGTTAATGGTAGGATCACAGCTTAGTCCCATTAGTAAATGTCCCCAGTACATATTCTGTAATTGTTTTAATTGGTCTCTCTACTTGCTTTCCTGAGCAGAAAATTCCACATCAAGGCTGCCATAATACAAGGTAAATATATTTCAGTCCATGCTTCTAATAGGATAGGTGTCCTCCACCAGTCTGTTTTAGCCATTGAGCTGTAATCAGAAATTTCAACTTGTTACAGCCTGATAAATTTTTAGGTTGTTTTTTCGATTGTGCCTCTTTGTAGATTCTTGTTTGGCCTTGATGATCACCTTTCAGTGGTAGCCTAGGAGTGATGAATGGATTCTTAGGGATGGCGCACACACACACACACATATATGTATATATATAGCATATCTCTGTGTATGGTAGAGACAGTCTTACTTCATTTTAAAAAAAAGGTTTAATGTAAGTATCTATGTATCACAATGTTGAAATGCCAGAGGGGAACTAAATAGTTCTGTGATTGATTTGGTAAGAAAGGATGGAAGCTCATTTTGAAAGCTCTGGTCTCTATTCATAACTTCTTGGCCCTGCCAGGAGGTTTTTGCCTTGCAGGAGCTGTTTCCAGCTGCTACTTTCTTCTCCTATATGCTGGGTCAGTAAATAGCAAAGCAGGTTTCCTTTTGGCAAGGGAGAGTTTGCAGCAGTGTTAATTGGTAAGTCATTGTGCTTTTAGGGATGTGGAAGTATGAATTGCTGGTTCCTTCAAGATGACATTAAAGGCACTGTTCATGAATAGAAACTTTTCACACACAGGAAAAAGAGTGTTGCAGAGGGGATTTGGGAAGGATTCTTTTGTGGTTGTCTTTGGCTAGCTGGAAGAACCCATCAAAGACATGGAGAAACTTGTCCTACAGCTTCTCTCTGTTGTTAGATAGGTTGAACTAACTTTCACTGAGCCACTGAAGGTTCATGAGCCTTCAGTAAATGTTGATGATGTGATAGTTTTTGACTGCTGTTATTGTAACCTGCAGCTGTTTGTTTCTGTTGTGGTTTAAGCCCAGCTGGTAGTAAGTAAGTAAGTTCAATGCAGCTGCTCACTCACTTCCCTCCCTGCCCGCAATGGGATAGGGAGGAGAATCAGAAAAAAGGTAAAATCTGTGGGTTGAGATGAGAACAGCTTACTAATTGAAATAAAGTAAAATAGTAAGACGAAGTAATCATATTTGTATTGAAAAGTCCTCAGTATCTCAGTGATCTTTTCAGGTATTAAATATCAGCCCAATATGTGTCTCTGCTTTGGAATTGTTCAGTACAATGTGTCCCTCAGCAGCTTTCCACAAGTGCTTTGACAGCCAAAAAAGTGCTATATCTGTGTCAATTCCAAAGGCTATACCAGCATCTTACTCGCTAGCGTCCCACCTTAATTCAGAGTTTTGTCAGGAGCTGGAATTGCACTTTACATGCAGATCTGTGCAACTTCCTGAAGAATATTCCATGAACATATGTCCTCTGGCAACAGCAGTTGAACTTGCATCTTCTGTAATGTTACTTGTCCCATGTTTGGAAAAAAATTGTTGAGAATATAGCTGTGAAATAATAAATATGTGATGCACTTCCAGTAGCTCTTTCTGGTTGTTTGGCTGGTTGGTGAGTTGGTTTTTAATGGCAAAAAATCTTTCTGTTTTTACCAAGTGCCTAGGTGTCAGTAGAAGAGTGTGAGGCTAAGGGACACTGGCTTTCAGTACAATTTTTTTTCAAGGAACTTCACTCTGTTTATTCTGTCTATTCTGTTGTGAGAGCACGATCCAGCCCAGAGCAGCAATTCGATCAGTTACAAGCTGGCACATTGAGGAGGCTGAAGTGTGCCATCTGGGCCTGAGGAGCAGGCTGGTCCCTTGCTGCGTTTTCCTGAAAGTGCTTGGACAAGTTCCATGTTTTGATCAAGTCGGACAACACTCATATATCCAAGAGCAGCCCTTGAGGTGCTTTTTAAGTGTGCTCTCCAGCTATGTTTACACCTCTAGCTGGGTAAAACTTCCCTCTAGTTTTAAAAGTCCCTGGCCTGTACCTGGACTCATGCAGCTTAAGGAATGTGACACTGCTTCAGATTTCCTACTATTCATCTTCTAATCCTTCAAAGAATCTTTCTCTTTTAATCCTTCAAATAAACATATTTTCAAAAGACCTTTTATTTGTATATAGTCAGTTGCTAGAATGATTTGGCATCTGTGCCTATTTGCATCACCTACCAAGAGAGCAGGAACTGAGAAACAAATGCTAACCCAGCATGTCCAGTGATGAAGTTCTGAGCGATGACTGCTTTTCCCCTAAACTCTCATCCATCTTTATAGAATTAATGTAACTTCTGCAGGCAGTGTAAAGCTTTGATGGGGAGAGGGGAGTGATTTTTTTGAGAAGTGTCTTAAAAAACCAAACAGTATATGGTTTTTTGCAGAAAATTATTGTAATAATAAAACCAGGGCCTCAGAGGTTTACTATCTTCAAACATGTAGTGCTAGTGAGACAAACATCTCAGATGAATACATGATGAGAATCATCATCAGTAGATGCTAGAAGAATTCTTTGCAGATCCTGAGAGCAGCTGCTGAGAGCAGAGCTGAGGTTAATCAGCTTGCAAGCCATGCTCGTTTCTGTGGATGGTCCAAATTGTCAGAAAGCTTTACCAAGTCTACTAAGATTTTGAAGGCTCAGTGTTTGCCTTGTGCTGTTCTCCGAGGCTGTGCAGAAAGATGAGAGAAGTGCAGAAGCTGGTCTATATGTAGCCTCTGTATCATCAAACTACCCCTTTGCTCTGGAAGAGCTATCTGCAGCCCCTGTGTATTTCCATTTTTTAGTTCAGCTTTCTGTAGTGATGGGCCTAGTGTGAGTCTCAGTCTGGCTGTTCCCTTTCATGGGCACTGGTCACTGGGAAGAACTGGAGTCCCTGAAGAGCTTGCAGCTGGGTCTGGGTGCAGACTCATGTTTGAGTCCATTTCAGAAGATGTTCCAGAAGTGTTTTTAACCACAGACCTGGCCACCATGTCTCTCACCCTGAGCCATTTCAAAGCCTGATTCAATTCTTCTCTCCAAATTATCTCATAACACAAAAGACGTATCTCTGCACTGGACATTTCCCGCTGTGCTATGTGTCTGATGCACTCCTTGTATCATTTAGGCATCACTGCACCTGGTAGGTTTATCTCCCTCAGGCTGGACACAGTTAGCTTTCCTTCTTTTCCATTTGCAAAAGTACTGGCTGTATGCTGAAAATTTAAGCTTGGCTTCAAAAGAAAAAACTTAAACTCATGTTCTCATTTATAATCATATAGTTAATTACTATGCAGCAAAATAGCACTGGTCTACATTCTCAGTAAGGCCCTATTAATGCAAGTTATTCAAGCTTCTACATCAAAGTCCATGAAGATAATCTGGTATATAACAGCCATGGATCTGGTTCATTTTTCACATGCTGGGAACATGGCAAAACATGCTCGTACAAACCTCTGCTTTGCACAGAGTTCCCTTGTGACCTTGAAAAAAAAATTTTTTAGAACATTCTTATGTTTAAAATTATGAGAATGAAAATATGTTCCCTCATGTGTTTTTTCTTGCTTGAATGTGAATTATAGCAGGAAAAATTTTATTATACAGTAATACATTGTATCATGATTAAGGTCTCTGATAGAGCATGAAGTATTACTATTCTGTATAATTTTCATTTAAGCAGCTGTTCTTGCTTTCAGTTGCTGTCCATGCTGGTCCTGTGTCTATGTGTGTGTGCACAGGTGCTTCATTTCTTATTGCACAGATAGGTAGTATTTCATTTCCTAGTAATTTGAGCGTGTGTGTCTGTGCATGCCACCTGAACACAGAATCAACAACAGAAGTTATGTGTGCTATCTAAGACTAATCTATTAAACAGAAGGTGGGGAGGGAGGAGAGTAATCTTTCTTCTGAGTGGCACATTTGAATGTGACTCCAGTATATTCTTACCAATGCAAAGACTTGGTAGAATTTTATTGACTTTGTTAATTGCAAATACAATGTTCAAATGTATATAGAAATTGACATATTGTTTAGTCTTGGGAATCATGAGCACTGCCCAAGGTGCACCAGGGTCAGCAGGAGGACAGGCTGCTTGAGCCACACGGTCTTGGCATTCTGACTGATTCTACATTTTACTTTCTTATGTGCGTTAAATCTATGTTAAAGGAAACTTGAAGTATATCTATTAGAAGATGACAGGTGTCTGTTTGTCCCTTTCTTAAAAGTTCACAGGCTGCTATTAATGTCCTGAAAGGTGCTTGACAGTCTGCTTGGCCTATTGGCAAGTACAATTACTCTAAAAGCATGAATCAGGGAACATCGAAATAAATATATTTATAACATACTAAAAACATAGGTTAGCAATGCCCAAATGCTTATAATTATTCACTGTGTTTCCTCGGTGTCATTCTTTCAGAGAAAGGAGATTTGAGTACTCCTTAGTTCACAGAACTTTGGAGTTAATAGTTTGTATGAGTGTGTGAACAGGTGCATCAAGACAGCTGTTTTCAGCAACACAGCATCAAAGTTTTGTTTTGGAGTTGCATGTGCAACTTTATTCCTTAAAACCTATGGGGAATCTTTAGGTTCTGGATGGTTTAGAAAAGTCTATCGAAATGCAGAGGAAAAAACCCCATAGCAATTTGGATGTCATCAGCATTTAATGTCTAAATTAGCAGCTCACTCTCAAAAACTGTAATAACCATACTGCGAGGGACCCCCACAACTGTGAAGTGACACAACATATTGGATAGAAAAAAAGAAAGAGTTAAAACTTTTTTAAGGTATTTAATATGCTACATATTGGGTAAGTCTTTAAAAGAAAATGTTAATGATAGAAAAGAAACTATATGAAGAAGTTCTGTATTACCCCAGTGCTATCAAATTCAGCCAATGTATAGCCCAAATTAGAAACATAGAAATTTTCAAGAACCCATACCTGTCATGAAAAAACAAGAGAAAATATATACTATATATTGACTGTATATACTGGCAGTGTGTACTAGATTTCTGCTAGAATCTTACTATGACACTTTGATTTCTGCTGGGGGGGAAATGTAAAAAAAAAGTCCCCCTCTCTGAGATGCAAACTTAGAGTTGTTCTTCAAAAGCACCGAAACGGTTGCAGTACTTTTGAGTCTGCTTTGAACATACCTGAGAATGTTAGGGACCGCCAAGATGTTGGGACTAGGTTTTTTTATCCATGTTCTCCAGGAGTTCAGATGTGCAGGTGAATTCATGCAACATGCACTACTCTAATGAAAACAGCAGCATACACAATGAGAAAGCGAGTCCCTCAGCAGAATGAGATTATTTCTGAAATGAATGTGCACCTCGGTATGCTTGTGGTGCCCGTCTGTGAGAATGTGTACAGTGCACCTTTCTGGTCAGGTCTCCTGACTGTGCTTGAGGAGGCAGCATGAAGTGGTGTTACTGCACAACAGGGTCCTGAAGCTGTCTCAGAAATCAGGAGAGGTTAAGAGCAAGGAAGAAAGCAAGGTAAATATGACTGGATCAGGAAGATCTAGAAAGACTAGAGGAGAAGACAGAAAAATAATTGAATGAGAACTTGGAACTCTTTGCTTACAGTAATTTTACTTTATAGAACCCAGGTATTACAGGATAGGAAAGCTGCTTACAGACGCTGCTTCTTGTGTGTATGTGGAAGGTGGGCAACTTAGGTAGTAAGAAAAGTAATGTGCTAAGGGTGAAGCTGGGGACTGTGACACATTCCAACTTGGCAGTGGGGGAGATTTGAGAAAACTCGTTTAGATGTGAGGTGCTCATGCTCTGATAGCTGCAAGAAGAAAGTGTGCTCTCAAGTTTTATTTGAATTGCTTGAGCTCTTTTGAAATCTCTTTTATTACCTTGGGCCTGGTTTCCGTGACATGCTGACTTGCACGGTCCTGAATGGAAACCTTGCTCGCTTGTTTCTTGCATTTCCCTGCTTCATTTTTTCACATTTTTTTACCATCCCCATTCCTCATCTGTTGCAAGGTCTCTGTGGTCAAGGTGATCTCCTGAGTCTGTATGGCTGAATGCCCTGCACAATCTTTCTGCAATCTTTTCACAGAGCTCACATTTGAGAACTGAACACAGGGCAGAGGAGCTTCTTAAGGGGGGAAAATAAATGTGGTGAAGGTGGAAGATTTTCTTAAAATCTTTCTTTTAACAGAAAGCAAACAAATAAGAAGCCAAGCCATAAGAGGTCTGACTGTGATGGGAGTCAAACGTGGTCGGATACAGCTAGTCAGGCTAGCATTTAGACACTTTTTCTTGCTTTTTACCATCCTGGAAGTGGAACCTGTCTTTTAATCAGAAACCTAAGTTAGAAATGGTCTTTTAAAAGCAATGTCATCTGCAGAAAGAACTTGTGATACATTAGTTATTGGGGAAAAATAAGTGACTGAGTATAGCTCTTAGCAGTTTCACTTTGAAAAGAAGTGAAGTCTAAGGAGCGAAAGTGTCAAAGAGATAAAAAGCAAAGTTTTTCTTCCTGCCTTCCATTGTATCTGTCATTTTATCCTATTTTAAGAGTTCTTCCCTTTCTGACTTCTCAGCATCTGCATTCAGTCATTACTTTTAAATACAGTTTTATTTAACATGAATAAATATGCCATAATTAGATGAAATATGAGTCTTTTCAGGTGTAGAGGTGTTCTATTTGCTAAGGCTTTGTGCCCAGAGAAAAAATGACACAACATGCCAAGGGTTAAAATCTGATACCTAAATTTAGCCATGATTAGGGTATTTTGACTTAGTTCCAGTATCCTTTGGCGGTTCTGGTGTTTGCAGCACTAGCCAAAGATGAAGATGTGTTTAACTGGTTTTTTTTATTGCTTGCATTTTTAAGAGATGTTGCTTCTGTTTGCCTGTGATTCCCTCATGGAATCTTTTCTTTGCAACTGGATCATTTTGCCCTGCTACTGGATGTTTTTACATATAACGGTGTTCCTAATATAGTAGAAATCAGCTGGCAACTGTGCTTCAGGGAGGAGACTCCTCGATTTATTTTATTAATTGATCTAATTTGTCTGGAATTATACAAATTCTATATAAAAGTTTCCATTCCAAAGTGCTTTAGTCTATTTTGAAGCATTTATATTATCTTATTCATGGTGTTGTGGTCGAGACTTCCCTTAAAAACTACTGTGGGTTTTGGTTGGGGTTTTGTTTGTTTGTTTGTTTGTTTGTTTGTTTTGTGAGGGGTTTTTTGTTTGTTTGTGATTGCAGTTTAGAAATAAAGTGATCCCTTGTTAATCTGTAAAATAATGATAGTGGGAACATTATTTCTGCATACACTTTAGGTAGAAAGAGTATATTCAAAGTTTCAAAATTGGCTAGTGTCTCTGTACTCTAATTTCATCTCAAGGACGTGATTTCAAGGGTAATTTCCCCTTTTTCAAATTATAAGGGGGAAAATGTATTAAAAATATTTTCTATTCTTGTGCTTAACAAAGTGAACCCCTGGCTAATGCTACAGCATGTAGTTTCTTGACTGGAAGGCACCATAAAGGGGAAGATCCTTATTAATGAGAACTGCAGCTGTTCATCCTCTGAATAACCCCTCTGCTGTCTCTTACATTAAAAGAATGAGTCTAATCTAATGAAATTATTAGATGAAGGCTCAAAGCAAGCAAAGGAACGTAAGGTGATTTTTCATACACAGCAGAGTGTGACTTTGGAAAGCATTGCCATAGTTTCCCCTGGCTGTCAAGAGTTTGCATGGATTTTATAAAGGGTTGGATACATTCATGGAAAGGAATTCCAATAAAACAAAATGCAATGAGCATGGGGGCCAAAGCATTCTTTAAAGAGTCAGCATCTTCATCAGTGAACTAGTAACTGGGTGCATGCAGTTGATTTCCATGATTTTGGATGGTATGAAGGTCTTTCAGATAGTCAAGACGCTTTGCCAGTAATAAACATGTCCAAAAGTAGCTCACAAAATGGAGTTCAGTGTGTGGTGATGCCCACAGGGTAAACAGTGTATACGGTGTCACTGTGCTAGAGTGAGAAGCGGTGGTCACAGAGAGGTCTCTGAAATCCCCAGCTCCATCTGTGGTGACAGACAGCAAAGCCAATGAAGTATTACTTGTAATCAGAAATACTGTCCATAATCAAGGAGGATAGTGAGAATAAGATAGAGGGTGCCATTTTTTCCTCACTGATCACAGGTGAGCACTGTGCAGACCTGGGCTCTGCTCTTGAGGAAGGCTGTAGCAGGCGTAGAGAAGGTACAGAGAGGAGCAGCTGACCCACTGGAGGGCATGGGGCTGGCTGATAGGAAGAGATTGAAGAGGCTGCCACTATTCCTTTTGGAAAGAATAGAGAGGAGGTAACATTTTGGTATGGTTTATAGTCTCAGAGTCTGTGAAGAAGGTGAAATATTTGTCAGCTCCCACAACACTACGATAATCGGCTTTTTAGTGTTGGGTGGATACAGACACCTAGAGAACTCTGTCACTGCAGAACCACCTTGTTAACTTCAGTATTACCATGTGGGGGTTTGTTTGTGTTACTGATGTTACAGCCCTAAAAGCTCTTGTTTCCTTCATCTCTAACACAACTGTAAAACAATTCATTTGTGTTTTAACTTTTTCTCACTGTTCAATGAGATTCATTGCTTCATATTTTAGTAGCACTGTCAAGTAACTAACACTTAGTATTTGGACTGTTAGACAAAGCCCTAAATGGTCCTCTGGAAAGAAAAATATTGATCACAATCATTGTCATAAATTTCCAAATCAGCACTGGGGCTCTAACTTGCAAGGTCCTGTGCAAAAAGATTTGCAAGAAACAGCCTCAGCCCTGAGGAGTTTACAATGCAATAAGCAAGAAAAGGTACAAACAGGAAGGAAAGGAAATCAGTGAAGATACCATATGATTCTTAAGCTGTTTGCTGTTTGTGTTCTGCATCTCCTGTCCTGCAGTCTTCATGCATTCTTTAGTGGAAATGAGATTCCTTAAAACTCCTTCTGTCCTGACCAATTCTCTCTCCTCTTTTGAAAACTCATCCAAAGCTTTTGTTCTTTACGAAATCGATTTTTTATGCATGCTAGTATACAGATTTCAATTGCATATGCATAAATTACACAAAGACCTGGAATAAAGAATGAGAAAAGAAATTACTAATCCATTAATGGTGGTTGGCTTTACAAGTACATATTGTGCTACTAATGGTTCTGGTATCAAGCACAAAGGGAATATTTGCAAATTAAGCCCCAGAGCAAGACAGGAATGAACCTCACCTTGCAAAAGGGAACAAATTAAAGGAGCTGATGGTTTCTTCCTCTTGGGCTGATATTCCCCCTTCACTGGGAAATCAGTTCTTCTGCAGGAAACATCCCCTTTCCACATCACTGAATCCCACATGTTTTACAACACATTGATTTACTCTCTAATTAAGAGCTTCTCAATTTAATTTAGTTTTGTCTTCTAGGGAGGTTCATGAAACTAATAATTTGTATTCAACACCAACTTCCCAGGTCTTTATGCTGATGTGTGTATGTGGCAGGTCAGCAGTGATCATTTTTATCACCATAGAGTAGAAGAATACCCAAAAGACAGATTGAGTAGCTATCGCTGTAATCATACATCCAGTGTTTAATTGTTGGTTGTAGGACATTTTGGAGTAATAACTTCATTAGAAAAGTAATATTTAATTTTTAGTTTTTTCACTTTAGTACTCTTTTTCTAGTGCACTAATCTGAGTTGTAAGAAAATCAGTTCAAAGTGTCTTGGGAATCATTTACAATTTCATAAGGCTCTGGTTTTGCCTGGGAAAAAACAAACATAGCTTTCAGATAAACATAAAAGTACCAGCTGTTTTCCCCCAGAATTTTTATTTCCTTAATAATTGCCTTTGGAGATAATTTTAGAAGAAGAAGCATATAATATGTGGAAATATTTAAGAATAGGTTTACAATAATTCTATTACTGTAAATACAAAAGCTAGTTTTCACACCCCAGTAACTGCTCCATAAGAGGTCTTATGTGTTGGGGGGGAAAAAACAAAACAAAACAACAAACTACAAACGGAAAAGAAAGTTCAGGAAGCAGCCCAGCATCCCAATGCCACCTTGACCATCTTGGGGGCATTTCTGGAAACCAGTTAGATTTTTTTTTCAGGACAGAGTTTTCTGGACTGTTAATGTAATGAAAGGCCTGATCTGATTTCTTACTTTTCCCAGAGCATCTTTGAAAGAGCTTGATGGCTGTTCTTGTGAACAGCAACTTCAGTAAAGTTGGTAGTGCCTGTCTCCTCACGTGCTTAGTGCTTTGGCTTAGTAGTAAAACATTTAAATAGCCCAGCCCCTGACTGGGAATATCTTGTCTCTTCCTTCTTATAAAAGCAGACATCTTTGCAGCCTTCATTATACAAATTTTGTCTTCTTAGAGTTTGTGTTGACTGCAAACAGAGGTCTCTATGTGAGCCCTGGTGGCTTTTGTATCGTGCTCTATAAATGGGATGAACTGTTGAATCTTCCTAGCCAAAACAGTGCTCGCTGTTTTGTTAGGGTTGGTGACTCAGTAGGCAGACTAGATCCATTGATAGCTCTGACCAAATTGCAGTGAGAATGTTGAAGGGAATATTCAGCTTATCATTCTTAGTTTATGTTTCTTTCACTAGACTCTGGCCCAGCTGACATACATTTATGTATCTGCAAATCTGGCTGCTCTAAGGGTGTTGTGCTCTTTGCCATGCTCTGCCCAATTCCATACCTGCGTAATCAAAAGAAAGAGTGTGCACTGACAACATCGGGGAGAAGAGCACTGTGCTATCAAATGATGGTCTTTGCTTTGCAGCACGTGGGAAAATAAATGCTGATTCAGACACCAGAAGTGAAGAAGAGTGATATTATGTGGAAAATTTCTTTTGAGTAATGTGTATCCTTTTAGGTCTACCCCTGTGAGTGACATGAAATTTCTGTGCTGCTGCAGTTCTCTTGGATGAAAGGATTTATGTAACTCACAGAGGCGGTCTCTGCATTTAGCAAAGCTGGTTCCCATGTCTTTCATGATTCATGTCTCTCACTTTAAATCACCTGCCTTTCCATCTCCACAAAAGGTGATTCCTTAAAATAATTTTGCCAGTTACTTTGCCTGCTTTCCTTCCTTTTTCCTTCCTGCTTGAAATCCCACTAATTTGGTTTCTTCCAACATCAGTGGCTTCCTACTCTTTTGCCTGTGCAATGAATCACCCTTCCATCTTCTGGTTTCCCACTCTTCCTACTCCAAAGCATCTGTTTTGGCCAGTTTTTGATTCATGAGTTGTGTGAGGGTGATGCAGATGGAAACAAGAGGGAATTAACTTCTGATAGTGATGAATTTTCATATTGCAACTTAATATATTTAGATTGCATAGTACCTGGTTCATTTCTAAAGAGCTGGCTTTAGGCATGGTCCTAAGTGGAGTATGTGAAGCCTCCTCAGGATTGGTGTCTCAAATTTTCAGCTCTGACATGTTGACAGAGTAATAATTATTATTTGAGGCACCCCTTCCTATCCTGAATATTTCTTCTGTCCAAATGGCTGTGTTGTTTTAGCACCTCAGTCTTTATTCTGTTCAAGACCCTGATAAGGTAAGAAAGTGATACTGTGAGCCCATGTCAGAAATAGGGCTGAAATGCGAGGAGGGTGCCTGTGTGGGGAGAACCTGCCAGGCAGACTAGTGATGCTGCTGTGGCAGCATCTGTCTGTAGATGTACAAGGGCTGGCCCCAGAGGTGCCCATTCCTTTCCCTCCATACATGGGGTCTGCAGATAGCTGGCTTGGACCAGATCCCTCGTTTTCAGGTGTGAAGGTTGGCTACCTATCCCCAGGACTGTGTCTGTCCAGGAGAAGCGGAGAAGCGTGCTGGAGCAGGGACCAGTGCCAAACTTTTCCCGGGTTGCATCCTGGCCAGCTATGGGAACAGGGCTGTTCAGCATACCCTGCTCAGGGCACCAGAGGCTGAAAGAGTGTGCTCTCACAGTGACATTTTTCTGGTGTTTTTTCTTTGGCTTCCTCCACAGGTACAAAATACAGTCTTTCTAAAGCAAGCTGTCTCAGGGCTGCATTTCATAACCACCAGGGGAAAATCATTAAAGGGGATGAAAAGGTAGAATTATTGATTGAGCAGCATGGAAGGCAAAGCATAACCTCTCTTTTTACTCATAAAAATACTGTGATTTTTCTCTGTTGTGGAGTAACTTAGGTGCATCTTAAGGCTGATAAGGAATTTTTTCTTACAAAAACTTAACAATTCTTTACATGTATATTCAGGTTGTAGTACTATCACATTGAAATGATTAAGAATTACAACTGTGTATTTTGTAAATTTTCACACCTAAAGATAGCGATAATTCATTAGGACTGGTGAGTAACAGGTTCTTTGTTTTTTCATTCTGATTCCCATGTATTACACCTGGTTTTTCACAAACACAGCTTTTTATTTCAGTCAGTGAAGCTAATAATGCGCAGCAAAGGATGTTATTAGAATTTGTTGTATTTTAAAACGATGCGTGACATCCCCAAAATTATAATTCATACTTTAGCACAGTCCCTGTCACTTCTATTAAAAAAAGGGTATCATTTTTCTCATTTTAGGAGGAAGATTATTTGAAACATTCTAAATAAGAAAGATAGAAGGGGGAAAGAAGGTGGTCAGTCTCCAGTATATATTAAAGAAAGTGCTTTGTGGAACAGGGATTTTTTAAATGTTTTGAATAACAGTTGTGCTGGGATTGGTCTTGGTCAGGTACTTACCTTTTGTAACGCAAAGGAAATGGATAAAACAAGCACAAAATCTCAGATATGGTCCAGAAACTGCCACAGGACCAAAGTCTTCAAGTACGAAGCTGAGCAGTTCAGCTGTGACAGACCATTTATTTCTGTTACTGCCAGAGTTTATTCCCTTTAACAGTCTTAACCTCTGTTCCCTCTTTCTGCAGCTGTCAATGTTCCTCACAGTTTGTCTGCATGAGAGGGTTACAGAGGTGTCTGAGACCCCAAAATATGGCTCCTTCTGTGATGCCTTTTTCTAGATTGGTGTGTATCACTTCAGTAGCAATTACCTATAGATACGTAGGTACATCTGTACAACTGCAACCACAGCAAACAAACTCTAGTCAATAAGGGCTGGTAATCTGTCTGTGTAGACAAGCCCCTAAGGTCATAATCGAAACAACAAAAAAAACCCACCCAAAAGATCAGTAATGATGACACAAAACCCAAAATAACAGCAAAACACCTACATTTGCAAAGGGACTCTAATTGGGAGAGTTGTCACTGTTTGCTGACGGTCTTTCTGGACTTGAATGATGCTCAGGATTTTGACATAAATCGTTTTCAGTAAGATAACCCCTGATTTAAGTGTATTCGGTGTATTTATTCTAAAATGGGGGGGAAATGGCTGATGCTTGACTGGTAATGTTTTGTTGGTTTGATTGAATGATTCCTTGTAGTAGTAGGTAGCCACTGGCCATACTCAGATGCCGTATTCTCACTACCCAATGTTCTGTAGTGACTGGAAAAATAGGCTGATTTAGATTCACCTCATTGCTAAAGCAGCATTATACTGTACTTTGGTACCACTTTAGCTTTTGATTTAGTTGAAGTCTTTAGGGATTTTCCAAAAATAATTCTCTAAATCTCTTCCTTCATACATTTATCCTGCATTTAGTCTGTTTCAGGACATATAAAATCCTGACTGTATGTGCATTGTTGCCTGAGTTACTGTACACTTCTCAGTGACCTAACTAACCTGCATGATAGACCCTACAGCCCACCCGTGCTGCACGTTTTGGCTAATTAAAATGTGCTCTTAGTTACAGTGTTTGCAGCAAATCTCTGAGGCATTAAATTACATGCCTGTAGCACGTGCTTTTGCAAGAGCAGAGTCTACGTAAATTTGTGTAACAGTTTTTATGATAACTTGTTGAAAATCTTTCAACAAAGACATTTCACCCTGCTGGCTTAGTCTAAAGAGTAAGCTGATGTTTCCCCGTGCAAAGAAGATGACTTAGTACTGAGCAGGTCTTTCACCAGGCCCCCAGTAACCTTGCCAAGCCCAGCAGGGTCACTGGGATGAATAAACAGCTTAAGGAACGGAAGGATTAGCCCCTGTTAATCCTAACAGTGGGGCTTTTAAGCTCCCATGCTACAAGTATTGGGGCAGTCAGGCATCTCACTCCATTGCAGCCCACACAATGTCCCATCACTGTTGCCAGTCACCACAGTGCCTGGCAATGCCTCTGCAGTTTCTGTAAGAGAGGGAAAATTTAGTGATCATTTGGTTTGTTTTCTTAGATGCGACTGCCCTCTCTGGGTTTCAGAAGTAATTTCCAGTAAGTAGCCGATGCTTTTGTTTTGTACCCTGACTCTCACGGAGTCCCTGGGCTGTGCTCCACTGAGAGCATCTCTGCAGAATGCTGCACCACAGGTCATGTCCCAGACCAAACCACCATGCTCTCTTCCAGGTTGGCCTTAGCCAAGGCTGGTTCACTTTGTAGTCTGGATGGTGCAGGAGGGAGCAGAAAGAGAGCTGGGGGAGCACAGATAGGCAGCTTTCTGCAAGCATAACATCACTTGAAAGCCTGGTCCAGCAGGCAGGGCCAGTGGTGAGCAGGGTGAACCATGCCAGCCGCTGAGTATTTCTGTTTCTCCCACAACATTATCCTGGAGAAATTTAGTGTTTGTGGCTTGGATCAGTGAGTGCCCTGTTCACTTGATAATAAATAAATAGGATGGCTGGACACAGAGTGGTGGTGAATGGAGTTACATACAGTTGGTGGCTGGTCTCCAGTGGTGTTCCCCAGGGCTCAGTATTGGGTCCTGTCCTGTTCAGTATCTTTATCGATGACCTAGACAAGGGGATCGAGCGCACCCTCAGCAAGTTTGCAGATGACACCAAGTTGGGTGGGAGTGTTGATCTGCTGGAGGGTAGGAAGGCTCCGCAGTGGGATCTGGACAGGCTGCATTTATGGACCAAGGCCAGCTGAATGAGGTTCAACACGGCAAGTGTTGAGTCCTGCACTTGGGTCACAACAACCCCATGCAGCGCTCCAGGCTTGGGGAAGAGTGCCTGGAAAGCTGCCCATCAGAAATGGACCTGCGGGTGCTGATATCCAGCTGAGCATGAGCCAGCAGTGTGCCCAGGTGACCAAGAAGGCCAATGGCGTCCTGGCCCATATCAGGAATAGTGTGGCCAGCAGGACCAGGGCAAGGATTGTCCCCCTGTGCTTGGCACTGGTGAGGCTGCACCTCAGATCCTGTGTTCAGTTCTGGGAACTATAATAAAGACATTGAGGTGCTGGAACGAGTCCAGAGAAGGGCAACAAAGCTTGTGAATGGTCTGGAAAGTAAGACCTATGAGGAGCAACTGAGGGAGCTGGGGCTCTTTAGCCTGGAGAAGAGGTGGCTCATGGGAGACCCTATTGCTCTCTACAACTACATGAAAGGAGGCTGTAGCCAAGTGCGGTTCAGTCTCTTCTGCCAAGTAACAAGCGAGCGGATAAGAGGAAATGGACTCAAGTTGTGTCTGGGGAGATTTAATATTAGGATATTAGGAAAAATTTCTTCATTAAAAGGGTGGTCAGGCATTGGAACAGGCTGCCCAGGGAAGGGGTGGAGTCACCATGCCTGAAAGTGTTCAGTAGGCGTGTGGGTGTGGCGCTGAGGGACATGGTTTAGCGGTGGACTTGGCAATGCTGGGTTAACCTATGGACTTCATGATCTTAGAGGTCTTTTCCAACCTGATCAATTCTGTGATTCTGTGTTATCTGAGCCATCTGACATGATTTTTCCTGATGAATTCAAGCCTGGTGTCTCTAATTTCCTAATCATCTGCGTGGTGACTGATCTGCAAGAAAGATGAGCGCAAAATCGATGCACAGCTTGCTGGCTTCTAAGTGTTTATATTATTTTCTGTAAGATACACACAATGTTCAGCTCATGTCTAATTGATGCCATTTCTGGGTGGAATACAATGTCCCTTTACAAGTCGTAGGACCTTTGAAAATCATTTTAAGTAGCCTAATCGAGTCCTTCTGTATTTTCTCTGATAAAGGCAGTTGTTTGATGTAGTTTATTTTTATGGCGCTCAAGCCTCATGTTTTAATTGGGCACTTTTATGCTCCAAGGCTTTCTGTTTGCAGTATTGGATTGTGTAGCGTTCGATGTTCCTCTGCTTTTTTTTGTTCAGTACACAAAAAGCAGATATCTGAAATTCTGCTCTCTGAATGCACCTGAAAAACTAAGGAGGCAGCAACAGTGGCAGGATTATGGACTGTGCCCTTTCTGTAAGCCATTTCTATCTGTGCAAAACTGTGCAGTCCTGGTTTTGGTAGCATTTGGCATTGTCATTCTAGGAATGCTAACATCACCACAGAGTGCAAATCAATGGAGAATTGAAGCTGAGACGAAGCAGTGGTGAAAAGGATCAGTCCAGTGGCTGTGGTGACTTTGTCTCATGTACTGTGGGACTTTCTGGACGCTACTCCAATTTCTAGGACTGGTGCCAAAATAAAATGTTCACCAATGGTCCTGTCACACAGAATAAATAGAAAAGTAAAACAACAGAACATGATGGCAAACTGGGTTTTTGAGTCTCATAAGCAGAATATTAAACCCCAGCTCTTAAATATATTATAGCTGATTTTATCTTCTATATTAAAGCACATGCACACACATGCACACACAGAGACTGCAGCGAGTACCAGAGCTTTGCCACAGCAGTGCCACTGATGACATGGTCATCCCATTTAGTTACAGGGGAAATTCTCTGAGCTTTCTTCTGTCTGTCCACTTACAGTAGATGCTGCTGTACACATCCTTCTAAATTAGGAGGCAAAAATGTTATTTTTAATTC
The DNA here is from genome assembly GCA_035222235.1 of Margarornis squamiger. Taxonomy (NCBI): domain Eukaryota; kingdom Metazoa; phylum Chordata; class Aves; order Passeriformes; family Furnariidae; genus Margarornis; species Margarornis squamiger. The sequence goes on from JAWWTY010000077.1 coordinate 80,791,427, forward strand.
CTTCTTCCAATCTGTCAGTTTCCTGTGCATCTAAAAAATATGACCCTAATTGAGGGAGGGGTTTTATTATTGTTAACAGCACCAAAGCTCTGTCTAGCATGAAAAAAACTGATGCTTTCATGAAAGGTTGCACATTGCATACACAACCTTTTTGTTACTTCACATAGCAGGTAGGAAGAATCACAAAATATATTTTTCTTCTCCTGGTCATATATATATATATATATATATATATATACACACACACATTTACTGGAAGTCTGTTAGGATATCTGCCATGGTTCTCTGGCTGCCAGTATCGTAAAGCACTGATAAACTATGAAAACGGTACATGGTTTTTCAGGGTCTCAAATTACTTTTAAAATTGGGACTACCTGAATCCTTCTTCTGTAATTGAAAATTTTCTTTCGGACTTGACTCAGTAGCATCCAAAGGTACAGAGGCGAGTAAAAGGTTGCACTGGATTGGGAGAAGTCAGAATCACGACAGCAGCAGGGGTGACGAACCTATTTTTGTGAGAGAATGAGGGTTTGCTGTAATCCTGGTCACAGACTACTTTTGCCAGCTGCTTTTTGTGCATTATCTTCTGAACTGATGTTTTGCAGGAGATAGATGTGTGAGATAGATATATATATATATATCTCCACATGAGAGGGCAAAAAAATCAAGCCAAGGAGATACAGACCCTTTATAAGAAATCAGAGATTGGAAGCACAAAGTAGGTATCGATACCATCTCTGGTGAAAGTGATTATATTTGAGAGGGATGAGGAAGATAATGCCTGCATCTTAAAAATATTGCTGCTGCAGTGCTGTGTGGCACAGCAGCCTTATTTTAATGTCTCACTGGGCTGCAATAGCACGTTTTGAAACCTATCTCAAATGTATAAGCAGGTGACAAGGCACTTTGTGTCCCAGTGTGCTCAGAGAGACGCACAGCCAACATCTATCAAGGTTCAGTACTTGGCTGTTGTAGCTCCCCAGTGTAACTTCTAAAGAGTCCTTGGGTTTTTACCATGGCATCCCAGGTCATCTGCACCACCAGACAGCTTGACATGTAGGCAGGTGTCTGGTCTGCATGTTCCAACTCAGTGTTTCATTAGTCTCTCTTGAATCTGCAGTAGATCTTGGAGGAAGTCTCGAAATGTCATAAAGAAGAAAGATCTGAGAGATGGGAGGGAAGGCTTTGCTTTCTCCGGTATGCTCCTGAAAGTACTGAGCAACGGAAACACTCTTGCTGTACATGGAAGACTGGCAAGTAGCATTTCTGAAAAGCAAAACTTTTCTGTAGCGCAGAATCGCAGGAGCAGATTGGACTTAAGTGCTATGATACATTTGTTTCTGTAAGATTTCTATCTGGTATAAAATTCATAAGCGTCACGAAAATGTTAGCTTAAGTTTTTCATCTGGAGTCACAATAGAAAGGCAAATATGAGAAAGTAGGAGGGAAATGGGAAACAAAACAGGGAATATCACTGTGCTACTGTACAAGTCCACAGTGTTTCTACAGCTTGTGTGTGCTAATGCATGTGTGGCCCTCACAGCTCCAAAAGGAGGGAGCAGAACTGGCCTCCTCAGGCTGCAGGCGAGGTGGTGGGAGGTAAGGGAGGCATGATAACGGGTCACTAAGCTCATGAACAGCATGACAGAGATGGGGATGGTTGTTACTGCCTCTTCCACTATGAGGATTTGGGAATACCAAGTTTAGGTAGTGGGTGGACAACAACAGAAAACTGTTCTATCCTGTGCACTAGAGCTGTGGACTTACTTGCCACCAAATGCTGTTTATTTGAGTTCAGCAGGATGTTGGAGAAGTTAATCATAAAGAAACAATTAACTCCATGCATTAACTCTATTAACTCAGCAAGCAGGAGCCATTTACAAAGTCTCTGATTGAGAAAGTGCTGGAAGCTGGGAACGTGTGCTTGCACTGTCCCCATATACTTCCTGGCTGCTGCAGGTGTGGGTGCACCTCTGCTCTCATCCAGCACAGCTGCTTCTAGTATAATGTCATGGCTCTCAAGACTTCAGGGCAAAGTGTAGGATCTGTCTTTTCATGTTGTAATCATTGGAAATGCCTCCATGAAAATTGAAAAACATGTAAATTAAGAAAGGGGGATAAGCTAAATGTCGAGGTTATGTAATTTACAAAGTGCTCCAATACCACAGTGATGCATGCCTCAAAACTGTCAGGGGAGATGGGACTGCTGTCAAGTACCTTAGAAATGGCCTGTTTGACCACTTCAAGGAGCTACTAAAAGGGCAGCTGTGAGGAAGTTTAGTACAAACCAGAGCCCAAAGCAGTCTTACATCAAAGTGTTGTATTACAGAGGTTGTCACTATAGGTCTAATTGGCAAAAATCTGCCATGACTAATTCTCTGGGCAAACACATCAACTTGCCGTTGAACAGATTTATTTGCCCATTTCTTTGTAATTTTGTTTAACACGTGATGAAAACAATTGATTAAATCATGATTTACCAGATGGATGTATTTCATATTGTTTAACTGATTGGAACATGTGCCCATACAAAAGCAAGGACAGGCAGAAGAGGAAACAGGAACAGCTTGGTGGCATACAGCTGTAGTTTTGCGGAAGGAAAGGAGTAGGAAGAGGAGTTGCAGAGAGGCACTTCCAAGGTTGTCAGGGTTACAGGTGCTGTTACTTCTATAGGTGAGTGGCTTGGACATTCTCTCCTGAGAATTGGCAGCAGCTGTTTTCTTCCAAGAGAACAAAATTTGCATTTTAATTAGATAGTTGCCTTTGTAAACACTGAAGCATAACATACATCACTGGAAACTTTTCACAGGACCAGTGTAAGCATTTAAAAACAAACAAACAAACAAACAAAAAAAACCCAATAGTAGCATTTACCCAATAACATTTTGAAACTTTTTTAGTTTTTAAGCATTTCAGAAATGAGGATCCCATTGTAATCTCTCAGTGAACTAGCCACCAAATCTGCCTTCATAGTTCCTTAGACTGCAGTATAAATGTTTCTTTTGGAATCTAGGATTCACTGTTTCAGATGTGTGGAAGCCGAGAGCTGCATGCCAGTCTGGGGCTCAGTGTGAGAACTGAGGATTTGTACTGAACTTGCCACTTTGAGACATCACTACGATGGCAGCAACTGTGTCTTAGCCCTGGGAAAGAAGTCTGTGCTGATACCAGCATGGTATGGCTCAAGTGGAGTCTGACAGCACCAGTTGTATACTTCAGGAAAACAAACAATGTCGTGGGTGAATTCAAGCTGCACTCAGAATTGATACAATATGTCATATTGAATTTTCTGCCAGATTTAAGAGTGATATAGCAAGATCTTTATCTGCTGTGAAGATGTGCAGCACCACTGACTGCCTTAGAGCTATATAAGTGGATACAGTTGGGATGGGGCACAAGGGGTTTATACTATACAGCAAGCAAGCCAGTGCTGCACTGAACAAGTACCAGGTGCTGAAGCTGAGCAGTGTTGTTGCCAGGGGCTCAGAAAGCAGGCAACCTCCTTTGTAGACCAAGGAGAAGAAATTCACTGTTACGGTAGCAGCAGCATCTAATGAGAAAGCCCACCACTGCTTTGGGGTTGGAACATCCCTGATTTACTTGGAAATCCTTTTCATGTGCTAAGTCAGGTAATTTTGCAAACTTTGAAATTCAAAAAGCACTCACCTTTTTTTGATGGGAATCTGAAAATTTTGCTAAATCAATATAAACTGTCCAGCATTAAGTAAAGCAATAGTTTCAGCAACTGCCATGCCTTCAGGGTAGCTTTTCCACTCTGAATGTGGAGGAAACTCAGCTGACTAGAGCATGGTGCTAATAATAACACCAAGGTCGTGGGTTTGATCCCCATACAGGCTGTTCACTGAAGAGTTGGATTAGATTATCCTTGTGGGCCTCTTCCAACTCAGAATATTCTGTCATTCTGTGAAACATGTGCTTCTGCCTCCCTCTGCTAAGGGAGACTCAGGAAATGACACTCCTGAGTTTTCAACACCAGCTTTTGTGTGCCCGCTGTGCCTCGTGGCCCTCCCACTGTCTGCTCAAAATCTTCAATTCCTCAGCTTCCCCACTGTCCTTTCAGGCAGGCAGAGAATCATTAGCAGCTTCATCAGCACTGTCCCTCTGACTGGCAGGGGCCAGGGAAGGGCTGCTGGAGGCTCAGGTGAAGCCGAGGCAGCCCAGCATCGAAGGTCCACCACTGCTGTCCCATGTCTATCCTGTCACTGCAGGCTGGTCACCTTGGGCCAGTCCAGCCATGTAAGTGTGGGCTCTGTGACTGCTCCTCAGAGGAAAAGGAAAGGGATGAGCATTGCCTGCTGGGTGGGAAGGGAGCCACAGGACACCAGGAGCCAGGACTCTCTCATACAGCTTCAAAATTGAGAGTTTGGGGTGAAACTCAGCGGATTTTTCCCTAGAAGTCAGAGGGTTTGGAGAAACTATAAAAGGAGAGTTGTGGAATTATTTCCCCATGTTTGGACACTATATTGTACTGACATTTATGTACGTGATGTTGCAGTAATACAGGCAGTTCAGCCTTTTCATTGATGACCTTTTCTGTAACATTAGCCACAACATTGTGCGCACGTGATATTGCAAAGAAAAAGGTGAGGACAAGGATGCCAGTGGACTACTGCCAGTTTAAGTACTATATAAGGTTTAAAGTTACAGTAATGATGGATGCACATGCAGAACCAGAAAACAGGCAATTTTGAATAGAAAAGTTCCATGATACTGAAAAAACATGTGTTGCTGTCATTTGTTTTTTCAGGTCCCTTTCTCAAGCAGATGGTTATTGCTCTTCTGTATATTTACCCAAGCAATGACTTTCCCCCATATTAAGTAGTTTAACAGTTGAGGTCTAACTTGTATTTTTACGTTTAATATTCTCTGATGTAAGAAGGACTCGTCACACATGGCATTAAGGTGTTGCTAATTGTGACTGGAGGCATTTGCATTCTAAATCCTAGTGAATTATATTATGGCCAGTTGCACCATTTTTATTTCATTCCCTGGTTGGTTTTTATAACCAAGTATAACCTGTAACATTTACTTTTCCAGAATGAAATAAATCCTGCACAGGGGATTGACATCACTTTTGTTCCTCTGGTGCCTTTTACACAGTGTTTAAATTTCAAGTGCTCTTGCAGGTTTCATACAAATTCTCCATGGAAAGTAGATTCTGCTTTTAATGTTTTAACTCTCTATATCATGTAACTTTGTAAATCATGGGGCTGTTACAGGCCAGCATGCAAACCATTCAGGTATCTTTACCTAATGTGTAGGTGAACTCATCTTGGGATAAAACTTTATTACATGCAAGGAAGAATACTATATTTCACTGAAACAGTATTATATAGATTAGCATTCAAATATTTTAAACAAAGTTCCACTGAGGACAGCATAGTTAATGCTGCTTTATCTTGTCTGAAAGCTGAGGCACCTCCCAGTGTGCAGCATGACCCAGGAGCGTGGCTTCCACCCGAATGTCCTCCTTCCTCTGTCCAGCCCTGTAACACTTTGCATGGATGGACTGAGGGGACTGAATACACCGAAGTATCCCAGTAACTTTAGGATAGTAAAGCAGGCAGTTTTACATAAGATGCAGTGTATTTTTGCTATCCATTCTGCATCCAGAGCCTTGAATGGGCAAGAAATCACCCAAAGCTATGGAAGAAGCCACATGTTAGAGATAATTGTCAGCAGTCAGTTCTAAAACTGCAATAGGCTGCCCAGGGAAATGGTGGAATCACTATCCCTGGAAGTGTTCAAAAGACATGTAAATGTGGCACTTGGGAACATGGTTTAGTGGAGAACATGGTGATGCTGGGTTAAGTTGAATTCAATGACCTTAGAGGTCTTTTCCAACCCTAATGATTCTACAATTCTGTGTTTCTGTGAAAACAAAATATGTGTTTAAATATTTAGAACATTCATGGGTGCAACTTCGGGATGCAAATTTCTGCAAGTCTTTCAGATTTCTCCTAGAGGGTGTGTCTTCCGTGAGTAAAGACCTTCATTGTGGCCAGTTTGGCACCTGATTTTCAGGGTGTTGTGTCAGTACGCAAAGACATAACCTGTTCCGAAAAGATAACTATTAAAAGTATTTGATTTGTGTTTTAAAATGTGCAGTGTACATTTATGTAGAAGAAGAAGTCACACTCTTTGGTGTAGGTCTTGGGAGCAGAGCTCCAGCAATGGAAAATAGAGCCCATCTGAGATGTATTTACTTGCATGGCAAACAGGTTGGCCATCAGTAAGTGTTTTGCACACCCATAGGCTTTAAGAATTTCAGCAGTATCGGATCAATGTGTGCTGGCCCCTGCTACATGTCCTGCCCTGATGGACAGTAGTATCAAAGTGCTGTTGAGTGGCCAGGCTCTGCCTGAGCAGCTGCTATGTGTGCTTATTGAATGGAAGGGCCGAGTTCCACTGAGGACATGACAGTGTTTAGATAGATGGTTGGAGGGTTTAGTGCTGCTGTACAAAAGCATGTAGGTTTTCAAGGCAGAAATAAGCTGCTTTTTTAACAGAAATGTAGATAATGCAGCCCTCACAGCCTTCTGCAGGAGAGAGATGTGAGGATGTCACCTTTTGAAAGAACCGGATTTGTCTTGTGAACATTATGCTGGTGGGCTTTTCTTCTGTCTCATCCTTTGAAATGAAGTTATTTCAGTGTACTATGAAAATAGGTGGTTGTAGGCTTGCTGGCTTACATAAAATAGAGTATTTCTTCTATACATGAAAAGTGTCTTCATTTAGAATAGGATGGGGTTATTCCACTCTATGGAAAATGACTATATTCTCACAAAATGGAAAATAAACTAATCTTATACTTTGATTACTACACAAACTATAGTGCTTGTTTCCACTGGGGAAAAACTAATAACATTTATAATCGGCTGTATAGAAGCTTACAGCAGCACTGTTGCATTATCAATAGCTGGCATTTTCTCTAGCTTAACCCTGTACTGATCTGCGCTGTCAGTGTATGCCCAGGCCTCTGTCACAGTTCCATGTTCCACAGAAAGGCTTTATTGCCCCTTCCCATGTGGAGGGCAGGACAGTCCATGCCAAAAACATCCAGCCACTTCGAGGGCCAGATCCTCACATTCTTCACTGCTTTTATGCCTTGTGCATGATGCTCATGTTTATTTAACGTGCCCAGAGTTAATCACTTTGCTTTAGGTTTTCTGTGCTCGGGACTAAAACTGCACTAGGCTGGATTACAGTGTGCTACTGGTATCACATAATGAACTCTTTCCTTTTTTTAGGCCCGAACTGCTTTGCAGAAACCCTTGTCATTCCAGCAGGCCGGGAGGTGAAAACTGATGAATGCACTATATGTCACTGTACTTACGAAGAAGGCACTTGGAGAATTGAAAGGCAAGCGATGTGCACTAGACATGAATGCAAGCAAATATAGGAATTCTACAAATCTACATACTTTCTGTGGTTTTTATAAAGCATCTCACAGCAGTGAGCACCCTAGATGACCCAGGAAACTCTGAATGAGAAGATTCTGGCAAGGAGCAAAGAATAAAACAGTGATATTTTGTTTTTCAAAGTAACATAATACGGCAAGGCAAAGAAGTGCATATATTTAAAACGTTTGGACATAAGAATACCTGTCTTAAATGTGTTATTTTCACAGTGAATACACTAAAATACACTCTATAAAATATTCTATGTATTTCTATAATATCATTATAGAGCTTAAAAATAAATGTTTTATATAGACAATACATATTGAAGTACTGTATCATTGCCTCTCGTGTTGTATACATTCACCATGGCTAAACCATTACATTTCTGTTCTAGTTTCATCATATGAAGGTTTTCTTGCAGGTTTTTTTTTGTTTTGTTTTGGGTTTAGAGTTTTTTTTGCTGTTGCATACTTTGAGTTTAGTGCGGCAGGAAACCGCCGGCATATGACAAAACTTTGACATTCTCACTTCTGAAAAGAAATGGAGTAGAATATGCTTTCTGAGAAAGTGTGTTTATTTATCAATATAAATGTGCTGTAATGTAGAGGTAGGTCAGCTTCATCTCTTAGTTCTACTGATGCCCCTGTCTCTTGCTCCACAGCCAAGATAACTTGGAGCAGTGGCTAAACCAAAACTGGTCTCTCATAGCAACTGTTATAAAAATTTACTTAGATAAATTTAATTCTTAATATTAATTTCAGAGATAAAATTTATCAGCAGTATCTGTGTGATACAATCAATATAGCATCACCTTAGCTGGTGGACATGACGGTAAATAACCCCATGGCATCGTTAATCTGATGGATAATGGGTGTGGGGAAGGGCAGCTTGGAAGGGCTAGAGCAGCCAAACATGCCTTCTCTGATGTAGCTCCACATTGTTAATTTGTAGGTAGGAGCACTGGTTAGTAGCTGCACCATTCTCTAGACCCTGTTTGTGCCACCTTGCTCATACTGGTTCAACTTTTTGGTTATTTCTGGCAGTGTGCACAGGATCTGTGACACTGTACTGAGGAGGAAGGTTTTGAACTAGGTCTTTGAATCCATCAGAGAATTTCTAGCACAAAATCTGACCCTGACTACATGTGAGGTAAATCACGTCTCCCTGTTTCAGCCACCAACAGCCTTTTAAAATAATTTTCGTTTTAGTTTAGTTTATCACCAACTCCAGCATTATGTCTACTTTGAATAACCCTTAAGGCAATGGCTCAAGAAAACATTTAAATACGGGTTTACTTTTAAATGTTTGATGGAGGGAAGACTTGAATCAATATCTAAAACCAGAAGACTTGCTTAAATTCCCATCTACCCTTTGCTACTTACTCCCATGGTGTAACCTGGTTACCAGGTTTCCATCTATACAAAGTATGATTTTCTGGTATTCCTGAACACCATGGGACTTTTTCAGTGGATCACAGTTATCACCTCATGTCCGTATTTTGAGCATGTATCTATCACTGAGCATTATTTGGGATAAAGAAGCTATGTTTTGTCTAAAAATTGTAATAAACTTTTAATTATATGTATCCATTTCATAAGAATCAGTAGTCATATGACAGAAAGCTAGCTCCTAAATCAGTCAGGCTGTGTGGGCTTTTGCTTATGGAAAACAAGTATCTGCACAGCTCTGAGAAAGTGCCAAGAGTGCCAATGCTCATCCTTGCATGACTCCTCGAGATGAGTGGAAGTACCTACATAGGAAGCAGCTGTACAACTTGAGCAGAGAAGATGGACTTCCAGCTAATCCGGTGTGGGATTGCCTTTCCAAATAGACTGCTCGGTGTCCGTCCAAGAGGGACGTGCTTTTTTGGTGAAATTGTGAGCAACTCAGAATTCTTGTCTTTCAATGTATGGCCATAATGTTGAAGTTTTTGGAAATCTCACCTTAGACTAGTCATGCTTTGCTTCTCCTTCACTGAGGGTTCTTGTTAAACCTTATACCATTTCCCAGGTCTTGAATTTCTGTTCTGGAAAGTACTTTGTTGAAGTAGTGAGTGCAAAGTTAAGGGGTATTGTGTTTTTCTGGTGTAGCTTTTATAAATATTTTTTATTGCACCTTTTTTTTCCAAAATATTTTTCTGCCTTTCAGTCCTGGTACCAACATATTAATGTCATTTTTACTCTAGTTGGTTGATTCCATTTTGTATGAAGTTTCTGGGACACGTTCATTTTGACACCCAGCACTGTGGTAGCTTCCTCAAGAGATTATATTTTGACATATAATTATCTTTCATTTTGAGAAACAAACTTCAAGTCTTTTTTAGTTTTTTTGTTTGTTGGGTTTTGGGGGTTTTTTTTTGTTTTAAGTTTTTTGGTATTTTGTTGGGTTTTTTTAATGTAGTGAGTTAGAAGTTATAATGAGGTTTTGATCTTCTTTGTGCTTTGATCACTGGCCACATCCATCTCTGGCCTGTATTATTATCACGTCAGAGCTCTTTGGTTATCCCTGAAATGGAGAATTGAGCTGAGTGACTTGTCCTTGGCAGACCTCAGCAGCCTTGCCCAGTTGTGGAACCAACCCCAGCTGGCACACAGCATGCTGTGGGATAACTCTGGCAGGGAGCTAAGCACCATACAGCCACCCAGGGGGACAGGGGAAAAGAAAGGAAGAGTAAAAGCAAGAAAACTCATGGGTCGTAATAAAAAGAGGAGTGGAAGAAAAAAGAGAAAACAAAAGGAGTGGCACAATGGCCATCACTCACGACTTCCCATGGGCAGACCCGTGGGCAGCCAGTTCCCAAGCCAAAGATAGCCAATTGTAACTCAACCTCGCTCGTTTCCATTTTACTGCTGAGCAGGGACTATATGGTATGGAATATCTCTTTGGTTAGTTGGTCTGGGTCACTTGCCAGGTTGTGGCACCTCCCAAGCTCTTATGTGCTCCCATTCTACTCGCAGGGGATAAGTGAGAAGCAGAGAAGACCTTGACACTGTTCAGCACGCAGTGGCCAAAACGCTGGTGTGTTTCAGCATGGCTTTGGTCACAGTTCTAAGCCACAGCACCATACTGCCTACTATGAAGAGTCCCAGCACACAGTGATCACCTCCAGCACAGAGGTAAACACGCCAGAAGACTCTGAGAGCCAAACTCCGACTGGTAACTGCACCAAACACCACTTGGGCCTTTGGCAGCAGAGCTGGGGAGCTGAGATTTGCAGCCTGCTGCGTAACATCACTTTGTATACACTGCCTCAAAACTTTCTCTTTATAGGAGTGGATAATGAAGATGTGGAAATTAAAAGATTTAAAGTTAGCCATTATGGAATGCAGTTGGAAACCATTCACCTTTAAACTAATTTAATCTCAAAGCAAAAAAAAAACAAACCCTGCTGTGTTGGCCACATGTACTGATATAAATGTTACACTTTGGTTTTGTAATATACCTGTTCATATGTAACCTTAAAAGATAAGAAAAAAACCATCTGCATCATTTCCAGTGAAGCAAACTCTAGAGAATATTGTCTTCCCTGCTGAAGCCTACGTACTTGGCTGGTTTTGCTTCAGTGCAAAGAGGATTATGCATCCTGCACATGAGGAGTTCTTCAGCTTTGCAGGTGGGTTATGCCTGTTAAAACTGTATTTCCAGATACACTGATAGCTCATGAATAATTTTGTATTTGAAGGTCTGTTGCTTGGAAAATGAATATTCTTCTCAGATGTTCTCGTGTAGCTGCATTGGCATGAATATGAGATTTCTGCTTCACTTGTGTCTGCTTATTTCCCAGCTGAAATCAAGACAAATCAATTCTTGGTGTGTAAGAAGGTGCCTGAAGAAATTATATTCTAGATGGTTTCAGGTAATTATAAAATTGCACAGTTAGCGTGCAATAGGATTCTTTATACTATTCATTTAAGCCACAAAAATGGATGTGCTGATATTCACTTAAATATGTGAGATATAAAAAGGAAATAGGGAAAAAGAGGAAATATGAGAGACATGAGCTGAGCGTTACAATAGGAATGTTCAAAAAAAGAAAAATAGTATGTCAACAGTTACAGAGAAGTGGAAATACTGATATGGAATGTTAATTAATCAGTAATAGGAAAACACACAATTAGCATCGCAAAAGCTGATGTTTTAAAACAATCAATTCTGAACTTAGCAGAAATACTTGTTACGTTGTTCTTGTTAGGTTTGTTTGGGGCTATGAGCTATTGGTAGCGCTCCTTCTGTAACACTTAACAGTTTCCTTCATTAAGAAATATGCAGCAAAATTAAAGATATTGTTGAAAAGAACAGACAGACTATACCAATAGTGTATTGAGTGATATAGAACATAGACTTTACAGACTATACCAATAGAATATTAAGTTAGTCTTGTTGACTATGTATAATCTATTGATTGTAAATGTTGTGTTTACCACTTACATTCGTCAGTAGTCTTGTCAGTTTGGTAGAACTCAGAAAAATTAGCTGGCTTCACATTTCTTTGGCCAAAAGGGGAAAATATCACCTAAAACAGTAGCATGCTGCTTCCAGCAGGATACAGAACACTGCTGCAGACATTGAGCAAACTGCAGGACCTCCTGCAAAAGTGGAGAATGCTGAGTGTTCCTGTGGGCATAGATTTTACCTTGTGGAGGAGAGGTGAATTTCTGAAAAGTGATGAATTTAGCAATGCAAGTATCACTTCACACACAATGCAGAAAAACAGCAAACAGCTACCAAATGTAAATGACAAAATGAAAGCAAGTTTAAGATGTCCTTCTTTCGGGGAATAGATAAACAAGGAAAACTTTTATCTGTGGTTTTGTACACAAATGTATTTCTTCTAGCTCCAACCATATGAGCAAGTAAACCTAAAGTATTTTAACAAAAAGAGATGTTTATTTTTATATATACACAGCATGTATGCATTGACAAATGAGAATTCTTTTCCTGGCTAAGCCAGCATAACCCAAGAGTAATTCAGAAGCCTAGGTTAATACTGTTCACTGAGATCAGGATTTCTTCCACAGATTGCACCTATAGCAAAGTCTCTGTGCTTGCCTGCAGTCAGTGAATGCGGGAGAACATTCACAAATTCTGGTGTAAAGTGCTTTTGTTCATAGTAGGCAGAATTAAAGACAAACCTTTTTAATCACTTACTTTACTTTTTACAGCCTTAGAGGGTGTGTGAACTTTGTGAATGAAAGTGAACTTCACCAGTCAGGAGGACCAAAACCCACCGTTTCTATACTCTGCTAAAATCCATAAATGGATGCATGAAGAAGAAAGTCAATATTCTGGTGTTTATAATATCCTACTGAAAAATACATCAGCTTTATTATTCTCCCTCGATGTATAGATAGAACTCTATAAGTGCCTTTAGTTGATGAAACTGTCTGCCAACTAAAGCTTTCCATTTATGATATAAAGGAAGGCAAATTATAAAAATGTCAAAATCCTGCTTAACCTAAATGGCTATTTCCTTGAAAAGCTGCATCCATTTCAGACGGTAATTCTCAAATTAATTTGCTCTCCATACCACAGTAAGTTCCATGTGCTGATATTACTTGTTATAGTGGGGGTTTTAACAAAATCAAAGTCTATATTTTCACAAAAGCAATACTGCATACTATGCTCTCTCTTTTGCCATTGGTAATTCAAAGGAATGCTAACTAATTTAGTGTTGTTGTGAATGGGAAACCACGGAGATAACACACACATGCGGTGCCTCAGCTGAGTGTAACACTGCAGTAATCTGTTCAAGTTTAGTTACCACAAGAGAATATGAAATAGGTGGCCTTTAGTCATTCTAGGGATTACAGTAAAAGAGATTTCAATTTAGTAACCACTTAACATTTTGTAACATGTCCTTTACCAGCTGTTTATTTTCAAATGATACTTCATTAAAAAAAAAGTTATTTTCAAATGGTATTTCATAGAAGGAGCTATTTTATATATTCTGCTAGTTACACTGTTTATACTAATGTTTGAGCAATGAAGAGCCTTGCTCTGTAGAATGCTAATAATGCTTGCTTTCCTTTTTTTTTTTCCAAGTGTCTTAGTTTCATATGTTTTATATATAAATTACTTCAGTTAATTCAAACTGGAAAGGTAAATAATGCAGTCTTAGTATTTACTTTGAAATGTACTGTTTTCAGTTTCATATCAAAATATAATATACTTGGAGCTTCAGGCTCTGTCATGTTAACAGGATATTGGTGGGAAACTCATAGTATAGTATCTTAAGATAATACAACATATTGAGAAATTATTTCTTAGATGTAGCACAGTATTTATTTTTGGTCCTGTTTTCAAAGTAGAGTTTCTGAAGACTTACATAGTTACATCTGTGGTCCATATTTGTGCTTGATAATACACAAACCTGCAAAATTATTTTCCAGATATGACAAAGAGGAAAAAATGGCCTGCACATCTAGCTCATTGTTATCCATGAACTAGTTAGAAAAAACAAACTAAGTGGGAAAAGTATAAACTTTGAAATATTTATTTAAAACTAAGCAATTTGCAAATACAAAACAAATAGGATTTTAAACGGGGATCCATTATTGAATACCAACTTAAATAAGGCTGTTAGTGAATGAAAAGGAATGCCTTGAGACAACCACTTAGTAATTCTCAGCAGTGTGACAAAAGTAAAGATGATGCATATGATAAAAAGTACTGTGGTATTTTATGTGACTGCTTGTTTTCTTCAGGTAAGAGCAAAAGTCTTCCACTCACCATGGTATCTTAAAGATGGACAGATGACTGAGCCAAGTGGAATTTTAGGTTCTTTGGGAAGAAGTTACCAACACGTCAGTAGTGATATTGTAAATAATCCTGCAAGACAGTTTTTAGAATGTTTTTGCATCTGAGGCTACATGGCAACATTCATGACCTTTCATGTTTTATGTACATCATGAGCTGTTCACTATAATTACTATAAACCAACAAATGGACAGGTAGATGAAAAGCACAATACAAACTCCTTACATCAGTCCATGGGGAGAGAAGCTGAGATCTTTCAGCAAAGGACTAAATATGCCAAATACCTCTACTTCTGTATCCAAATAGTCTTGTGATTCATATAGTTATCTATTGGTATAATGTAGCAGATATTCTAAAGACCTTAAAAATTAAGTAGTCCTAAGTGGTATGATCTAAAACATTTTACCAATATGATGATAAATCATTACTTCTTAAAAACATATCTATTTCACATATGCAAACAAAACAAACTGTACACATTTTAAAAATATTAATACATTAACATACATGAGAGCTACTGCAAATCCCTCAGATGTTAGCAATTTGTTGTTCCATAATATCAAGCTGCTGTCACACCAAAGACAATGAATTCCATTACTGCATACAACTATGCACACACAAAAAAAAAAAAAAATGGAAAAATGTGAAACATAAGTGACATTAATAAAAGGTATTTACATTTGAAAAGTGTAGAATGAATATCTATTTGAAAAAGATTTTTTTCAGCATTCTGGGTCGATGAAAAGTATGCATTTTATACATCATCTATTTCTTACACCATACTTTTCATCGCTTTTCATTCCGTTTACATACAGGGGACATGTCTATCAATTACATTTTAATATGGCCTATATTTAATAATGTTTTAAGTACACTTCTATCACTCCTTGTATAAGTAATACAAGACAAAGCTGAAATCTAAGCTTTCATAATTATTAAGAAGTAGTGCAAAAATAATACATCAAACCAGAAATCAGTGTATGATGCAGAAAAGTGTTCTGAATATTTTTTTCCTGTTGGATCCTGTTACATCATTTGATGAAGTCTGAACAGTCACTTGCAGAATGACTTCTTCACAAAAGACTAACAACATTATGCTCTTGGCAGAAAAAAAGGCAGGATTTGAGCTACTTGGTTATGAGTAATCTGAATCATACTTCAAGTTGGCAATGGTAGCCTTGCTTTAGGACAGATCTTTAATTAACAGCACTAGTGTTCAGTATGCAAAGGTAATTAAGACCTTCCTTCCTTTTGCAGACTTGGCATTTATCTTGTTACTGGGTTTGCCTGTTTTAATAATGACTACTTAGTCACTGCTGCACAAACCTTCAGCAGGATTTTCAGTATTTGGTTTGGTTTATCTTCATTTGCTGAGGCTGGCATGACTTACTGGATACCCAGTGGCTGTTATTAGCTCACCATTTTTTGCCACTGCTGTTGACTGAAGGAGGTTTTAGAGGTTCTGAAACATTAGAGGGAAGGAATGCTCTGCAGGTGATGTCAAAACCTTGCCTTTTTCTGTACATTAGTAAAGGCAGACCAAGATGGCTTTATGGGAAAAAGAAAGTTTTATGTGTAACTAAAGGCATTTTCCAAAATTTCTGTTTGGAAAATCCGTCATCTTGTGCACCAGCGGAATAATTCTACTCTTTTTATGGAAAACTGTAGGCACAATTCTAGTAAATAATTTAGAATTTACAGTTTATTTAACTAGAGCACAGTAGACTTCTCTTACAATGGGATAAAAAGTATATTTTTTAAAAGCATCATCTGCTTCCTATCTAGCAGAAAGCTTGAAGAAGAAGAAGGAATCTGAAGTAGAGACCTGTAGCATATTTAGCCAGCTACTGGAAAGTTTCTTTAGCTGTTAAACTCTAATTGTTTCAATCTTTTCACTAATGGAAAACTCCCGTTTCTCTGTCTTCACTCTGAGTGTGCAAACATCTTCACAAAATATTCTAATCGTTTTACATACTTGCCCTATCACACCTCACCAGCTGAAATGGACACGTCTTAATTTGTTCCTGTATCCTATAAGATAACTAGTATTTTGTGCTTTCTTCTGATTCTTAGGACTATTTCAAAATTCTTTTGAACGATGTATTTCCTTTTGAACTTTCAGGATTTTATGCTTCTGTAATATAAATACTCACCACACTATGAGAAAGAACTGAAGAAAACCAAATTAGAACTGACTATTCAGTATCTAGTCTACTAAAAATACTAATCAAGCTCTGCAGAGTAAAAATATTTCAGAAAGTTACTACAGGGTATAATATCAAATTCTCTCTCCAGAGAAGCACTAAGAAACATGACATGACATTTTGTACTGTATTAATCTCACAGCTGCATATGATTAAATATATATACATATATTTACAAAGCATTTATATTTAAAAGTTTTGATGATGTGACAGTGACTTCATTGCCTATGTTAAGTAAAATTTAATGGTGGATCAGACACATTACCAAAATATTCAATTAACTTTTTCTGGAATAACGTTATTTATTGAACATAAAACAGGGGTTTAAAAGCAGAAAAAAAAACCATTAAAAAGAAATCATATGAAATAATTTCTAAGATCTTTGCATTCATCAATTCTGTTTATTCAAGATTTCTTTACAGAGGCAGAAGACTAAATGGAATTAGTAATCGTCTGTAACTCCATATATTTAAGACATTGTCTCTACAGAACCATTCAGTAAAGGGTTGTGCCTGAGGCTTATCTAGTACCTGATTAACAGAATTTTGATATGTTTTACCACCCGTGTTTCCTGCCAAAAAGATTCCTCAAAATACAGATACAGCACAGAATGACTAATCAGGATAACGTGTTTGACTAATTCAGAAAGAGATCTAACTAGAAAATAGGAGTAAAAACTTGAGACAAGAGCTCACTATTTACTGCCATTTTAACACAAAAGCAGAGGTGGAAAAACAAATCAGGATGTAGTTTGATACAGAAGAACATGAGTCTGATGCATGGGGAAGAAAATGAATGCAAATTCTGAACAGGTGTAATATCCATCTATTCTGGTGTATAAAAAGTGAAAATAGAGTAAACTCGTTCATGAAACCAGCAGAAAATATGCATGGGATTTTTTATTTCTCCATGCTTTTGGGCCTACTCCATAACCTCTTGCATTGTCATATCCTTATCAAGACCCAGAGATTAGAAATAGATGCATTATTCAAAGTTTAATGTACTTTAGAAAGTCTGAGTCTGTTTGCATGCTCCAAAATAGAATTGGCCCATGAAAGGGTTACACAGATGATAATCTGAGGTTTGCAATATATCTGTGGTGATAGTCTATGACTGGTAAGAAATGTGTTATAAATTTTTCAGAAAAAGAAAAAATAACCCAAGAAACCAGGGAACAGCTGATCAGACTTCTATGCTATGTATAGGCTTCATGAATGAATGAATGAATGAATGCTGAAAACATGCAGGTAAGTGTAAAATAATACAGTCTGATGGGTTTTTTTAAGTTAAGATAAACATGTAATTAATTTGAAAGCACCTGATATGGTAACACATACAAATGTAATAAACTACAAAAGACTATGATTAGACTGAAATTTAAAAAAGAGTACTGAATGATGCTTAAAAGGGAATTAGGAGTTGGAGAGAAATGGCTAAAGGGATTGCTCATGAGCTTACTTTTAGACAAACTCTACTAAATATTTCCACTAACAGGATTATCAGGAAAAAGTCACAATGAACTATGCTGACAATAAAAGTGTGAGAAGCTGTGAATAAAGGCAACATGTAAACAGTCAGAAAGAAACAGAAGAGTGAGAAAGGCCTGAATATTTGTTTATTAAAGAGGGCTGTCAGCCTGAACAGTCACAATGGAAAGGGGAAGCATGTACTGTCACATCATTTGAGAAAGAGGTTCTTAGGAACAAAAGAAAAGCACTGGTGATGTAACAGGTGCTGGTAAGAGCTCATCTGAAATACCATGTTAAATTCTAGTGACCCCTGTATGAGAATATTGAAACTAAAACACGACATACAAGGTACAGGTTTGCTTTCCAGTGGTGAGGATGTATAGTAGAGTTATTTCCTTGGGAGTCTGTGTAGTCTTCTGAGGTTTTTATAGATTATGGAAGATGCATTAGTCAGAAATAACTGAAGCTCAAATCTTGCCTTGAGGTGGAATGATAAGCAGAGGGGGATAAGCAATGTGTTTTGGATTCTGGGAAGGGAAATTCATGTTTTTATGAAGAAGTCAACTAAGGAAAAGGGTTTTTTGACAGAATGACATTCTCAACTATGGGAAGTAGTAATCAGTCAAGTTTCGGGACTGACAGTTTCAGATTCTTGGGTTCCTCAGATGTGAAGGCTTGCCCTGTATATGCCAAAGAGGTGTCTCTTGTGATCCCACCTGAACAGGGATCAGCTTTTAAGGTTGACACTGCTGTAGGGTTATGTAGTGTTTCTGACTAGTGCAGGAGGTAATGGAGTAAGAAAGCTAAATATTACTGTTTACTATTTATGTTAAACAGCCACAAGAGTTAATATGAAAGTTGTGTTTTGAAGAAAAAGAAATACAAATTAGTTTAGTATGGAGTAAAATATTCTGAGGAAAAGCCCAAAATAAAACTGCAATCCATACAAAGCAAATCATCCTAAAGAAAGCCTGCTTTTCTAAACTTGATTTTCATGTACCTTTCTTTGAAATCTTTTGCAATAATATTCTGTATCAGAATAAATGTAATAAAGTTGATGTTTATATATATACCTTTCAGATATTTGTCATTTTTGCTGAAAAATGTGGACCAAAATATTTAAGTATCTTCAGATGAACACAGCAAAATAGAAAAAACAATCACGTGACAATATTTTTCATGGCCTGCAGTTTTAGAGTTGTCTCTATTTTCTTCCATCATATTATTATTTCTCTCCATAGTATATTCCATTCTGTAAACTGCCATTCAATATGTAATTTAGTGTTTTCTTTGCCCATTTTAGGTCTATAGGGAATCATCTTTGTCAAAAGCTTCACTGAAGATTTATTCTCTCTGTGTCTTGTCTTCCATTGTTCCCATTGAGACTTCAGGCTCAGTATTTGAGAATCGTATGAGCAACTTTTTCGGACATGCAATCCAGTAAAGCCACTCTTTAAAACACCAATCCACTCCTTAGCATTTTGTTTTAGTGTGAGGATTGGAAAAATAAAATTACCAGAATTCATTCCCCCCCATTTTCTTATTCTTCAAAATGGATCACAAATATGTACAAATTTAGCTTTATTTTGCAAAGCTATACAGAGTAATTATCTATTATTCTTACTTTACTCAGATTTGGAATATAGCATTTGAGTTTGTAATTAGATCAAAGCATTGTGTTATCCTGCCTCCTTTATAAATTTAAGAACAAAAATAATTGTCACGTTTGTTGCACTTGAAACATACCTTGTCAGATTACAGGTTTTTTATGCTAATTACAAAAATAAAACAAACACCCACTGCTATCTAGATGTCTGAACTCAATCTGAGTGGGTTTAATTTGAATCAGACACGGAAATTTAGGGTCTGGCTTAAAATCTAAATCAGCAATGTCTTATAAAAGTTCTACTCAGGTACTGACCTGATCTAGTACTTGTTTTCTTAACAGATGTGTCGCAAAACAATCTGGGATAACTTTATAAATCTGGCATAATTTTATAAAGTTAAATAGAAAAATACTGAGTTCAATCAGAGCAAAAACCATTGTAACAGTATTTAATACTTTGTATGATAAATGAATTTGGCACTTATCACCACAGTATGGATGTATTAGAGCATTTACTCCATGGATATTCCCTGGGATAGCAGCAATCAACTCTGTCTTTGAAAGGATTCAGGGTTATAAAAATACAACTTTAAAAGCTAATCCGTGGAAATTTTGCCTAAATTAGGCATCTGTAGCCCCCTATCAATAGACTTGTAGTTTTCCCATCTATTATAGATACTCAGGTCCACTTACATTTCAGACATCCTTCCATCGTTATTAGATATTTCTGTTCAGTAAGAGGAAAATGCCGAAAGACTCCTGAAGTTAAGTTTAATATAGGAGGGATGATGATGATTATTTATCAAATGTAATCATGGAAGAACTAAAGCCCTTACTCAGAAATTTTTGCAAAAATACAATCCTAGATAGGAAAACCATTCCTTTCAATCAGTGCAGAACCTGCAGCACAGAATCACAGAAATGTTAGGATGCAAGGGATCTCTATTCCATCATACCTACTCCATCTCCTTAGCCAAGGACAGTGTTTGTTTTTAAAAATGCTTTATTTTCTCACGAATTTTCAACCATTTTTTATACAGTGGCTTCCACTGAAATATGAAAGGGTTTAAGTCATAGGAGTTAAATTAAAAATATGTCTTTGGCCTGACTAAAATACATAAAGTACTTAACAAAAATAGACCCATCTGACAAAATCTAACAGTGAAAGGTATTGGTGCTTCATATCCAGACAGTGCTTTATTGTATAAAGGGATTAATTATATATGGTGAAAGCTAAAAGGGAAAAGGGAAAAAAAAAAAAACAAGCCTCTAATAGGTTTCTAAGGTTCAGTACACACACAAACTGGCAAAAAACACAAATGTATTCATCCTGTCTTATTTTGATCCCCTTGTCTGTATGGAAAATATGAGTTTTGATCATGAGTTTTTCTCATAAATTTAGCTTTTTTTCAGTGGACAGGATGGAAGCTGCTTAATGAGTACAATGTTGCTTTAGACTCCCACACCTCTGCTGGAATTCCAAAGCACAATTTTATACCTACTGTATCTTGGTATTCCCCCTGTACTTCCCTTCGCCTTTGTCCTTTCACCTTTAAGAACCTTTGAAGAACCTTTCAATTAACAGTTAACCTGGTATGCAAGCTCTGCCTTCTGGTTCTTGAGCGTAAAAGCCAAATGCCCTCAAGCAGCTAAAATTCTGCCAGATCAATAATAAAATCACTTTGAAGTGATGGAAAGTCACTCCAATTGCAAAACAGCATGTTTGATATTTGTAAAATAGCGCATGTTCAAAGTTTCCCAATTGTCTTGCTAGTTTTAATATTGACTGATAGTGTGATCTACCTTACCCATAATGGCAATAGAATATTAGCAAATTTAACTGATAGAATTTTATATCCACTAAAACTTTTCTATTTATTAATTTACCAAACAAAGTAAGTTTCATTTTTAATGTTATTTTTCTTGATTGTGAGAGTAGCTTATTATGTTAGTTACCTCTTTATTCTTCCATCTTCTGTACCATTTTTAGTACATGAGGTGCATCACAAGCACTTTGCTGACAAAGACTATTGTTTTTTCTCTAAGGAAGCAACTGTAACAAAACATAATCTGATTACAGAATTATAGAAGAACAAAGTCAATGAAATAAAAGTCTATTTTTATATTTATTAATTTAAGATTCTAGTCCGTTCTGATAAGTATTAAGAAATTTTTTACCTCTTATAGGTATCACACGCATATGTCTAGTTTTCAGTATACTTAAGTGTTTTATGGGAACTGTCATTTGCAAGTTCTGGGCTCTTCCCAGATTTATAAATATCAGAATCTTTTCAAAAGAAATAAGCTACTCCCTCTCGACTTGCCTGTTGTGGTTTTATAAGAATCAGTGTTTAAAACAGCCGCCTAACAGTTCCAGCTTCTGAATTTTGCTGTTGCAGATTCAAGTTTTCCCTCACGTACAATCAATCAGGGCAATATCTAGTGCTGTTAACGATTTTCGCTGCTCCAGCCCCCTGCACAAACATATCAATAAGGAGACTTCAGATACATCAGTGCTATCCACTACAGCTGGGGTTTTTTCTGAAAATACAGTTTTCAGACAAACACAACTGACTAATTGTTTAATTGTTTTTATGAAAAAATAAGCATAATTGGTATACTTTGTTCAGAAAGGGATCTTTTCAAATTGCATGTCTTGGTACGTAGTGATTAAACTAATACAACATACAGAAACAGTGGCCTTTTTAGAACTGAAATTAGAAACAGTAAGTTCAAGAAAATAGTGCGGATGTTCTTATGTACATTCATCTCAACAATTATAAATAGCACCTCTTTTGGATTTAGATATTTCTTTTAATAACAAAGCACTTCAAGTGAACTGAACATATATTGGGACTGTTTTACAGGTGTTCCTTCAGAACTCACAGGATAAATGCGTTGAGACTTTCTTTTCACGTGGTTTCAGTATTCAGAATTACTGTTTTGAGAATGGGTCTCAAGAAAAAACAATCTCCTTTGGATTAACATGACGCTGAGATTTCTGACTTCCACAGTTAGTGCCTTTAGTGAAAAGCTGGTAATGGAAATATTTTATGAAAACAAATTCATGCTAGAGGGAAAATGTATTTTTAATAACTAAGCTTTATCAAAGGAGGATAAGATCCTAAGACACTATAGGGTCTTCATTTATGTATAAACATAATATCATTTATGCACAAACACCTAAATATCAGATATAAAGTTTTATAATTATTAAAATATTTAATCTTATAATTATTAAAATATTTAATCACACTGAGTAAGAATCCTTAAATATCTCATCATTTGGTGACATCTTTCCAAGCTACCTAATTGTTTGCCTTAAATCAAGCCAACTCAATATTTCTGGTAACTCAGTTTCACCCAGGTCTCATACCGGTTCCTTTTGTTTTTAAAAAAAGGAAAATTATGAAGTCTTCCTTTTTAATTGTTGCCACTTAATGAAGGAAAAATATTGAGATTCATCTCATGTAACTTTTTGAATATCAGACATCCAGCCTTAGTCTGTCATTTGGAAGCTCTTTATAAAGACCCAGGCAGACCCATGGAGTGATTTATACACCTGGTGTAGGTGGTTAGATGAAGTGTATCAGGGGAGATAAGTATCACTTTCCTTCCTATGTTACTGTGCAAAAAGAGACATTATAATGGTTTATGATAGATCCATCCACAGCTATAAAATGTTCTAAAATTCTTTGAAATAATGTCAAATATGCACTTTTGAGGAGACTATCCTTTTGCTGTTGACATGAATTTCACATTCAATACTTTGAATCGCTTTTGCACTCAAGAAGCTTTATTATTAAACCCTCACAATACCTTCTGCATATAAGCAGTAAATACTATTAACTATAAAAATTCTAAATGTTCTTTTAAAGCAAGGCAGATTTTTACCTGAAAATCTAAAATTCTGTAGACCTCCTCTCTGCATTTTTACATGATGGACATTCACAAAGTTCAGAAACAATTTTCCTTAGAATTGGAAGAAATGCTTCCTCAGAAGAAGTCTGACGAGAACTGCTGCAGGGGGCTGTTGGATACCAGGCTGTGAACTCACGGCAATTTTTTCGAATCAGAATAAACTGCAAGAAAAATGGGAAGATGATGAGGAACATATATGAAGTCAAAAGAAGAAAGGTATTTGTGTATTTGAAAAGAAAATTGCCAATTTCAATCCTTAATCTATAAACAAGTCATATTTTACACACATAGAGAGTTTTTAATGATAAAATAGCATACACTGGGCCAGTTGGAAACACTAAAGGGATTTTTACAATTCAACATGCTTATTTATATACATAGGTAAGTCTTACTCTTTGTTATTGTTTTTTGGGTATTTTTTAAATTTTTAAGCCAACAGGAGATTACACTAAAAGGATCAGGAATTAAGATTAAAAAGCATACAAAATACCCCTTAGTATGTGACAGATTATTTCATCTCACACATCATAGCCAGTTACAGTAGTACGTTACGTATTTTTAGTCAACTATCACAAAAGTATTTTAAAAGGTTTACAAACTGAATCCTCTTGCCCAGAGATCAATAGAAGAGGAACTAATAAGATTAATAGGAATGCCATCTCTGTGAGCAGAAGCAACTGAAAGAGCTTCCATATAGGTATGAAATTTACTTTTATGGATGGATCAGCTATTTCACCTTTAATGTGAAACTAAATGCAGACCTGGGCATCTTTTACAAATAAGCCAAAGTACCACAAAGTGCATATTTCTAGTTAATTCATAATAATGACTCTATTTAATCAAAGCTGAAGATCAACAGACCACAATGTTAGATAGAAAACAGGAGTAAATGCACTGGTATGCATTTTAAGTTCAGCAACAGACATAGTTCCTGCTGAAGGCAATAGAAACTCTTGTCTACATCTCCTCAAGAATAAAATACCCTTTAAAGAAAGAAGAGCTAGTAATGAATAAATGATGTTGCCTTTAAAATCTTTCACTTTATCAACGACTTTTTACCTGCTGAAAGTAGAAAATTTAATCAGAACAGGAAAGAATAAGCTACAAATATTACATCATTAAATGATATGTTCTGTAAAAACACAATCGGATAATAATTAAGGCATTAATGTGTCAAATAAATCCATATGGCTGTTCTAAGATTAATCTCAGAAAGAATAATCCTGTTTAAAATTATACTATTTTAATGTTATTAAGGATTACTGCTTATTCAATTTGTTACATTTAATAATATTTTATCTTCCTTTTATAAGAAGAACTGTATCATAAGTTTCTCAGTCAGCCACTGAGTTTCATTTGAGGCTTTTTAAATGACATTAAATTAACTCCCTGGTAGTAACTAATATTAAAAAACAATTTCCAAGAGAAACAGAATGTCCTTACCCCTCCAAACTGAATTCTAAATAAGCCTATCTATTTAAAAATAGCAAAATATATTTTAAAAAATAAAACTTTTTCAAGGCAACAATACCACATTTACCTGACTGATAACTTACCATAAATAAGATACCTTATTATGTGGTTCTATCAGGTTGCACTGCTACTGTTATGAACCGTAGGGAAAAATGCAGACTCCACTCAAAAAAACTCCCAGAAAAAAAAAAAGGTCAAAGTGGACAAATAATGCTTCTTTATACTTTTATTTAGTCAAACAAACTAACAGTCTTTCAGTCTTCAGAACTGCTTCATAAATCATCTGCCAGTGCTGTTTAACAACATGAGGATGGTTCTTAAGCTAAGTTTTTAAAGAGAAAGGAAAGCACTGCTTATGGTCAGAGCTGGGCACTGAACATGAGCCAAATGGTGATCCCATGTGATCTCCATGTGGGTTACATGATGTGACCTTTCCTGACTTGAAAAGTCTTCAGGCAGTAACAATATAGGTATGGGTTTCTCAAGTAATAATATGCAGCCCATCTTGTTGTCAAAGAAAATCTTTAGAGTCAATTATAACAGATTTCAAGGTAAAATACTCACTTTGATAAAATATTTTGAGAAAGGGTTTTTGCTTTCATTTTCAGACAAAACAAATGCCCAAAACAACGAAAGTTTTAACATTCTAAATAATTTAGACCTTTCATGTAGACAATGCAACCTTAGACAATAAGTGTGGCGCAAAGGCAGCATATTTTTAGACTGAAAAAGAATCAATTAAAGATCTATACTGCACACATTTTAGGATTTTTACTTCAGTCCTAATCTGGTTTTACAGACTGAGCACATATTTCTTGAAGCAAACCTCTGCAATTAGCTTCATCCTAAATGAATCCAGTTTGTGCACTCAAAAAGAGACCGTGATCCACACAAAATGTGCTAAGTGGGTACAATCAAGCAATTCACTTCAAAGTCACATTCTTATTCCGACCATGTTAATGTAGATGCATACTGATTTTCCTGGTATGTGATTTTAAGAAAGATATTGAGGATAATAACATGATTGAAGTGCATCTTTTTACTTGCTTAGCAGGAGAGTATAGGACAACTTTGTTCTACAAGAAACCATTCAAGTTTTTAATTAACTTAATTTTGTCATATATATAAGTGTGTTTAAAAAATTAATCCAAGTGCTGGAAAAAAAAGAGCACTATTAGAAAGTCTGAAAGTGCAAATTCTTTGATCAGAATGGTTTGGGATTCCATATCGGCCTAAGTTCTCACATTAATGCTATACTGTCTTTCACTTTTTGGATGATTAATAGGTTTTTAGGGTATGAACTAGATGTCCTTTTTTCCTGTATGCTGAAATAGCTAATATATAGATTAATATTGTCAGAAAAACAGCATAGATTTAAGAACTATAGTTCTGATCTTTGACCTATGCAACTGCCCTGTGTGGGCCAAGAGCAACAACACTGTTAGTTGACTGGATGGCTGGAACACCTTTAAGATATATCACAGGCAGCTTTGCTATTCTGCAAAAGACAAAGCTTGGAAATCCACTGAAGAGATCTTATCACAAATATTTTTTGAAAGTATATCAGCAGCAATAGAAAAGTGCTATTCTGCTGGACTGAGTCCTAACTTTATTATAGAATTTCATCCTACCTTGAACAATGAATGCTTCATATGCCAGAAAAGATCAGAATTTTTACATGATAACCAATAATTATTTTAATGGTATGTCTGTGTGCAAAGAATCTCCTTTTGGATCATGAAATCAAGAGCCTGTTATGTTGTTGGTTTAGGTGGGTTTTTTCCCCCTAGTTTTATAAAAGAAACCACACTTAAAATGCCTTGCTCCATGGAGTGATGTAAATGAATATTTCCTACTCAGATGGGTTTGGGTTCACATACAGACTGTTAGATTTAAAGCAAAAATTTTTAAGTGATTAAGCTATCCACCCTTTTCTGAAATCTAGTATTTTTTCCATGTTATTCCTCTGCAGAATGTTCAATAAAACAAGGGAACAGGTTTGTTGCATTACATTATATGATTTAATATGATTGATGGCAAGTTGAATATGAGCCGGCAGTGCCCTGGCAGCCAGGAGGGCCAACCATGTCCTGGGGGGCATCAGGCAAAGCATCACTGGGTCAGCCTCCCCTTGGATATTGTGTGCAGGTTTGAGCAACACAATGTAAGAAAGATATTAAGCCCTTAGAGAGCATCCTAAGGAGGGCAACGAAGATGGGGAAGGTCCTGGAAGGAAGCCATGTGAGTAGTGGCTGCAGGCACTTGGTCTGTTCAGTCTGGAGAAGAGGAGACAGGGAAGACTTCAGTGCAGTTACAACTTCCTTGTGAGGGGAAAAAGAGGCACAGGCACTGATCTCTTCTACGTGGTGACCAGTGACAGCACCTGAGGGAATGGCCTGAAGTTGTGTCAGGGGAGGTTTAGATTGGATATTAGGAAAAGGTTTTTCACCCAGAGGATGGCTGGGCACTGGAACAGGCTCTCCAGGGAAGTGGTCACAGCACCAAGCCTGACAGAGTTCAAGAAGCATTTGGACAATGCTCTCAGGCACGTGGTGTCCCATGCAGGGCCAGGAGATGGACTTTCATGATCCTCGTGTGTCCCTTTCAACTCAGAATACTCTGTGATTCTGTGAACATGCCTTCATTACACAGGAGGTTTTCCACATGCATGATGGACCAAAAGCAAGTTCAGAGGTTCCCTGGAGTCACTGGAAACTGCCATGTTTTAAAACAGAAGTTCTTTTTTAAATTCATGCTAAGAGAGGAAGCTAAACCATTTTCCAGGACCCTCGGGTATCAGAAGGATGCAAAAGGGAGCTATTCCTGTGAGAACTTTGTGTGCTATGGATTTTAAGTCCCTTAATTTTCCATACCTTTGTATAATTGCATTTAAAGGTAAGTGTTCCTATATTTTAGTTTCTCTGTTTACTAAACTTAAAATCAACAGACTGATTCTTCTTCCAGTTCCTTCGGTGTAAAAAATGAAGTTACTCCCCATCCTCTTCCCACATCTGTTAATCAGACCAGTTTTACAGAAGAGCAACTTCCGTATTTTGAAATCACATATTAAGAACAAAACTAAATGACAGCAAAATCAGGTCAGTGAGCTTTTCAGAAACAGATTTTTCAGACATTTAGATGCAACTATCAGTCCAAACCATAAATTCAGGTGAAACTACCAAGCATGTTTGAATTTAAATATGTAATATCTAAAGATGTCCAGATAGGTAAATTCAGTGATTAATTATACATGTACAGAAACAAAATCTAACATTATATAATAGTTATATAAGTATATATAAAACATAGATATATATATATATACATATGCATATATGTATAACTATATAATAAACTTGAGTTCACTGAGAAGCTTCTTAGGAATGAAATACACTCTGTTTTGTAGGATTCTGACAGTCTTATCAGGAAATATGTATAACTCATGTATCAGTTATAAGGATAACCTGAGTATACAGACACAAAGCTACTAAAAACAGTTTCATATTTCTTCTGATTATCTTTTCTTTCTTATCCACGGAAGATATACCTACAGAAGGTTTGAGAATATCTAGGATTTAACTTGTAGTTCAGAGGTTGAGCATAGATATTTAATTTCTCAGTTGCCTCGTTTTACAAAATTATAGTACACACTTTTGTCAGTCCTGTGAAAGGACAGTCACAGTCTTCCCACACATATATTCCTTCTATGTGTATATTAGATGGTGGTGTGTATGAAAAGCAGCTGCTTTCCTGTAAATCCAAATTCCTACGTTCATTTTCACCCAGCTAGAAGAGGCCTATTCCAATGTTTGCATTTTGAAATAAAAATTGAAATGCTATCTCTTCTCTGTTCTATTTAGCTATTCAGAAGACCATCAAAAATGCTGGTTTATGCGGTAAAACTTTAGGATCCTGAACATAAGAAGCAATTATTTTGAAGAGTTTTTTCCTCCATTTAAAGTATATTTTGAAAACCTCTTATTCTCAACCAGCCCAACAGCTGCTTAAAAACTTCAAAGTACAATTTCCAGATCTCAGTACAAAAGAATCACTATGCCAACTGAAGAAAAATTACTTGCTAATTTTAAAGTTGTAATGATTTTAAATTACATTTTGTGCAGTATTTAATTATTCATTACTCTTTCAACTGCATATAAGTGGACTGGAACAATCTGTGAACAAAGTTGCTTGCTCAAAAAACAACTGGTTTTTAATGCTACAGAAAGGAAAGTGTTTATTGCACTTTGTGGGCTTTTACTGTAGTCGTGGTGTTTGATGCATATAACTAGACAGACTTTTGGGGCACAAAACACTTTCTTAGGGCATGTATGTGTCAAGAGCTAGCATGCCTGAAAGAGGATCTGGTTTTTCCAACTGTGATAGATAGTATAATGAATTACAGACTCTCTTCCTACAGATTTATGCTCAAATAATTGCATTTATTTTAAAGCTTCTGAAGAAGCAGTATTTTATTAGTCCTTCCTAATGCCTGATTCACAATTCTACATTTCCACTGAAAGGATTCTTTTCTTTCCTGCAACAACACTGAAAAAGTATGAAAAAATGTATCAAGCAAGGTTTATGAATCCTAATTTCCCACTGTTACCAAGATTTGCTATGAGAGATATTGTCACCAAAACACAGATATTTTTTACCACTTAGAGAGGATTGCACCCATTCTAAAATGAGGCCAAGTGATCAAATCCTTTTACGCAGCAAACATTTAAGGAGCTATAAACTTTAAATTGCATTTTGTCTGGTTATACTTTCTTTGAGTCAAAAAAAAAAGAAAATGGGTCAACAGCTCTAACATAAGAATTGTCTTTGTGGTGTTCACCCAAAACTGTGGTGGCTGAAGCTGAAGGCCTTTGATTACCACTTTTTAAAAATATTTTTTCTAAAACCTATCTCATCACTATACAAAGTTTCATGAGGAAATTGCAAGTTTTCTTTATTTACTGGAAGGTTTTTTGCCTGCCTGCTGATGATTCTTGCACACCTGAAGTTGCCACAGACCCAAGAACCCCTACCACCATAGTTTTTTTGCTAGGGAATCAAGGTTGGCATAGCAACTTCAGATACTACTCAAGCAATCTGCCCGAAGGGATTTAACCCCTTCAACTGGCAGAAGTCTGAGATCTCTGTGGTTTTCTGTTCTACACTGATGAAACTGCAGTTTGAGTAAACAGAAGCCAGAGAAGTGAAACAGGCAATTTTTGTTAATTGTGAATCGGGAGGTTTTCTTCTGTTGGATGAAATTAAGCTCAGTACTTAGACACATGACAATATGCCTGATACTGTGTCTGTCATTCATCACAGACTGGGCATCAAAATATATCAGTTGCAATGCAGGACACTCAGATAACCAGAATATATGCATCCAAAGGGAGATTAGCAGCTTAAAGTAAAACTACATAGCCCATAGGCTTAAATGCAAACAAAACCACTTTGAGGCAAGGAATCTAAAAATTCTGAGGGCAAATTCTGTTATCAGATTCCAAGCAAAAACACAGGGCAGTGCTAGATAGGTATCACATAAATGAGAGATCCTCTACCATGAAGGTTGGTATGTAGAGGATTAAGAACGAAGAATCACTATGTTATAAATGGTATTTCAGACTGTATAACAGGAAAATATAAGATCAAGGACAGAGTTCTGATAGACACTATTACAGACTAAGAGGATAAGCAAATAGGATTTGCCTTGTAAAAGGACGAATGGTTCACAATGTGAATTGTAAACTAGAATAAGGGACTAAACAGGTTTGTAAATTCATCATAATGTTTATTATTCTTTTTTAAAATGAAATTACACTAAAGGGTAATTGAGTCATAAACAGAAGGAAACAAAAAACAGAACTCAGGTTCCTTGCTGAGACTTGGAAAGATATTACTGATGAGCCAGTCCCAATCTCTAAGCAACCCTTATTATGTGAGAAAAATTATGTATGTACAAGCAACCCAACTCCATGGAGAAACAATGATTTCAGGCTTTCATGCCATACTACCACATTAGGACAATGACATAATTAGAAGCATCTTTCTGAAAAAGAATGTTTCAGTTCTCCATGAATGGATTAACAGGAGCTGAAACTGGCAAGGGATGCAAAGAGCCAAAGAGCTGAGGAAGGTCAATAAAATTGTCATCCCCAGGCAGAATGGGGCTGGTGACTGCTGGTGACTTAGTGACAAATGATATGGAAAACGCTGAGGTATGAAACATCTCCCTTGTTTCACTTATTCCCAGTAAGGGCTGCTTTGCAGCCCTGCCCCAGGCCCTACCAGAGTTAGGGGAGATGCTACAGGGATAATCACTTCCATAACATGCAGGATTTCAGTGTACACAATTCCTTTCACTTTCATTTCCAGTGACATTTTGCTAAGCATTCACCCCCTTCAGAGGTATGGGGTGCTAGATATTTACACTTTAGTAAGGTCCAAACTTAAATATACCATGATCTGTATCAGGCTACTCAAACGCCACTGAAAAGCTACAAGTATAAAACATGACAGCCACTACAACATCTGAGATTTGGAGAGTCTGAGTCATAATTAAAACTAAATGGAATAAGCAAATTATCTCAATATTTTCTTACCATTGACTATTTCAGATTCCCTGCAAGTGGAAAACAGTTTAAGTATTTGTTGTAGGAAAGGATTAATGCACAGGAAAAGGTTTTCAGTTTTCCATTATTGCAGCTGGCAGTAATGCCACAGTTTTCTGCCCACTCCAAGTATGATTGCTTCCATTAAAAAAAGAAAACCCACTTATGTTCACATCACGTACTAAGTTGCTTAAGTAGAATAAAGACTTAATAATTTTGATACCCTTAGGATCAGTCAGTATGACCATCCCAGCTAATCCTCAGGTTTGCTACAGTACCATATAAGGCAGAAAACAGCAAAGTATACATTTTCAATTGTACAGTACTGTATCATGGGAATAAATGTAATTTACAGGTAGTGTTCAGGTTTTAACCTTGAAGCATGAAAATGAATATGAATTCTATATGTTAATGCATTTTTCTATATGATCAGTCATTTGCCATGCCAAATCTTTAATATATTTTCTCAAAATGAACTAAGAGCTGGCTGTAGTAGTGGTCTATTGGGGCAACATTGTATACATTGCAACAATCTCTCTCTTCACATTTTGATTTTTATTTCCTCAAGCTCATTTTGGTTTGTCTTGAGCAATATGAAAGAAAAAAAAAAAATCACACATCTGTAATAAAATCAACAAAATTAAGGTGTCATTATCATCATAACCTGCCAAGGTGGTAAATTCTGTCACACCACTGTAAATTTCCATGACAGCTTTGTAAGCATGTATCATAGGATACAGATGGGAATCTGGCAGAAAATAAAGGCTGAAAAAATAACTGCCATGTATAATCTTTTCTTCTTCCTTTCAAAATAGTCTTGCTCTTTCATTAAAATTCTTTGCTGCTGTCCTTATTTTTTCCTATTCTCTCCATTATAAAAGTATTTACCTTAGATTAGATAGTGAACCCCAAAAGAACGTTTATGTCAGGTATTTTAAAACTCTAGGCTTTAAAAAGTGCAGGGTTGCATTTAATCTATCTTTGGCAGGGGAAAAAAACCCCCAGACCTCAAAATAGAAATGTTGTCCAGCACCTCAAAGGAATGCTGGAGCCACACCTAGCATAGTCACAATAGTCTGTCCCAGACAGAGTAAAAACATGTTTTTCTTAATACTAAGTTGTTTAGAAACAGTTGGGATAAAACATTTTAATTTTCCCTTATAATGTTCAAATTCCACCACCATAAATAGCTTGGTCTTTAATTTAACTTTCAAATTTTCCAATAATTATTTTGTTTAATGAGAAGAGAAAGTGATAGTAGTATTCTGGAGTTAGACAAATATAACTGAGAAATCAGCTAATTCTTAACTCTTAATTTTTGTTGTGGAATATAACATAAACTTCAGGCTTCAGGTTCTGTGAAAATAACAATTAGATGAACTTAGAATACCTACAGTGGAAAAAAGCAATATTTTGGAGTAAAGAGTCCTACAGACAGGTGGAAGAGTACACAGAATGTTGTTATTGTTGCAACAATCACAGAAAATAATTGTCTTGGCTTCATAAAAATTATGAGTAAGAAAAAAACCCCATAAAAACTATTCTGTGGGATGAGCTATTGAGTATACAGTACAGATCAGTACAGATCCCACTATTTTTAAGCTATTTTGTCTTGGCATTGCACTTTAAAAAAACTCTATGAGGGTTGAACTGTTAAAAGATAAAACAACGACATTAATGCATCTATTTAATTTATTTGAGAAAGCAAACAGCATACTTTAGGTTAATGTACACTCCTTAACAGTCTTTTTCTTCAAAGGGTATTTAGTTAATATCTGCTTAATATCTTATACAAACATGACTCATTAAAGTAATAAAAACCACTGGCAAACACTTGATATCAGAAATCTATCCTTATTCTAAGCAGCACTGAAGTTTAAATTTAGCTTTAAATATATTAATGTACAAAAGATCTGTCACATTTTAAATTAAGATTGTCCATAATGGGGAAAATGAGAATAGGCACTGTCCAAAATTTGGATAAAATTTAGTTGCATTGTTACAATACCCTCAGTCTGTATGTCAGTCAATATATATGCATTAATAAAGCAGTGAACTTGAGTTCTGTCATGATCATGATTTTCTTAATTTCTTCATGAGATTAAAGGTATTTTATTTCTATTGCAATTTTCATTTCTTCTATTTTAAATAGAAACTAAAAACATATTCATAAAGATTGCAAAACTTGCAAGACATACATGGCTTCGGGAAGCAAACTGTAGTATCTTTCAGGTGGCATTCCAGTGCAAGTCAGATCTGAGCTTCTCTTTCAGGCATTTCAGAGATGCAGAACTGAAGCCAGCAGAAAGAGAACGACAGCTATTGGTCTCCACATTTTGTGTCCTTTGTCTCCCTCTCCTGCTTAGAAAGAACTTGGTTTACACAGAGGTAAGGTACTGTGATTTCTGATTCTTTTGGAGAAATCTGGGAAATAAAGTAAGTAACTATGGCTGAGAAAGTCTCCCATACACTAGAAGCAATAAAATACCGAAGATATAATCAGTAGCAATTCTTTTATGAAGACGGGTTAAATATTACGTGACACAAGATCAGTGCTTTTTGCTGACTTAGACTATATACAAAATCTTAAAGCAACAAAAACCACTACCCTAAGCTGGTTATAGATTGAGGCATTTGTCTGGGACAATGAAAGAGATGAAGTCAAGTCACAACTTTTTTTGATTTATCTTGATTTAAGTAATAATGGGTAATCATCAATTCACCCCTTTTGTTATAACAATAGCAGTTGTACTTCTCTACAGTGTTGTACTTCTCTCCTGCTGTAAGGACAAGGCAATCAAGGTAAGTTAAAAGAACTGCCTGTACTTGTAATTTCAGAATGTCAGCAGAGTATGCCATTGAAAATACTTAGGATGAAATAAAACCTTGCTTGAGAAAGGAAAAAGCAAATGAAGACAGAAGATATTTGTAAGAGTATCTCATATATGGTGAATTTCTGCGATTAACAGCTTCATTTACTTTGCAATATTTTTTCACTAGTTTCCACTTCCACAATTTTGTTTGAGGAGCAAACTTTTTCAAGTAACTTTATTTTGCCCAAGCATCTCCTGGAATGATTGGAGGCTTTTTACTGAAAAATGAAACAGATTAAAAATTTCTCACTGGAACATCGAAGTCTTTTAGAATTCTGCTGAATTGTAGGAAACAAAATTATTTTTTCTGCTCCCAATATAACATGATCAGATTCCTCATTGATAAAAACCAGCACATGCTCTGATTTTAATAATACCATTTGTACCAAATTATAAAGCTAATTTCTACCAAATAATAAAGCCTACTTGAAAACCGGCCTGTTTTAAAATTCCTTCTGCCAACTATTATCTGTCATGGTCCACAAATATTTTAGGAACTGTCAAGTTGATTTATGTATCATAACTTGAACAGAAAAACAATCAACCAAACCCAAATAAATTAATGAGGGGAGAACTAAACCCAACAATATTATAAAGAAAGTATTCAAAGTTTATTGAAAGGCAACTGAATAAGTGCATCTAGAAATATTAAACACTGCAAATTGACAAGGTATGAACATAACATAAGATATACATAACTTTACAGGATATTTAGGCACTACCTAATCAATGCAAAAGGAAAGTAATATTTTTTTACAGTAATAACTTGGACCCGAAGATGGAGCTCTTGAACTGTTTATTCAAAGGGAACTAGAAAAAGTGTCTATACACATTTCACTTGCATAACAGGCATTTCACTCAGTAAATGATTCTGTCTGCATATGAGTCCCTATTCTCATACACCCTTTCCCTTACGTCCAACACTGTCTTTCAAAATTTTTTCAAAACTTTTTTTTTAGATTTCCTACTGGAATTCCTTTGGAATTTAAATGGTATTTCCTGCAGCAGTGTCTAGTACAAATGATCTTCCCATTCTCACTCTCTGTTTTAAGAGTCTTTGTGACCAGGTTAAAAAGACCCTTTCCACAAGAAAAAAAAGAAAGTATCAAGAGATCATTAAGTCCCACAAAAAAGCAACAAAAAAAAATAAAGAAAAAGGGAACTCTTAAATGCATTTTAAAATCATTAAATATATTATTCCACTCCCTCAATCTGAACCTGTAGTTAACAAGCACTGGGGGAAGTAATTTATTTCAGTCATTTTTGGGAAAAATAAATGAGTTCCTGCATTAATTCCCAAAATTAAGGTTTTTTTGAGCAGGCAAATGCTATAGGATTGTAGAGGGTCTGATTTCTCATCATACTGTACTTCTTACAGGTGTAATACAAGGTGTGAGCAACAGTTCCTTTGCAGAAGAACACAGATGAAGACAAATAGTTTACATCACTGTCAAACACAGAGAAGTTCAGGGTAATTCACTCCCAAGTCCAGGATAGTTCAAGCCTCTCCGCTGTCAGAAGAGCCATTCCCAAATGCTAGAATGTACCCCAAAGGGTACCTTTGCCATATAAAGTATCTGTTACTTGAGGACTCATTGGGCAACTTTAAAATCAGACTGAGATCAATTAAACAGCTTATCTACCAATTTGAGCCATTGAAACAGGCCAAAGAGTGAGTTGAATTTAAGTGTAAAATGCTAACATCCTGTCTGATGCATTTAAAATCTACTTGGGCGGCTGTGCATGTTCTACTTAAACACAGAGGAATCGAGCTTGTGCATTTCTAAGGGGTTCTGCATACAGGGAGAAGAGTCTCAGTTCGAGATGAAAAATAGCAGGTGGGTTGTACCTGCACGGAAAAACATCCCTTCCTGCTCCTCCCTGAGGAGGAAGTTACAAGTCTCCCACTTCTTGCCCAAAGGAGGAATCTGGGTAGATTAGGAGTGACTGAATTAACATTCATTCCTATGCCCATTAAGCTGAAATGAAATGCCATTCACTCCCTCAAAGTTTCACATCAACTATATTCTACGATTTCATAAAATATTTTATTCTGAATTTTTTAGCCTTAAAATGAGCATTACAGTTGCAAAATCAATCATCTGCACAATAATTTATCAGAGAATTAAATTGAGTCTGAAAATTGCACTGGCCGGAAACAGTTTAAAATTAGTCTTAAATAATAAAACAATCAATTCATTAATTAATAAAATTCTGTATTATTACAATGTTCAACTGGCATAACTTCAATTCATTTAGAAATGAAAATTCTATAAAGTGATAGGAAAACATTTAAGTTATGGTAACTGCTAGAAGTTTTTTCAAAGTAATTATGTCTTGAGATAATTTTTGTAAAGAGATTTCTGCACCAAGATGTTATATAAATAGCAATTCTACTTCAGTTACTTCTGCTCAATCATGCTAATAGTCAAGCGATTTTCTATATCCCAGTATTTTAATTACAGCTCCCATTTCTAAGCTGCCAACTGATGTTGTGTGCAGAAATATTATTATTTCTTTTACTAGTTATATCAAAGTCATAGGGAAGAAACTAAACTTCAGTTTCTAATCTGTCTCAATTGAGTTTAACCCTTTTGACAAAAAGCCTGCAAGATGTGAACTATATTATGTTTTTCACCTGAGCCTTCATCTTTTCTTTCTGACAATTACACTATTAATGCATCATATAAATTAAAAAGGAGACTTTTTTGCTTATCATATTGCATGCTTAAGTTAAAAAGGTTGTATATTTTCAGTAAGATGGCTCAGAAAAATCAAACGTAATTAAGACATTTTAAGAAACATGCTCCACGTTGTCCTCAAAAAGTTTAATTATTCACTTAAGGAAATACACATTTGCCAGAACTGTCAGCATTAGTAAGTTAAAAAAAAATTAAAAAAAAAAAAGTACTTTCATGTTCTTTACATTAGTCTGAACTCTGAACTCAGACTGTATTAATAACACCCCAGTGCAATAAAATTGAAGTATCTCTTCTGCAGCTGACAATGTCTATTATACCTATTAAAACCAGAGACAGGACAAATATTGTTAACATTTCAGTGAATACATACTGAAACACTGCATATGGTTTTCCCTTTTTGTCAGGGAGCAGAAGAACTTTGAACTTCATCCCTGATCTCACTCCTGGAAAAGACCTTGACTTTCTAAAGGAATTGGTGAAAGTCAATCACAACCAGACCATAGAATAAGATCTGGCACATATGCATACTAATGTAAAAATTAAATAAATTAATTTAATACTGTCAGAAAGCCTAAGCAACCAACCATGTTCAAATTTCAAAACCTCACTTGGAAGCAGAGACTGTAATTTCAGGCCATTCTCAGTCTCAGGAAGCTGTACAAGTGAATTTCTCCATCAGTGGCTGCTGACAGCTGCAAGAATGCACTCAGGGGATACAGAGTCTGCACTAGAACACCAGAAATGTGCAGTCTTGGTATCCTAACACATAACTATTTCTGTACCTCAGAGCTTTCAACCAAGGGATGCAGCTGCTTTAGCTGGGTACCAACATTAGCAGCTACTCCCTGCCCACACAACTCACCTGTGGTGTCACCCCCACCCCCGTGTGCAGCTCCTTTGGGGCACAGGAAGGGGAAAAATCCCTCTCCACAGCACTGACTGCTCATTCTTGGGGAATTTATAAATAAATAAGTAAATAAATAGGTAATCTTTTAGCTTTCCTGCATCAATCTCCAAATCCACACGTGTAAAGGAAGTTTAATCCCACCGGCGCATCTGGGAAGCGTAGATGGGAAAACCACTGGCAGGTGTAAAACAGAACCCGCAGGGGAAAACTGGATGTTAAAGGGCACAGCTCCCATATTATGGAACTGCATGTCCCAACCAGCAACACAAACTTAAAGCTACCAGGCTGCAAAGAGGGGAAGTGGTGGAGTCTCTATCCCTGTAAGCGTTCAAAGGACGCGAAGATGCCGCACTGAGGGACACGGCGGGCTCGGCAGTGCCGGACCCAGGGATGGACTCCGCCGGGGAGGGGGGCCCGTGGCCGAGTCACCGGGGACTGTGCCACCCGTGCTGATTGCCTGCGGCGGGATGGGCAGGACGAGGGGACCAGGTACAGGAGGAGGAGCAGCCCGGGCAGGGGGAGGCGGCCCCGTGTCCCGGCAGGCGCTCCAGGGCACGTCGTCCTTCCCGGCGGGGCAGCTGCTGCGGGGAAGGTGGCGGGGCTTTCCCAGCCATCGCTGGGGAGAGCGGGGAAGGGAAGGCGGGGTGGGGTGGGGAGGGGAGAGGCTTTCACATCCTCAAACCCCCGGGAAACATCTGCTGCTGCCGCCGCAGCACCATCCAAAATCGTCCCGCCTCTGTGATTAATTAATCCCAATCCATTCCCAATGCAGGCGCAGCTCTTTTGAAACAGCCAGGTTTGCGGGTCGTACCCGGCCAGAGGCACAGGGAGCTGGCATCGTGCTCCCTGCAGTTGTTCCGAAAAAGTAAAAGCAAGCAAGGAAGTTTCCACCGCAGAGCCAAAGGACTTTGCTGCTCCAGCCACTGTCCTGAGCATCTACAGGTCTGCTGCTCCATCTTCATCGCACTGCTCCAAGAAGTGTCTGAAATCCCAGGACAT
Organism: Margarornis squamiger; assembly: GCA_035222235.1. Taxonomy (NCBI): domain Eukaryota; kingdom Metazoa; phylum Chordata; class Aves; order Passeriformes; family Furnariidae; genus Margarornis; species Margarornis squamiger. Next base: position 80,830,366 of record JAWWTY010000077.1, read on the forward strand.
TTGCATGTTCCTGGGGCATACAAGTATTTAATTTGTAGTAGGGTAGAGACGGGAATTTTTGAAGGGGGAGGAGGAAGACGCAAATGAAGTCTGACAGGAAATTGTCTCTTTATTGGAAGATTTGGTATGTTGTTACTGTGCCAGAGAAGGAAGACAGCTGTTTATTGTCAAAGAACCAAAAAAGACTGCTCTGCAGGAAGCCTAAAGCAAAGTAAGAGGTAGGCATCTAGTGAAGAAGACTACCTTGGACACATGACCAATTCATCCATGTGCTTCTTTAAAAGCAGAGATCACTTCAGAATGTTGACAGTAGAAATAATTCAGCCTTCGTTGGCAAATTTACTTCCCAGGATGATCTGGACAGAATCCCTGTCAACAAACTCCAATATAAATTGCATTTCACTCTACAAAATGAATGCAACAAAACATGAGTCATCCTCGCAATGTCTTCCATCCTGTGATTTACCTGGTTCCCCCATCTTCACCTCTCTTATCATTTCTTTCCAAAACTTTCCATCAGGAGACAAGAAGGTATGGAGGAAAAAGTCAGTTTGCAACACTGAGTGTGTGAAAGCGAGTATGTTTGGTATGGAGATTACTGAGTGTTAGTAAATACAGACACCAGTATGGCATTTCAAAGGCTTGTTACTGGCAGAAGTAAAATTTTCAAAGTTTCTTTTTCCTCAGGTGAGTGTACAACTGTGATAGAAAGCAGACACAGGGTATGAAAGACAGAGTTCTGTTCTTTCAGAATGTTGGCTTAGCCTTACACTGCCCGTACTGCATATAAAATATTCTCAGTTGTCACTTTTTGTGCATTTTAGGTCTTGTGATCGATATATGAAAGTCATCTTAATAAAGAAGGAAGGTATATACCTCTACTGTAATAAAATTTAGGCCCATTTCTAATTTCAGGTTAATCACAGCAAGTTAGGATTTCGGGGAGGTTACATCTGTGTGAAAGTAAGAGAAATGGATTCTGTGCCCCAGTTTCTCCTGACAAGGCCACAAAGTAAAGGCCCCCGTAGTCTGAAATAAGCTGTCCAAAAAACCAGTTTGATTTTTCTGAAGAGGCAGACCTTTGCAGATGGCACTGAATTCATTCAGAGAGGACCTCTATAAATCAGACTGCTTTTGTTTAGAGTGCTAAATGCATACCATCACCCATAGGACCAGGAAATGAGTGCTGCTTATTCTGAGCTGACACGTTAATGGATTTGCCAATCTGATAGAACAACTGTCAGAGCTCCAGAGATAACTGAGCTGCATGGAAAACTCTGATGTTAATGTGATTAACTTATTCCAAGTAATAATTACAAGTTTTCTGGATTTGCATTTCTCTGGGGTTGTGTTTGTTAAACTTTTCGTGTTAAATCTGTGTTTTAATTTAATTCATGTTTCTGATCTAGATAGCAACAGAATAGCTTATTTTAAAATGTTCCAGTGAAAAGACCATACAATTCCCAGTGAGACTGAAACCTTCTTCATTTTGTCTCTACTCGATAAGTAATTTGTAGTGCCATTTCAAGGTGTTATGTGTGTCCCCTTTAAGGACTAGATTATGGTGATATGCATTGACCATGTTTCACACCAGGAGTCATTTCATTATTAGGTGTTTTCCATCATTACCAAGCAACAGAAAAATTCTGTGCATTCAATGACTCTGTTCTTTTTGTACCACACTTGATAAATCTCTTTTCAGGAAAGAATTTGGTATTTAAACCACTGCCATGCTCCTCTATGCACTGATTTTTCTGGAGAATAACCTCTAGTTTTACTGTGATTTGTTGGCTGGGACTTCAGAAACTTGAAGAAACAGAAGCAAGTTGCATCTTTTGAGGTTATTGCTACATAAGGATGATAGAAGAGAATGACTATTTTCTAATGGACCTGAAAGGCAGACGATTGCCTTTGAAAAGTCTGCCTTACCAGTTGAACTGGTTTACAAGATTATCACCAACAGCATCCAAGCCTGTTAAAGAAGATGTGCATGTCTGTTCTGAGGGGTCTTGAGAGCAATCATGGCTTTGCCAACTTTGAAGAGAGAAACAGTAATTCTTTCCTTAAATTCTGTCTACTCATGCCTCCAGTAGGGGTGAATTACCCTTTACTCCCACCCCAGGATGTTGAGCCTTTAGCAGGTTCTTGCTTAGGCTTTGTGAGTCCAATAGCAGATGCTGGACAGCAGCCCAGTGTTGGAAGAGCTACTGAATGCCTGGTAGACTACAGTGACACCAGTGGTCCACATCCCAGGAAAGAGAGCCCAGCCCACCCACAGGAGGCCTCCAGAAGGAAACCAGCCAGGAGAGAAGGTGGAAGTCAGGGCATCAGTCAGGGCAGAGGTAAAGCAAATTACTATTTTTATTTCTTAAACACTAAAAATATTGGTGATGCTTAACAAATAAATAAATAAATAAAATGAGGTTTTGAACTCTATTCCCCAGGGTCCTAATAGAACAAGCATATAAAATATAAATAATATAAATATAAAATATATCTGCCCTCGATATTTGAACTGACTGTAACAACTGCAGTAGAGTGTTTGTATGTTTCATTGTGTAGTTACTGCATGGTTAGAGATACTTTATATGCATTATTATATATTATATATTATTATAGATACTTTATATGTGTTACTGTCACCAAAAAGCCTCTAAGTGCCATAAATTTAGGCAGTGGTTTTGGTTCCTTGTTTCTGTCTTCAAACTTTGCATTTTAAATCTCTTTAGGCATACTGCAGTCATATAACAGAGCCCTAAAGAACCCAAAAAACCACATGGGATAAAAAATAGACTACATAATTTTCCTTTTTTTTTTTTCTTGTCCATCCCATGTAATTTTCACTCTTATTTCTCAGTTATTGTGTTCTTATTTACATATGAAATTAGACCTCAGACATCAGTCAGATCAGTTCAGCTCTTATTTCTGCAAAAGTGAAGTGTTTGAGATATACAATTCTATCTGACCATTATTTTTTCCAATGCAGAGAAAAGCAGATAGAGACAGATAGAGACACTCTGGCAGATAGAGACACACCTGAAATGAACAGACAAAATCTGAAACTGAATATCATCAAGTCAGTAACCCAGGTTACAGTCAAGTAAGTGGTCTGAAATGGAAAGTAGTTCCAGAAAGCAGATAGAAACTGTCTGGTGGCTTTCTGGGGATTTCTTGTTGGGTACAGTTCACTATTAGAGTGAAATGCTGACTCCTCTCAAGCTGCCAGAAAAAGTCAAACTTAGCTCAGGGCCAAACCTTGAAACAGATATAGTCCAGCATAAATTTCTTAAGGAAAGAAGCAGGGGGGAGAGGGGGTGTTCTTCCAAACATAGTATGAGTTTACAAGTTTTCCTGTGATTCTGAGGTATTAACTACAAATGTGTAAATACAGACATAAAAAGTAGATAAATTTTTAACTACTATTTTTATTGAGACTGCATAAACAAAGCCCAGATTTTAGCTGTATGATTCAGAGCCCAACTACCAACCCCCAGGCATGTGATGTGATGTGATGTAAGTTGCTAATCTTTCTAGATACAAGTCCCAAGACATTCCACAGCTAAGTTGTTTGGGGAAGTTGTGCTGAAAGAGAGATCGGTCAGGCATTTTGCAAGCAAATTCTACAGTCACTTTCTCTACTGTGTCTGGGATGAATGTAAAAAAAGGAGACAGAAGCAGCCTTTGATATGGGTGAGCTGTGGTATATAAAACATCTGCAGCAGACAGAAGCTTCTCTGTTGTGAGAAGATGTAGCGCTATGGCTTTGGCAGTCAACAACTTTGAACTTCCCTAGCAGTCTTTTGCACCTGCTGAGCAAAGCAAACTCAGGGAAGCTCTGTAATAGCAAAGCAAATGTGAGAAGCTGACAATGAAGGTCGTTCTCAGACATTTTCAGAGAATCAGAGCCTGCCAGAGAAGGAGGTAGCTGAAGACCTGTTCTTCATATGTTCTGAGTTGGTATAGGGAAGGTGCACAGTGCTAGAAGACATGGTCTTGGCAGTGTTTGTCTGCAGAGTCCCTTTCTCTCACTCATACAAAACCAGAACTTTCTACCCTTTTCTCTGTGGTCACAAGTTTTCTTTGCACTGTTTAGGAGGACCTCAGAATTTGACCATGCAGATAATATTTGTACCTGGGAACATGGTGACAAAGCCTCCATATCCAGTTTGCAAATGTTACTCTATTTGTAGGGGTTAACACAAAGGTGGGCATGTGGATTGCAGAACAACCCTGGTTATTTGACAAGTCTGGTAAGGAGCAGAGATGACTTCTTGCCTCTGCTGGAAGCTGACACATCTGTAGACGTAGTTTTCTTCATAAACTAGAAAATGAGAAGCACTGTAGAGTTTACTTATAGACTTGGTAGTAACCCTTTTATTTAGGAAATGAACAGTTAACTCATGATGCTACTAGAGTGGACATATTTGGATTTCTCTAAAAGCCCAACTAGTCCAGTATTTCATCCAAGACTGTGGATAATTAATAAAGAGATCATCCTTCCTCCATGCATTTTCCTATCATGTGATGATTCGTTTCTCAGGCATTTGTGACCAAGAGATGGTGTGTTTCTAGTTAATAGTCATGGATTCACAGTTTTGTCTTCATGAATATATCCATTTGCATTTTTAAAACCTCGTTTAAAGTACAACCCTCTACTTCCAGGTAATTTGTGAACACGTTAGGCAACAAAGTCCTAAGCTCAGATGGATTATCCAAAGGTCTCTTTACCAGTGATCTGTACAAATGGAAAATTGATCATTTATTCCTTCACTCCATTCTGATCTTCTAACCAATTATTTATCCATGTGAAGATCGATCTTTCTTCCATTGTTACTTTAAGAGGCTCTCTTGAGGAAGTGTACTTATATGGGAGCATTTCCATTAAATTTTACCTCTAAAATGTTGTAATTACTTAATAGGCATGCATGTACTACTGCCCACTACAGTAAAGAGGTAGGTGGCTCAAATATATCCATCCATATCTCCTAGTACTTCTGTAAAAATAGTCTTTCTCTGTTTCAGTTAATAATGAGCTTGAAGGTGCAGGTGTTATTCCTTGTGTTATATGTGTAAAACACTCATGTCAGCTACAATGTCCTTAGGAGGACATGTATATAATTTTGCTTTACTTTGCTTTCTCATCTTCTTTTTGCTACTATGCACCTTTAGGTAGCAGAACATATAAGACTGTAAACAAATTTCCTATCACTCAGAAGTGCTGCTGTTTAACAGCATTTAGCATAGGATTCAGCTCATGTATTTTAGTTATCTAGAAGCTTGTGTCTAGTCTGTGCCTTTTATCTCCACTTCCTCTGTGGGCAGTGAGGAGAAACTGGAGTTTCCAAAAAGGCATGCTGTACATCTGTCTCTGATGTCTGTCAGAGGCATGATATGACTGGTGTCCCATCTCTATTTATCTCCCATCTCACTTAATTGATTTTTCAAATTTAGACAAAATAAATCCCATCACCATTGTAAGCTTATTGGAAAATAAACTACCTCTTTCAATTAGTGAGTGAGACCATTTTAAAGAAGATAAGCCTGTGAAACTGCATTGTAACTACTTGTTCCCCAGTTAGCAGCAGGTAATGCCAGGCTTTCCTTTACCATTAAAACAGAAACATACACCTTTGTTATTTTCTACATATTTCCTTGTCACCTATCCCTTGTCTACCAATATCATCCATTGATGATTATATGGAAAGTTTTTGTCTACTTTTTTATTGTTGATCTAGAGTTTATGAAGAAGTACTTTGGGATAATATATTGCCTTTCAAAATTTGGCCTTCAGAATCAACAGGGGAAACCTTGGCTAATCCTGTTCCCCAGTGTTTCACAAAAAGCAGATACAATCCTGAACCTGAAATAAGCCAAGTCAGTGAAAAATTTCTTGCCCCATGGTTTCAGATTTTGCTGATGAAATGGAGCCTAAATTTTGTCTAGATCATACGCAGAAACCCACAAAAGTATTTTCAAATAGAAACAGCCCCAAGTGAGCATTTAAGGGCATCAGCACAGCCCAGTAATTGCCTTAAATAATTTCATATTTCATACTTTTTCTCTCCTCCTTCCCTGTAAATTGGTACAGAAGGAGATATGAATGTACAATATCAAAACGCAGGACAAGGATATTGATGAAGAATTGGTTGATAGGAATGATGCTGTACCTTAAGAAATCTTGCATTAAGTTAGTTTACTTGTGATTATTAACTGCAATAATTATTATTCTTACTAAACTAAAATTCAGTCCTGCAATTGGTTCTCATTGCTGTATGAAAAAACTGTTAAGTCAGATTAATTAGGTAATGTTGCCTCCAAGAAGCATGTAATTATGATTTTAGGTTGTTGGAGGCTAGTTGGACAGATTTCAAACAAGATCTTTTTACCTCTCCACAGCGATCTGTCAATTTGTAAATTTCTGGGTTTGTGAATATTGGAGTTGTCTGAACAGTTCCTTTATGAAGTCTTTGCACAGTTAATTATTTCAGCAGCATTCTATAAGTAGAGAAGTTAAGATACTCAGTCAATAGCTATATGATAAGTATGTTCTGACATGCTTCTCCTGTGAGAGTGTTAAATATAAAAAGCAGAATTGAAGAAATCTGTGAAGTGAATGATTGTCATGATTTCATACATCTGATGTTTTAATTAAGACATGACGTTTATGGAAACACCATGGTAATCATACACATGTACAAACTTAAGGTTTTATTTTCTCTCTGTAGAATCCAAAACAATCACCTTGCATTGGTGTCTTTTATTCACTCTGTATTTCATCTATTCTATTCTATCTCAGCTTGGAGCATTTTAGATGAGCCAGATGAAGGGTTACAGGAGGTTCGAAAGGGCTCAAATAAGAGCCAAGTAGACATGGGGAAAGAAAAGTTGGTCAAAGCATGACAGAAAAATAAGAACCTGCCTTCTTTCCAGGCCATGAGCCAGCAGATTTGCTCAGGCAGACTCAATGGATAGGTGTGCTACTGGGCAGACTCATGCATACAATGGGAGACACAGGTACCTCTGCAAAGTGGAAAAAAAATGCCATAGGTAGATAGAAAATGCTATCATGGTTTCTTGAATGTTGCTCTTTCAAACGAATATAGACACGGACAGTGAGAGTCACTTGCAGGGACAGGGAACAGGGAAGAGAGAGATTCAGACCTCATGCAAAGTTTCTCTGTGTTCTCAAAAACTGAATGGGAGAAGCATTACAAGAAGGGAAGTAGTTCATTTTTAAAGGAAACATGCTTATACTATCCCACCAAGAGGTCCCAGTATCTGAGGAGATTAAAAGATAAGATTCTCCATGACGAACTGGTTCATTTAGCACACATGCCAAACTAATCATTTACCACGGTCTTTTACTAAATTCAAATGAGCACTGCATCATTCCAAGAGCAAACCCTTGACTTGTTACCACCTGTCTTTTAGGACCTCATAAATATTCTATCAGAATGTTCTGTCTGGCGAAAAAAAAGTGATTGATCTATTCTGTCTTTAGAAGTGTAAGCCGAAGCTCTCGAGCCTGTCACATCCCTTTGTATATGTAAGTACAATGTCCTAGGTTGTTTCAACTTTTTACATTTTTTATTAAGCCCAAGCAGTCCCTCTCTCATTTTCTGAAGCAAGAGTTTTAGATCGACTATGTTATCAGCCTGAAGGTGTTTTCTAGTGCCAAAGGAGAGAGTGTGTGTGGAGTTTCCTTGGCTTGTGGGTCCCTCCAGCCTTTGACCTGCAAACTAGGAATCAGAGTCTCCTTCTAAGGATATCCCAATCTGATCATGAGCCAAAAGGAAGAGAGATGACACGTTTCTATTTTCTTTCCATTTTCCCAAGCTCCCTGTCTGCACATATGTACTAGAGCTGTCATTTGTTATGTGCTGCAAGTTCAGCAGATGATTGTTTTCATCTTGGGACATGCCAGGACAGTTCATCTCTGTGGGGTTTTTTCTTGTGGATCATTTTAATAAATAACTAGAATTTTGGAGCATGCAGTCTCCACCAGCTGTCTTATGAATAATGTACATATCTTTGATTTCCTTTCTATCCAAACAGTGGCTGTGCTGGTGCAATATATTTTGAAGACCTTGACAATGCCGATGTAGACTTAATCCCACTTAACCATTTGCAAACTTCAAAGTCTCACTACACAAGCCCTGCAAGGCATGTTTTGCTTATTAGCATGATTTTCATACTGATTCTTGAGTTCTTGTTACCTGGAGAAGGAGAAAAAAATGGTTAAAAATATGACCTTGATGAAAGGAATGGAAAAATTTAGGGGAACACTCTTTATTCTTTTTAATAACCTGAATTAATCTGTTAGCACAGGAAGCACAGTGAGCCTTCAGATTCAAGGTCGAACTTTAAGAGTCCTTTTTAATAACTGAGTCAGCAGTAAATGGCCTCCAGTGGTAACTCCCTCCAGTTGTCAGTGTAGGTCTGTATAAATCTAAAGGACCACCCAGCAGAGATACATAAAAGTAGTCAGGGAGGCTGATAGAAAATGAGCAGGGAGATGTCTACTGAGATGATGGTAAAACGGATTTTATCCATCTACTTGTCTTATGGTAAGCTTAAATACAACCTGTTTTTACGAAGTGTGAATTTGTCTGATTCTTTATTTATTATATCTCGTTAGTGTTACAGTTTCAGAGGAATCATGCTGCTAAGGCCACTTACCACAGTTTTCAACCTGAAATGTTATTTGTTTGGTTTTGGTTTTGGTTTTTTTTTTTTCCCCTATTATCCAGGAGTTACTCTGTGGCCCAAGCAACCCTGCCACCCATCTTGTACAGAATGATCATAATGAATTGACAATAATTGACTGTCAGACCAAAAGCTACCCTTGGTATGCCCATACTGGGAAGTAGAAGCTGCTTGTGGTAACACCTAAACTCTTCACAACCAGCAGGCTCTGACCTAGGCTGGGATGGAACTCAGAATATCTCTCCTGCTGTTAATCTTGCTAGACTAATTGCACAGCCAAGGTTTAAGAACTCAGCAGGCACCCTTCCATTTTTCTCATTTGAGAAAGATTCCATGTGAAACTAGTTTGCCCACATCTGCTAGATTGTACCCCACAACACCTGGCTTGTGAGTCCTAGTGATGCTGACACTACCTAACACAGACATTCCTGTAAATGCCCAGCAGCAGGAAATAGATTTGTGTTACATTCAGGGCTCAGTTGAGGAGGACATGGGAGAGAAGGTTCTGAGTGTAGCATGCACCAGGAATTTCTGCTGATGCCATTCTGCATACAGTCTTTACTTCCAGAAAAATTTTGTTTATTTTCAAACTATGCCATACTTTCATATTTTAGATGCTTTCTGTTCTTTAGTATTAATTAACAGGTCTATTGTGTAGAAGTGCCCGTGCCCTTGTTTGATAGGTAGTGTGACTTGAATATTGCCATGTTAAAAGTGTGATTTTTAACTTTAGTCACTAGATGGCCTTTGAGTGTGCAAAAGCTCCCTGAATGCTATTAGAACATTGTACTTTTAGCTAGATGATGAACTTTGAAATTTGAAGGTTTGCCCTCTAAATCTTTCCTAAACCTGTCTTTAGTAGCTTAAGTTGATATTAAACATTTATTTGCAAACTTTTGAGAAACTGAAATGGTAAAAATAACAGCTTAGTGATAAGAACTAAAAATTATAAAGGAGAGGAGAGACTGTTCTGTTTACTTAATCAGAATTTCTCTTTGCATCAGCCTTTCCTGTGTATCCATGCAGTGGTCTTGCACAGTTCCCATTTGTGAGGAAACTACAGAAGAGATATTTCACTGGGAAAGCAGAGGGACAGAAGCTGTGAAAATATTGCCCTCTCTGTTCTGAAGATGTAATACTGGATCTTGTTTGCTTATGTCAGAGTATGTGCTAAACATAGCTTGTTCTTGGGAACTGCCTTGTAAGTAGCTGGAAATCCTGAGCTCCACCTTAGGTTTGTTCATTTATGTGTCTTTCATGACATTCAGGGTGAATGTGTATCCTTTTAGAATGCATCAAATGCTGGCACACACATGTGGGAAACAGCGCATCATTTTTCAGACAGCTTTACACATTAGAGTGGATTCACAGGCAAAGAAAGGTGCTAAGCATTGTAAGGTGGTTGAATTTGACCCAGATTACTGCAACCAAGCCTATTAATGCCAAGATTTTATGACAAAATGCACCAGTCCAATTGTTTTATCTCTCCTTCTGCACAAGTTGTCTGGTTTCTCACAACCTGCATCTAATTTTTCTGCTTGAATTAAAACATAAAGTAGTATAAAATGATTGCTCAGAAAGAATGTGCTTTAAAAATATAGCATATAGAGAATACAACATAGTGCTGAACAGAGATGTCTGAATTGTAGTGAAATTACAGAGCTGTTAGCCCTTAGTTCTGCTAAGTTGTATTGCTGTTGCTGTGGAGCTCTGAAGAATAGAAGCTGATGTATATGCTCTGCTGCAGGCAGACATCCTGTCTCAAACTATTCACAACATATGGTATCGTGGTGGATTTACAAGTTTGAGCAACTGGTTCTCTATTACCTTCTCTTGTGTGCTGCATCTCATTTTTCTGGTTTTTAGTGAGTGAGGCAATGGGTTTTGTTGATTTCCAGCAACCAGGAGACCAAGATCTCTGAGACTTAAAAGATTCTGACATCTCAAAGCTGTGAAAAACTCAGTTTCGTCTGGGAAGTTCTGTTAAAGTTTTTCATTCTCGTTCTCTGTCTATGACTTTCAGGCATCAAGGTTGCTCTGACTTTGAGCAGAAGAAAGTCAGAAGGCATAAAACTGTTGTCCATAATTTGTTTCTCCCACTTTGTGTGTTTGCCAGTAGTTCTGGAAAGAGGTGTAAAGGTATTAAGGCTACTAAACTCCCACTAAAGTCCTTGGAAAGTTAGATATCTACTTAGGACTTAGAAGCCTAGATATGGTTTGTAAGTGTAAAGTGTAAAAATCTCTTTGTAGATAGTCACTTTCACTCTCATGGACTAGCAGCTGCACTTCCTGCCTGTAGCACTTGGGCAACAGTATCAGTGCTCAGACATTACTCCGCAGTGAGACACTATTCTTCCCCAGCCCATGCAAGAAAGTGGTTGCCATTCAAATTATTAGCAAAGCTGTAAGTAGCTAAGAGTCATCTGTCATGTAACTGCAGAGACAAACAGGAAGAGTGGTGAACCTGGGCATGTTTTGTATGTTAGCCTTGCACCCACCCTCTCTTCCTTTTGGCAGAACAGGAAACCATCTTCTGTTTTATTTCTCTTTTCTTAAGGAATTAGAAAAAAGATAAAAGTCTTGACTTGTGCTGTAGCTCAGTCTAAAAGCCCTTAATATAAGATCAGTGTTGTGAAGAGCTGCTGTGCCTGTATCCAGCACTCTAGATTATATTCTGAAGTCCTTACCATGCAGTTTGAAAGTTTTACAGATGGAAATCCAGATGCAGTGTCATAGTTTACAGAATCCAGTTTAGAATCTGTAGCACAGTTAGGAATGAGACTATATAACCTGAGCCCAAGTCTGTGCTATTTTTTTAACTGAACTCCCACCCTTAAGCTTTTGAAAGGGTGTTTTGCTGAAACTTGGCTTTAGGTAATATTAATTAGTACAAAATGATGGCCATAGTTCTTAGAAGTTAGGCTGAGACATAAGTGAAGACTTAGTAATCTTGCTTATGTTTTATCCAGTTTTTCTCAGTGGTTCAGACATGGCATAGCTGTGGGAGCCTTCAGCATGAGTAAAAAGCCATGTCATAAGTGTTGTGATTCATCTAGAAGTGCTTAACTTATGAATTTGAACTTATTAATCATAACTATGTTTATGATCTGGTGGCAGTCCAGGGTGATCAGTGGAAATTTCCCTGAGGGAGCTGTGGCTTTCCGGGTCAGATACTTCATCTTTGCACTTGGCCAAAAATCCTGGATCATAATTCAGTTCTCATTCTCTTCCAGGCTTACATTAAAACCTGTCTTAGGGGGAAGGTGTCAGTGGCATAATCTCTTGAGTTCTGTTCCAGCCCTGGAATGTAGCATAATTCTTAATATCCATGTTTTATATATGCATTCTTGAATTTGTTTTAAAATGAACATGTTCCTCTCTTTCATTCTTGGTTATGTTGCAATGTATGCCTAAAAGCTGGAATCTTCTATTGTTTCTTTGCCAAGAGTAGCATAGAAATTGGGGTTTTTTTAAAGAGACAGTCAAAAAATTAGGAAGTTTTTGTGAAGGATCACTCTGAAAATCTCTCGGTTGCAGTCCTTTTTCACCAACAGATCTCCAAAAATCTTTTATAAAACTTGTGATCTCATTTTAGAGTTTAATCTCTTTTACACTTTTGAGAGTATGATCTCATTTTACAGAGTTTTCATTGCGTGGACTACATTGTCAGAGCATGGATGCTGCAGGCTTGAATTTCATCTTTTTATGCCACTAAATAATGATGTTTCAAATTGAATGCATTGATGCTTTTTTGCATCTTCACTGTGTGTTGCTTTTGTTAGGTATACTGAACAAAAATTGTCCAGTGGCTCAAAGTCTTTTGCTGTATTTTGAAATGTACTTTTCTTTTTTTGCATGTTTTCTTTTTCCTGACTTTAAACTCTTATATTTGTTTTACTGATTTTCAAACTCATGAAGTGTAAATTCCATTGGAATCAGTGAGTTAAAGATATCTGCTTAGCATGATTTCCTGAACAGGGATAGGGTTGAGTATCTGTTCATATATTTTGCAGAACTGAGACCTCTGTGATTTCTTTTACAAAACATTGAACTCTGATTTTGATTGTGTCTATTTTGCTTGTTTATTTTTAAATGGTTTGTTATTAATTATTAGCTTATAATATTTATTTAATCGTGGAAGATGAACACTGCATTTGGTTTTATATGTCACATAACTAACCATATACTAGGTAGATAAGCCACCAAGTGCTAACAAGTATGTTTTGTGCAGCCAGCCAGGCTTTCAAAAATAGCTCAACAACCACACATGAAAAGCAGAATTCTAAAAGGGTGCACGTTGATCGCTAAGCTCCTGTGAAAACCTGCCCACAAACACCACAATCTGATCTGCGTGTAACTGCTGCTCCAACCCAAATGTGTGTCAAGGAAGAGCAGGACGCTCCAAATTCTGGAGAAACAATGTATTTTCATCTCCCGTGGGCAAGTTACCAGGGGAGGAAACTTTGCAGAGCAGCTAGAGTGACTGCCAGGAAGGCTGGCTGATAAATTCTCTGAGCACTTTTGAGACATTCCATGTTGTTAAAAAGTGAAAATAAGTAATGATCCAAGTAATTGTTTCTTGTTACTAACATCTATTTTGAAAAAAAATCTCTTTCTTATCCAGAAGTGCATTTTGAACTTAATAATTTAAGAGATAACCATAGAGAAAGTGCTTTTACTGCATCATATGTGTTTCCAACATAATCATCTGCTGTTCTTTTTTTCTGAAAAATCTTTATATATGTATAATTTTGTATAATTCTCCTCCACCCCTAGCCACCAGCTTTTTTCCTTTGTTGACCTCTTCTCCAATCAGCTGCTGAAACAAGGTTATGCTCTATGTGGTATTTTAGTTCTGCAGGTGTTTTAAGGGTGAATGGAAAAAAAAGCCTCCCACGCTGGTGGTGGGGATTTCCTCTGTAGCATTCATGGGCAGGGCTCTGGTATGTTAGGCACAAATAACACTCCTCTTTGGTATCGTTAGAGCACACTTACACCTTTAGTGAGTTGGCAGTACTTGGTGCAGCAATCGTGCAGCACATTTAGTGCATTCCAGCGTGCAATTGTTCATATCAAACAAGTGTTGTGTCTGACTTGTGCTTTCCTCTTTTGTGTGTCTTTTGTATTATAGCACAACAACTTCCTGGCTTTCACTGTGGTACTTATTGAAACCTGCCTCCCGAAATTTGGCAAAAGGTGGAGAGTGAGTATGTCTTCTCGTCCCACATTAAAAGCCTTTGCCTCCATAATTAAGTGAAAAATCTGGCAGTCATTAGCTTTTTAAAACTTGCTACTTGTAATTCCTCAGCTCTCATAATCCACAGTAGAGGGCAGTGCTTACACAATTCTCACTAAGTGTTGGTTAGTTGGAAGCACTTTTGAAACATCAACTAATGCATTGCCAGAACACTGGTAAATACTTTACAATTTTGGTTTTTCAAACATATAGACTGACAAGGGTGAAGAGACCTGTCCAAGGCCACAGGGAGAGGACTGTATCAGGGAGAGGGTAGGCAGGATCTGACCAAAAGCACTTGATTGAAACGACAACTTAACATACAGTTTCCAGGAAGATAAAGTCCTAAGTGTTTCAAGTCCTGCAGCTCTTGCACAAAGCTATTCTCTGAAACTCCCCTTTATTCATGGTTTCTCAAGCACATTGAGCAAAATGCTATCACATCAGTGTATCTGTAGCAATTTTGGTCATATTTCTTCAGTGTAGTCATTTTCCAACTGACTGTGTGCATGCATCCCTTATAATTTCAAGTTATCACAGAAACCTAACATGCTGTAATTAGCTGGGAACAGGACCCTCTGCTGCCTCACACCTTGCACAATCATTTTCATGGACTGCCTAAGAGCTTTCTCACAATGTATCTTTCCTTCAGAAACTGACAGCTTGTCCACCACATATGCCTTTTTATGGTTTTCCAGTTTGACTCATTGGTGAGCTTGAGGCAGGGGCTGGGGGTGTGCTGAGACATCCTACTTTGACATTTTACAAATGAGACCTTATTGCTGGCTTGAAATGCTTTATTTTTTTTCCGAAAAATATTATCCCAAACTAAAAGAGAGTTTGAAATTGTAGAAACAAAATGTTCCAGTTCAACAAGATTCAAAATTTTCCCAGGGAGTTGCCATTTTGATTGTTTTATCTTTTTAGAACCCCCAAATCTGTTTGTAAGTCCCCATTCTCTATCCTGCTTTGATGGCTGAGGGAGAAGGGTATGAAATGCAACACAGAATGCACTGTTCAAAAATTCTGTCAGTCTCATTCTCTGCATGCAGCACTTTGTTTTGACTTCACAAATATTCTCAGGTATATTATTTCCCAATAGAAGAGAGTGAATTGAGTTTCCTGAAACAGGATCATGTCTGAGGCATATTTATCACAGGTTATTCTGTTTAGCAAATAGGATCATGGAGGTAAATAGGATTGGGAAGGGCCACAAACATGCGACATGTCAGTCTTTCTGGAAGGGAATTTGAGGTGGAAGCCAGTTGCAAGTCTTATGTACTGGGAATGAGAATCTGAGAGGCCTATTTTATAATTACTGTAACCAGAAGAGCTAGTTAATAACTTAGTGGTGATTTAGTTCTATGACATTTATACAGGAGTATTTATAAGAAAGAGTTAGATGTTAGGAACTCTTTGCTTGTAAGTACAAGGTAAGAATCTACTGGATTGCTTTCACAAGACAGTTTTGCAGAAAGAACTTGGATACTTCTGTTGCTCAAGCTGAAGTGCTAGATCCAAGGTTTTCAAGAATTACAAAGTATTTGGGGGAGTCTTGATTTTTCTTCCATAAACACAGCTGACGTGGAATTTACATGGCAAACCTAGGCATCCAATACCCTGGAGACACCCTAGACCCATCACTTCCAGCTGCTTCAGAACAATTTATATCTCCTGCAAGTCCTGTGCTATAGGGGATTGTCTCAGGTACCTTAAGGCATCTCAAATAGCTCTAAATATCAGTATGGAGGACCAGTTAAATTAAGTCCACACTTCTTTTCCTGAGCATTACCAGGAAAAAAAATCTTCAAAGACATCCCGCGATGGTGAGGCTGCACCTCAGATCTTGTCTTCAGTTTTGAGACCCTCACTACAAGAAGGGCATTGGGGTGCTGGATCATGTCCAGAGAAGGGCAACTGGTGAAGGGTCTGGACCACAAGTCTTAGGAGGAGCAGCTGAGGGAGATGAGCTGGGGTTGTTGAGCCTGAAGAAAATGAGACTCAGGGGGAATCTTATCACTCTCTACAGCTGCCCAAAAGCCAGATGGGAGTCAGTCTGGGTCAGTCTCTTCTCACAGGTAAAAAGCAATAGAACAAGAGAAACTGGTCTCAAGTTAGACCAGGGAATGTTTAGATTGGATATTAGGACAAAATTCTGCATGGAGAGGCACTGGAACAAGTCAAGCACTGGAACAGGCTGCCCAATGTACTGTCCCTGGAGATATTTGAAAGAAATGTAGATGTGGCACTGAGGCACATGGTTTAGACTTGCCAGTGCTAAGAGTTGGACTTGATGATCTTAGAGGTCCTTTCCAACCTTAATGATTCTGTGACTCTACAGACATAAAAACAGAGGAGTACCAAAGCAGAGGCACTCAGAATCACTACAATCCACTTGAAAAATCTTAGTGCTTACACAGATTCAACTGTCAAATGTGTTTCTTACTGTTGGGGCTAAGAGCTGCTAGGACGATATCAAGGAAGTGTATGAACTAGAAAGTTGTCATGGCTACAGAAAGCAAGCTTGATGACGACAGCATAACCACAGAGGACTTTTGTGTTGGCCAGTGGTAGCTTGGCACTTAGTTGTTTTCTTTAGCAGCAACAATATGGTTTAGCAGCTCATCAGAGAAAGCACACAAGAGCCAGATTGCATGATCCAAAAAACAAAAACCCAAGGGGATATTTTTTTAACCTCAGTTTCTTCTGCTTTATCACCTACATAACCGCAGCACATTTATGCATCTTCTTTGCAGGTTCCCAGGAGAGCAGCTGCTTTATTGTAGTGTAACCTTACTTACTTTCCTTGTGCTTTTATCTTCTTTCTGCCCACCTGTCTTCTCTTTCAGATCTACATCCATCCCATGCGTTATGAATGTGCCAACTTCTGTCAATGGTTTCTAATCAACAGTTTACAACAAATCTTCATCTTGTGTAATCTCTCAGACTGACTTTTGGGTCATGTTTGGCCATTTATGATGCTTTTGCAAGTTTTACATGCGAGAAGATTTTATCAATCAGACACCTTAAAGCGTATTCTAATATCTCCACAGTTGTATAGTTATTGCGTGAGTTAACTTCAAATAGGCTTATAAAATATTGCAAGTTAATATGGGGCTTCTTGTGATTTGCTTCTCTTTTCTGTGACATCCATACAATTTCAAGGAAGTTAATGGAATTCCATGACATGTGAGAGATGTATCTTGGTATGTATCCCATCACCAGGGTAACAAAACTGTGTTCAGAGTCTGACTGATTCCTTCAAAGTGGTACCAGGTGTATTTTCAGGTTTGGATGGCTGCATGTGCTTATTCTCACAGCCACCCAATATCCATTGTGTCCCTTGGTGGGATACTGATATGCAGAAGAAATTTCCTACAGAGTCACCTAATCTGCACATAACCTAACAATTGTCTGCTTTGACACAAAAAGCAAATAATTTTGGCCAATTCTGAAAATATGTTCTACTACTGTACTAGATTTTCAAGCCTCTTGTTGCTCCTGCATGGCTGCTGTCAAGGCAGACAGCAGATCTGTTACTTGCTCAGCCAACTACTTGGTGATTCCCTACAGGCAACAACTTCCCAAGTGCTACAAAGCTTCTGTACTGATTGTAGAAAACCATCTTCTCTGGAGGGTCGTATACTGGAGCATGGCCCAGTGTATGAATATGTAAGTGCAAAACTACTCCAAAGTAAGACAAAGACTTAGATGCTGCTTCCACTAACTATGGGTACAAAGACTTCAACATATACCCCAATGCTCTCATAGCAAATATAGCTTACCCACAGTCCTTTGTTATAACTCTGGGAGGTAGATACAGCATTTTATCATTACCTCTGCTATTCTGGTAAGGAATTTCAGAGCCAAGTTTCCTAGTAAACAAGTCAAAGATACACAAAGTCTGATAAACTGCATCTCTCACATATGTCCATTTTTGCATCCTGTGCTGAGCTTAGTTGTGGAGAAGTAGCTGATCAGCTGTATGAAACTAATAGCTCTATGCAGTTTATAATTAAAGGAACTGTTTATTTTTACCCAGAGTACAGGGGAACCAAAAAATACCTCAGAAATTATTTTAAAGGAAGGCAGTGTTTTCATTTATATGGTCTGAAAACCCAAAGAAATTCATGGACATAAGGTGTATAATCCCAAATATATAGTCAATTCTGTGGATGAAACAGCCTGTCATGAGCCTTTACCTCTATGTGTATGGGCAGTCTGGGTGTATGTATTATTCAACAGTGTCCTATTTTGAGCTGTCAGTATAGAACAATATTGATGATACTCTCTGAATAACTTTCAGCTGCAGAAAAACATACCATGTTGGGGGTTTATATTGTTTTATTTGCAATATTCATTGATTATTTCTTTGCATTCATATTAGTGCTTATTTTTTCTTTAGTTTTGTCCATCTCTGCCTCATCTTGCAGTAGTTGTCAGAATTTTCTGTTGTGCTACCTCAGATAAGTAGAATTTTTTTACTCCATCTCTTTAAGGAACTCTGCTTTTCATTTTCACATTAAAATTTAGCATCAGAATTCATAAAAGGCTTTATTTTTCCAAGATGTGGCACATACTGTCTCACTCCACTCGTACAGTTGAACTAGAATTTAAGTTGATGTGTCTAAACAGTGTTGTTAATATTACATCTGAATAAATTCTAGGGGAAATTTAGAGAATTTTAGAATCATTTGAAAAATCATTTGTGTTTTGGGCTGTGAGAAATCACACGTGGTGGGATAAAATCTCCTATCTAAATTCCATAATTGAAACTAGAAACTAAATGCACATTTTATCACATTTATCACTAAATATCACATTTTAAAAGAATATTTTCTTGCTTTTTGTGCTCTACACAAACCCTGTGACTCCATTTCTTCTTTGTGATTAAATTTTACTTGTAATCATGAATATCATACAGATATTAAACCTAAACAAATTGAAAGAAAAAGTCTCTAAAGAAATTACTTTTACCATGTCTAATCAGAGATTTTGGCCCAGATCATCATAAAGTTGTTTCCCTGGCCATAAAGAAGCTATGCCAGTTCATACATTCTAAGGACTGCTTATTATATGATGAAGAGATTTTTACCTCATCCATCTTTGATAAACACTAGCCGTTTTAGAACTGACCTATAAGTTGTATTTCAAGCCTATAGTCATTTAATTTACCCTTTCTCCACCCCCATTCCCCCTTTAACTGTTTCCTTTAGCACTCCAAATATCCCTGGATACACTGGCAAGGTTCATTGGTCAGCAACTCACCCGGCAAATTCTAATCTTCCACCAACAACCCCATCAGTAATTGCACAAATGCATGGGTTGGTATGAGGTATATTTCTCAGCTTGTTCAGAAAGATTACAGGGAAAATCATAATTGCATTTATTTACTTAAAGAACAATTAAATGTTAAGAATGGCATTCTATTGGTTTAAAAAATACAGAACAGTTGGGGCTGGATCCTACCACATTGTTATGATGCTAATCTGAAATCCTTTTGAGCTTTTAGAATTTTTCTGGAACATCGTAAAGTATGCATTAGGAAAGTGACTTTTTTGTTTTTTGTTTTTTTTTTGTTTGTTTGTTTGTTTGTTTGTTTTTTTTGTGTTTTGTTTTTTTTTTTAATATAACTAATCTCTGTGCTTTCAAAGAGGCACGTTGAATGTCAAAGTTACAAATTCCCAAAAGAAAACTGTGTGGAGTTTCTAAAGTAGTGTTGGCAGAGTTATGGAATGGGTATTTTCTATTCAAAAATAGTTGTTAAAAATCAGTGGGTTTACATAAAAGTCAGTGAGAGGCAAAATCATGTCATGCCACTGATGCAGCCCAGGCCCCCATGGCTAAAAAGTCATCATAGCTCCCTGTCACTATTGTGGCTGCCTCATGAAGTGAATTAGTAATCTTTATTCTCTCTTGTTCTTCCATACAAGGCTTTTTAAAAGTATGGGCTACTGTAAGTATTTAGATGTCTAATTTATTGGTTTCAAAAGGGCTGGACACATCAAAACAACTGAAAAATCATTTTCCTATTGTTAGTACAAAGAGCTTCTGACACTGGGAAAGGACCAACCTAGCCTTTCTTCCAGTAGCTTCGAAACAGCTTAGTAACTATTTGTTTCTCCTCTCTCTTTTATGATTTCATATTTTAGATTGTGCTTTCTTGTTATCTGTAATGATCTAGGATGTGGTGACACTATCTCAAGTTTCCATGTTTTCCTGAGAAATTTATCTTCTAATGAAGCTATTCCGTTGGCCTTAGGATTCCGTTCACAACACATCACACTGTGTTTCAGCACTCCCAGTGTAAAGTATCTAGAAAAGTCCTGAGGAGATTTAGGGAACTTCATCACTTTTAAAGACTTCACTTTGTCGAGTGTTTCATGGTTGTGATGAATGCACTGATTTTCATTTCTGTTGCCCTCCATCCATGTTACTCCTGCTCTTTTTCTGTTGTGTTTAGACTTGGAAAGCAGGCAGTCGCCTGTAGTCACAGGTTGTTGTTGACAGGGAGTGAAAAGATGCAACAAAGTCCTGAGGCTCTGTAAGCTAATAAAGCTGAACTCGTAGCAGCCTGATGCAACACTAATTTGCTTGTAAGTGTCACAGACAAATGAAAAGGCAAAAGCATCTTACAAAGATCATTGGCAGACTTCAGACAGGTACCAGATTTCAAAAGCAAAAATACAGGTGCCACTGTGATCTAAGGAAAACACATTGCTTACTTCCTTTTACTTTACACAGATGTTACTGTGGGTGTAATTCACAGTGGATGAATTTCCTTCATTTTTAGTGGATATCAAGAACGGGGTTCTCGTTCTGTCCTAATGGATACGTTCCAGAAGGAGGACAGAGTCCCCAAACTTTTTTGAATAAGGATGTGTAGGAAACAGCTAGCAAACTTAATCATACTCAGAGGTTGTAGAGCAGGTTTGGCCGCCCTTTTCCTGAGCTGCGTGGTACATTCCCCTGAGTAGGCAGCATCCCTGGTTGCAAAATTGTAGCAGTTCTATATTACATTCACTGGTCCTACTTGTGGAGTAAATTGGTGTTCACTGAATTATGATGAGTTCTAGTCCTCTATGAAATTGCTATGTAAATGTATCAGAAATGCTGAGAATCTTCCTTCAACATTAGTTAGTAATGCCCATAAAAGAGACATGCTTAACATCTAATTCTTTCCCTTTGTAAAATAAATTATAAAAAACCCCTGCTGATTTCAGTAATCACAGGTCAAGCTAGAGTGTAGTGGAGAGGTGAAGAGAAGGGAGATTGTTCCTGGAATTTGGAGTCAAACTACCCCAATTCACCTCCATGTGCTTTTCATGTAGGACATGGTCTCATTCTGTTTTTAAAATGGTGGCCCCTTTTTTTCTCTCTTTGATCATTCTCAAGGCATGATTGTAATAATTTCTCAGAAAGTAGCAAGTGATTGCATATCGTGGATATTTTATAGCTGCTTTATTTGACATGTCTGCAACATATGGTCAGTCTCATGAAGACAATTACGGGTATCAGAGAGAATCTCTTGTCTACTGCTAACATGGTCTAATAAATGTTCCTGTCTAAAGTAGCAACAATAACAGAGCAGACAGCATGCAACCACTTCTGCACTGTATTTCTATTGCATGGTGCTCCCACAGTATGTGGAGCAAAATCCTGCATTACCAGTGTTAAGCATTCTGAAGTCAATAGGACTATACAGGACAAGAAACAGTAGAAATATGATTTCTTCATCTTTGAATATGAATAGCATTTTTATATGTCAAGCTTTATTGATGTATTTTTATTGTATTTTTATTCCCAGGTAATCCCAAGGTGAAGTCAGAAAATTAGGCTTCAAAGTCCTTTTGTGCAATTAAATTCTGGCAGATTTGTTTAGCTTTTGCATAGGAAGGAATGTTGTATGTGTTGTTTTGTTTTGTGTTTGAAAGAACTGTCTATTGCTACACAGAAAATACAAATCCAATTGCATCTCAAGTTGTATAGAAACTCATTGACTTCACCATAGTTAATGTAACATAGTGCTACATTTAGTTTGATTTTTGAGAGAAAGATTGTGCCCTTTCAGCAAGTGGCTTTGAAGATTTCGAAAGTTATCCTTAGGTCAAAAAAATATTTTTGTTTGGAGAGTGAATGAACATAAAACTCTGTGGTCAGTTCTGCGTCGACCATGAGAACTGGGCATCTACAACTGGCATGTAATGGTGCCAAAAAAGTTGTAGAAGGCTTGAAAGCCAAATCTCCAGCATGATCTCCACGCACAACTGGCCCTTCTGTGCCTGAAAGCACTCAGTGTGCTCATGGCAGTTCTGCATAGATACTGTGCGGGTTAGTGGTGAAACAACTGTGTGTGTGTGTGTGTGTGTGTGTGTGTTGAAGAAAGGCTGAAAAGAAGCAAGAGGCAGAACAAACTCTGTTACAGCTGCTGTTACAGTGAGTTACATATATCCAGAAAGTAAGATTTAAAACTCTTAGGAAGGTTTACCACCATGGTTCTTAAGGGGACTCATTCTAATACTATGGAGTATTGTAAATTGTTAATATCCTCTGAGGCCAATGGGCATAAGTGTTTGCGATGAAAGTAGTGAGAGGGAAAAAGAGAGAATGTTGAGGAATATGAGAACATATTTTAAAAGTCTTTTTTCCCCCCTGTTTTTGTGACCGCAAATACATAGCAAAACATGGAAGCTTGTCTCTGTATAAGCAGCAAAGACTTTTTTCTCAAGTGTTGACTCTTGCTGATCCTCAGAACTCTTTACACAAGGCAGAACAAGAAACTCTTACAATTTAGAAAGTGTCAGTCTTTTTACCTGTATAACTGAGAGCCCCAGTGTCTGACAGGGAGCAGGAAGGACATGTGTGAAGATGTGTGGACACTTTAAGTATGAAACAAAAATGAAGTAACACAGAAACACAGAAGTGGGCATTTGTGGCAGTCCTTAGTGCATTATTCTCATATTTGTGACTTACAAACATTGACAGTTAAAACCATATTAAAAAAAAAAGGAGTCATAAGTCAAAGGCTTGAAGCTTGTCCTCTGCACTGGATTGCCTTGTTAAGTAAGGCTGAAAATGATGCTGTAGCTGTTCCATCCATTGATATAAACATTTTGTGGACACACACATGCATGTGGACACACACATGTGAATGTATTATTAACTATGAAATCATTACAGAGCAGCAGCCCTTTTCACCAGCTGTCCTAAGTGTGCCTTGCAAAGATGATTAAATGTGACCCTTTGCCTGTACTGGGTTTGTGTGTTGTAGAGAATAAAAGGAGCCAGGTTATGTTCCCTGGTTTGGAAGCTAATTAAGACTGTGTGCCTTACCCTTAAATTCTTTTATGGTTAATCTGAAATCAGTTAAATAGGGAAGATGAAGGGCCAGTACTTTAGCATTTGTCTTGGCACTGTTTTATTTTCTTGTCTTGGTGTAGACAACATGAGGAAGGAGCATCCCTGAGAAAGAGAAGAGCAAATGCAAATATGTAGGTCAAAGAGTTCTACTGTGCTCCAGCTTTGCAGCTTCCTCAGAAGTTTCTGTCCAGAAGTCTCTGGTATTATGCAAATAATACCATGTATTCCTGCTCCACTACCTCCCCTGCTTGCTTTTCTCCAGTACAGGCTTCTTCAGGCTTTTGAGGTACCTATGTGTGTAACAACTTCGTAAGAAATAGCTTTCCCATAGCTACTGAAGGGCTTTCTGTGAAGGATTATAAAGCGCTCCAATGGTGAAAGGCCTTTTCAAGAGCAGACTGAAGATGCATTGGAAATCCTAAAAGGTCAGGAACATAAACCACAGAGCCAAAAGACAGAAAATCCACAGGAAGAACTAACATTCCTTAACAAAGGAATTAGATCCTCAGCAGCAATAACGGGAACTCAGCATCCAAATCCCTGACATTGCTGTGCAAATCTCAGTCACAGAGGACATACAAGCCCCTAGGGAATGTGAGATGACAGCTAAGCAAGACACTAGGGTATACCATTACTTCTAATGACTGTAACAGATTGTTTATGCTGAAGTGGGGAAGAAAGTTCTTGAAATGTCTGACCTATAAAGAAACTTCTACACTTCTAGCTTTCTGTATTTTCATCATGCAGAAATCACCAGTCCTGGATTTTTTGAAAGGGATGCTGTCATCCAATCCATTTCTTTGTACGCATTAAATTTAGACCTTACATGTACACATGCTGAATTAAAGCATATGAACAGGTACAAGCAGGTTGCAACCTGCATTTGCCTTTTGTGCTTGTCCATTCAGAGCTACACATGAATACAAGCTAGTGGATATCCTAGATGAAAACATAGCCTCTTTTGCAAATTTGGCTTATAATATCCTATTGAATTATTATGTACCATATAGAAATATTTGCAAATTTCTTACTGGTTACAAAGGCTATGTTGTTATATGCTTGAGAAGGATTCCAATTAAATCTTTCAGACCCCAAATTCTGTAGTGCAAAGGGAGTGATCTGGCATTGGGTAGAAGTGTAGGAACTGTCTTTGTGCAATGCAATGCAGTATCACAGCTATATCTTGAACAGAAACTTTAATTCCATTCAAATTAGGAGATGAAAACTGATTACATTTTAGACCAGCAGTGGGCTGAAATCAGTGACAGGTGCCATCTCTTGAGTAAGTTCAGATTCATTGCTTTATGTATAAAAACATTTTACACATGGCATAATTAAAACACAATAATCTAAGAATATGGGAGCTATATTTAAAATGAGTTGTTTTTCAGCTGGATGACTCTGCATCATTTCCTCTGACTTTACATATGGGTTAAGAGACAAAATCTGTACATCTAATGAGTGAAATTTCTGTAGTAGAAATCCTAAAAAACTTGTAAAAAAATGTGTAAAGATGTGTAAAGATGATTTACTAATAGATCGAGCTGAGAAAATTTATCTAAAAAACCAAACCAAACCAAAAACAAAACAAACAAACATAAAAACCAGTGGGGAGGGAAGATATTTTCAAAATCAGTTTCTAGTTACTTTCGGTTTCTCTGAAAACTTGAGCAAAGAGCAGTAAGCTCTAGGACTTCCAGAGCAGGTGGAAGGGTAATGCTTTTATCCAAACTATAAAGAAGTCCCTCATTTCACTTAAAATAACCTAACTAAAACAACAATAATCATGTTTTCAAACTTTTTTCCTATTAAGAACTTATTGTAAAAACCCCAATATTTCATTCCTAAAATTACCAGATAGTATTCCTTGAAACCTCACGGAGAGAAAATTTTCCTGTAGAAGAACTTACAAGAGCAATAATCAAAAAATAGGTAATGTGACACGTTCAGTATAAGGTCCAGCCTGATTCTACTGGCTGCAATAGCATTGCTCTTGATAGTAAAAACAGAAGGGGATTCTTGCCATCCTGTCAATCCTGTAACTAGCACCACTTGATTTAATCTGAACGCTTCTAGATTCATGTGATTTGAGGTATGATGGTCTGGTTATTGCTATTTTTAAATGTTTTGACTCTTCCACGCTATCCTGAAGAGAAATAACTCACACCTCTTCCCCTTCCCCGAATATCCTTTCACTTAATATTGTGGCATATGAGATAAACTACATGTTAGAAAGTTTATGAAAGACAGTTTTTATTAAATAATCTCAGCTTTACCTCCAGTTGAAAACCAGTAAAATAATACTTCTGTTCATGGGACAACTTTTGCTTTCAGTCTGTTAAATGCCTTGCTGAATCATAGATATTGTTACTGTAGACACGGTGTTCATAAAGCAGTCAAATTCCGAGTCACTAAAAATGATTTTTGGATCTGTTCCTTTGAGTTATGGCATCGACAACTAGATGAACAGGAACAGAGTAGGCTTCCGGTGTGTAGTAAAACTACTGCAAAACAATGCTGCTGTGAGAGAAATGGTTTCCTGGGTAGAGTTTAGCTGGGTTTCCTCCTACAGTCTTCAAAAGCCTTCAGAAAATATAGTCTTCTAAAGCAGAGGATTTACACCACACACGAAGTCACTACGTTTGCAGCTTATTTTATGGAATTTCTCTTTAAAACAAGCAGGCTTTGGAAGTTGAATGATTTGAAGTCATTTTTGTGTAAAGCAGTTGTTAGTGTAGTGACCATGTTTTTAATATGATCACTTTGATGTGCACAGTAAATAATCATGTCTTAAACTATTCTATTTCTTTCTTATTACCTCTAAATAGTATCCATATATTTTTGTATGCACAACAACTAAACCCCTTCAAATACATTTTTGCATTATGTTGATTGTATTGATTGTAAAGAAGCATTTTGACGTGGAAAAATAGATACAATAGAACAATTATCATAACTCTAGCTAAAGTTCATATTTTTTAGACTAGATTCTTTTCCCCCTCGCTCCTTTCAGAAATGCACATTTTAAAAAATTGGTTTCCTTTGGTTTATTTGTTATTTTATTCCTAATGCTTCTCATCTGCCATCCAGTAAAGGTCATAGAAATATTAATGTACTTCCAAAGCAAGAGGACCAAAAAGCTTTGCTTTCAACATAGCTTAGAGTATGGGGATGCAAATTGCAAAAAATCAGTGGCCTGTATCTTCTCACAGAATTATTTAGTAATGAATATACCAAGTGAAAGAGAAATGTCTGTTGGGTAAACAATACACATAAACAACTTCATGGTAGGAAAATAATATTATGTAAGAGTCTGTGGTGATCCTAGCCTGAAATCTTGAAAATGACTGGAGAAAATAAGGTACTTATAGAGGAGTAGGAAACCAAAAGCATTTATTAACTGGAAACTTTGGTTTGTTTTGCTGTAGATGGCAGCATTTTTTATTTGATAAGGTACAATTAAAAACAGGAAACAGTCATAACCAAGTAGAGAATTTGTCTCTCAGAAATTGAGAGATAAAGTGTGATTTCCTTGGAGCAGTCTGGGAAAGCAGAGAAGAAAACAAAGTTTAAGTGGAGTTTTACCCTCCACCCGTGGCTAAAATCTTTGTTTTGGGTCTCAGCATCTCTCAGCCCTTGCTGTCTTTTCTGTCTCCCTAGCAATGCAGGACTTGAGAGCTTGACTTCTGCTTTAGAACAGGACTCTGTGTTTTCCCTGGTGTGCAGTAATACAAAACAGCCCTGCAAAGTATGTATCAAGCCATACCAGATGACATTGTTCCCAAAATACTGATCTGTCTTGCACTGAGGCAGGATCACTGCTTATCTTTCACCTCATCCATGGTCCATTTGTACTTAGAACATGCAATAGTTGGCTTTGTAGTGAGGAGTGAAGACACCCCTTCTCTTGCAAATACATTTATGTGACATTTAATAGCAATAAGAAGTCAAGACTGTGCTCATATTTTCTGTGAAAAAGATCAGCTCTGAGATCAGTCTTAGAAAATGTGTTTGTAAAGACTGAAAAGGGAAATAAGTCCCCAAATCATCCCCTATTTATGAAAATTGGCTTTTGTTGGGGGCTTCTCAGAGAAATAGGAATCAAGCCTAAGTGTACTCGCTTATGGGACCAGACAAAGCCATTGCAGCTGCTCTGTGCTCATTACTTAGTCTAGTAATGAGCATATGTGGTAAGTTTATGATATGTAGGTCCTAAAAGTCGTAGGGCCTTAGGTATCCCCGTTCCACTGACTGGTGGTTTTGTTTGGCTGCAAGGACAACTTTGGAGCATCACTAATTCAGCAGCTGGGTAACATTTGAAGGTCATAAGTGGTGACCCTTTTGCTTATATTGCAAGCCTCTGACACTATATACATATACCTATATACATATATATATTTATATATATATATATGTAAGATAGATAGATAGATATAGATAATAATCAGGTTTCATCTTTAGATAAAAGTCATTGTATGGCTTCTTGTCATTCTGCATGAAACAAATCTGTATGTGTAAATTATATGTACACTCATTAGTCTGGGATTTTGATGTGAACTTCAACATCCTCATAATTGGAATAGAAAATGAAATTTCCAGGACTTCCCAATAAAGATCTAAATGACACACATAGCAGTGTGAAGGAATTCAGTGGAACTATTCACATGAATAAAATTACATTTTTGCAGTTTCTTTCATCTTTGTTGTGTCCCTTTGATTCAAGAAATTATTTCTATATAACAAAGTACTTACAGACAATGCTGAGCACAAGCTTAGCTGTCTCTCAGTTTTAGAACAGCATGCACCCTGCTGAATCCTGTAGTATAATCTTTCTTTTTTATGTTGATGACCTCTAAAACTCCCATAGATCACTCCCTCAACACCATTTAAAGTAGTTACCTGTTTCATTGCTGATATGAAGTCCAATATAAAAATATTGCAGTTATTCAATAAAGCATTTATTAAATCCGTGAATTTTCTTCAACAAGAACCTTTGAGTATTCAGTTAGTCCATTACCTTTAGGTAAAAAAAAAATATTCTTAGCCTTTCTCCTTAAAAACTGAACCCAGTTTCTTGCAGGACGTCTATACTTTTGAGGGAAAAAGAGTATTGTGCATGGGGTAAAACACTCATCTGACAAAACTACTTGCAACTTTCTGTCATGTTCAGTTCACCAGTGATGGCCAGTCAATTCAGGATAAAAAGCCTCTCCAAGACTGGAAAGAAGTCCTGTCCAGTTAACTAGACACAGACCTGAGAAGGCTTTCCAATTTACCAGCACTGTGCTCTCAGTTCTCTTAACCTTCATCTCATACACACGCACTCCTTTGGTACAGGGGTAAGAGAGCCTTACTTTGTAGAGAAGTAAGAAAATCAAGGAGGAAAAGGGATAGACAAAACCCAAGTGTTCTTATTATTCTGTATTTAAATTAAAATGTGAGCTGATTTCTTTTACTGCAGGCTCCAAGTTGCTTTTACCATTTCTCTGTTTGTCTCATTCCAGCCCTAACCTGAGAGCTATTGCTGTGAAATCTCATAGAACTTCCTCGGCTCATTTCCATATTTTTTTCTGACAGTCTTGCATGGAACAATTAAATAATTTGGGTAAGCATTCACCCCAATTAAAATATTTTCCAGTTAATTAACAGATCAGATATCAGTGAAAAAAAGCATATAATTGTATTAGCCACTATCAATTTGAAACAGTAAGCATGCTGGTATGTACACATCTCAAATAATGACACAACCAGGAGGCTGTTGATCAAATTAATTTACACTTAAAACAATTAGAGAATAAAGGAGGAATGACTGAAATGACTGAAGATTTTGTAGATGGCAAGCCAAATTACAAGTGTAAGCAATTAAAAGGAAAAGCATTGATGACAGCGTCCACTGACACTGGTATAATGTAAATCAGACTGCAGCTTTCTAACAAATAAAGATTAGGTGCATGGAGGGCAATATATGCCTAAACCAGAAGTCAGATGGGATTTAATTATTCAAATCAAAAACTGAGGTTCATTTTTCTCCCCACATCAATCTGCACAAGTGCCAGCACATCCTGAAGTTGACGCTTTGGCCTGACAGTTGCCTAGACACTGAGGCTGTGACCACACTGATGAAATGAAACATATCAAGAGCCACTTGATGGCACTTGGGTCAAGGAACAGCCAATATCCATACTGTTAACTTGACAAGGCCCCAAAACAAGGATGCCACAATAAGAAATGGTAATTCCTATCTATTTCAAAATTTATGTCTGAGATACCTTTTGGTTTGTGAAGAATACTGTTCAGCATAAACCAAAAATATGCCAACACCATTCTAAAAATCTAATAGTGTAACTGGTCCAGTTGCATAGCCAGGCACAGGCTCCAGTGGTATTTAATTAGCTTACACAGACACATCTGCAGAAATTTGCTTCAGAGCTTACCTGATAAAGGCAGATTAAGTTCCAGAAAGGAATAACAATAAAGAAACCGTTTCCCCAAGAAGCCTGTCACCTGAGAACTAGGCTATGTCCTTGGTGAGAAGAAATATGGATAGGACTCGCAGCTACAATGGGAATGAGAGGACCATGAGCCTCAGAAAAGAATCATAGAGTCAACAAAAAATGTCCTTTGGAGTGGCACTGTGGAGGTCATCTTTACAAATGACAAATTCAAAATGAGGCCAACAGTGAAGGCAAAGCATGTTGCTCAGGGCCTTGTCTGGCTGGATTATGAAAAATCTCCACGACTGGAGACTCCACAACCTCTCTGGGCAACACATTCCACTGATTCCTGGCTCTCCTTGAGAGCATATTTTCCTTGTAGTGCCTTTGTTATGGTTTGCAACTACTGCTTTATGTTACTTGGCATTGTACCTCACAGAGACATCTGGCTTTGTCTATTCTGTAACCTGTCAATTACATCTTCCCATCCTTTCCACCCTACCATCCTTCTCGCCAAAGCAATCCAGTTCCTCAGTCCTTAGATGATGTTTTTCAGCTCCAGCTTCCATACCATGTAAGGAGATGGGGGAAAGAGGGAGGAAAGAAGAGAAAGCAGTTTCCCAGGATCTTTTTTATTAGAAAGCCTCTTTCAGACTCTTGTTGTAAAGGCTGTACTCCTGGTAAACAATAGGGTTTTACACAGACACAGTAAATCTGTTAGTATGCATGTGCATGTGTGTGCACATATGTGTGTGTGTAGATAGGTAACTAGATGGATAGATAGATAGATAGATAGATAGATGGATAGATAGATAGATAGATAGATAGATAGATAGATAGATAGACAGACACCTAGGTATCTATCTCCCACTGCCTGGGTTAAAGTGGCTACACACCAAGTGTTTCAGACAGCCCAGCTTCAGGTTTTCACCTATGCCTGCCATTCCTTCCTCTCTTTAGGCACTCTTCCCTATATTCCCTTTGGCTAAATTAGGGATGTGGTTTTCCTTATGAGATGAGGTTACCTCATAATTTGATCTGGCACTACCGTCAAGATGCTTAGGCATTTTTTTTTTGTTGTTGGGGTTTTTTTGTTTGTTTGCTTGGGGGGGGTTGGATTTGGATTTTTTGTTTTGCTTTTTTTTTATTGTTGTTGTTTGGGTTTTGGGTGAGTTTTTTGTTTATTTTTGTTTGGGGTTTTTTGTTCCTTTTTTTGTGGGGTTTTTTGTTTGTTTTTTTTGGGGGGGATTGTTTGTTTGTTTTTTGTTTTGGCCCCGAGTGACTTCTCATTGTAAGATAATTTACTTACATACTCATTTTTGCACTGCCCCAAGAGCAGTATGGTACTTTGCAACCCTAAGCCTCCTTCCTTAGAGGCAGTTCTGTAGCTTGGATGTTATTTTTCAACCCAAAAAAGGGTGTCAGTTGACTTGCAACAATTAACCTTCTTCCATATACCACTTCCTGGCACTGTGCTATGAGTTTCCTTTATATCAGCTACTCCTCACTCTAATTTACCTTTCAAGTGGGCTAATGAAATGCATTGCTACAGTCCAGACATCTTTAAAAATAAAAAAAAAAATAAAAATCCTCACCTACTACCGCAGTTCTGGAGTACTGCATAGCAGAGAAAAGGAACGTAATATGACAGAGACAGCCTCCCACCATATTTGTAAAACTTTACTAGGAAGGAAATCCTGTCAGTTTTCAAAAGTTCCTCATCTATCCAGACATTTCATTTAGACCTGTGTTTTTGTGTATAATAAATTGCTTCTAGTTGGCTGAAAATCATTTTTTAGCTCTTATCTCTGTGATCGGTTACCCCTGCTGTTCTTTAATGGCCTTCACCTCATTATGCAACTAGTCATTAAAAGCTTAGTATCCAGTACAATGGTAGCTTATGTAAAGTGATCTATGAGAGCTTTATATAGGCTTACCAGCCGCAGCCTTAATTTTACTCATTCGTCTTAATTTTTTGTAATCATTTTTTGTAAAAAGGGTATAATGTCAGGCATGCTTCCCTGCTACTGACAGATCCAATCTAGCAGATAATTACCATAAGGAAATTGATGTTTTAGTGTGCAGGGGAGAATTTAATTTACTCAGACATCCTACAGTACAATGCATTCCAAAAGATATGAGGGTTTAAGTTTTTAAGAAATTAAATTTCACTATTTAACATGATTACTTATGTTGAACATCATTAACTAGCTTTTTTTTTTTAACTGTTTGATATAATTACAAGAACAGTTATTTGGTCTAAAATCCAAAGTCATCTTTAAATAAGGGTTAAGGATCCATGAAGTAGAGAAAAGAAGGTTGCATTCTTTTTCTCTCCCTCTCCAACACCAGCCTTCCAGCAACAGCATTAAAAAAATCTATAGAGATTAACTGAGCCAATGCATGAACTATAGAGCTTTTTCCCATGATGTTTTAATAGATCCTTTGTTATCAGCCCATTCCACCTCAACTCCATTGGTCAGGAAAGCCTCTTTAGTACTATTCACAAATACAAATCACTTATAATGTTTCAAAAATGATAGAACCATGAAAGAGTTGTTGAGATCCCAATTAAACAAGGTGATTAATTTATATTTAATTTGGGGGTTTTGATTACTTAAATCCATGTGATTTAGAATTAGATTAATTTAATTAATCTCTCTAAAACTGTTTGCTCTTCATGAGAAAGCATTCTAACATACAGCATATGTACCTTGCAAGCAGAAGACACAAATGACAACCAGGAAGGCCCAAAACACTGCGTCTTTTGAAAACTAAAATTTATTAATCCTGAAAAGCTTTCCTGTATGAAGTCCATAAGCTCTGCGTTGATCACTGAATTTCCTTATTAGTAGTACTTTGATCAAAGAATTAGAGCAACTGAATTTTGTAGGTCTTCTCCTTTTTCTTTTTAGTTTGTTTGAAGTTTTGCTAAATATTTTAAGATAACTTTTCCGTGTTTCACTTTGTCATGAGGTTGTGCAGTCAGAGAACAAAATATACAAAACTTTCAAGAGTGTGTGATGAGGATCTGCGAGATGTAGGATCTGTCAACAGTATCTGAATAGCATCTGTGCAACTACTGTGCAAAGAGTGCTAATGCTGATTTAAAATACTCTCTTAGGACATAGTTTTCATTCTGGATTTATGTGCCCTCTCCAAAGACAGGAAGCCTCTATCTCATGACACTCTGGGAATTATGCTGGCCAAAACCTCAACTGACAATCCATTAGGGGCACAGTCAGGACAGGGGATCTTTGCTAGTCTGGAACAGGAGAAAGCTCCTGCCCACCCGCAGTCTGATGAGCATATCTATAGTGTTCAGAGGACTTCTGATCAGACAGTATTTTCTCTTATTCTTTATTATTTAAATAAAAGACACTAAAAACAAATAAAGAATTATTTTAGTACGAATAGAATAAGGCCCACTCTTGATGCCTCCGATAATCTACTTTAAAATAGATTCTGTCTTTTCTTGAAACAGTTTTGTCAAAGGCATGCTTTTCATATTTGCAGAAGAGAAGCTAAGAAACTGCAAACAGGTGGAGGGAATTATGTGACTCAGTATTATTTCTAAAAGAAAATGTAAAACTGTGCCATTTTTAGTTACAGCCATGCATACATGACGTAAAATGGAAAAAGCATAATGTCAGCAATGACATCAGTGCTCACTTCAAATTAGTTGTTTTTTTTGAAGAACCACACCTGTAAGAATGCCCCAAAATGCAGAAAAGGGCCAGTCAATAGCAGCGGAAGCACAAAGGATATGACAATGTGCTCTTACACAGTCTGAGGGAACTGCACATCATTGGAGTCAATATCTCTCCCAGGTCACTGCTTACCTGGGGGCGACAGCTAAGAGGGATGGAGGAAGCAAGAAGGAACATCAGTGGCTGTGTCAGACGTTGCCTGCTGGGATGGTCCC
Source organism: Margarornis squamiger (assembly GCA_035222235.1). Lineage (NCBI taxonomy): Eukaryota > Metazoa > Chordata > Aves > Passeriformes > Furnariidae > Margarornis > Margarornis squamiger. Next base: position 80,864,027 of record JAWWTY010000077.1, read on the forward strand.
TTGAGCAATTTCTCTTCCAAGTGAATAGATCCACTTACCACAGAGAATATTTTCTCCCCAGTTTTCAATCATGATCAAGATTCTGCTAGAAAAATTCTTCCACAGAATTTCTTATGAAGTTAAAACAGAAAAACACTAGTTTAAAAGGAATTATTTCACTTTCTGAAGCTTGTCAAAAGTCCATCAGCTTGCATAAAAATCCCTTGCTCTGAGAAGAGATCTTGCCTGGTAGATATTTGCCTGAGCTTGGCTTGTCTGTGATTAAGAAAGGGGGGGAGGTCCTTGGCAGCTGAGGAGGTGGGGGAGGTACACGTTGAGGCCTCCCTCACATAGGTGTTTACAGTTTTTAAGAAATCAAAGTCCCAAAACTTTCAAAATAATTAGACAAAAAACCATGAGATTCCATGGGCCCTCAGTCAGTGTCCCTGACTGTACTTTATGAATCATTGCCTACCTTAGAAAGTCTAGACAGGAACTTGGCTAGTGTGTGACAGACATCTAGATATGCCTTTGCCGGGCACTCATCGCCCCCTCTCAAACACATGATTCTCAATAGGCACCTTACAAACTTACATATACAGTATCTGTATGGAGCACAGTGCACACTTACACATAATAATGCACATTTTTACTAGATACGTGTATAAACATATATAGAAAAGCATAGAAATTGTCAAAAGTATGTATTTTTACCGTCTCTATATAAAAGTACATAAATACACACTTTAGCTGTTTACTAAAGCATGCAAACACGTTTCTGTCAAGTCCAGCCCAGCAGCCTTCTAGCCTAGGCAATATTCTGCTCTTTTACAAGACTTTTTTTATAAAGGGTGTTTTTTTCATCTTACACTATCTCCAGAGCTGTAAAAAAAACAGTGACATTTTTTTATTCTGTTTTGGGCTGGGGGTTTTTTGACACACAGAAGTGTGTTTTCCTTTCCTCTTATTCTCAGAAGCGAGTCTTATCTCATAATTCCAAAAAGTTGTAGCTTCACGCAGGGGCCAGGCATGGAAATTTTTAACCTGAAGGGTGAAAGTTTGAGTGAGCAGTTTAGGTGGGTGACTGAGAAGAGTGGGTTAGAGTGGAAATTATTGTGCAACATTAGCAGAGACACATAGGGGGTACCACTCCTGTAATAGACTGGTTTGTTAATGAGATTATGTAGCAGGGTATGCTATATCCTTTCAGTATCTAACAAAAAACCTAACTTTCATTGAAAGATAACCAGAGACCATTTTTAAAACTGGTGGATGCTCTTGTCTTTTTTACTTTTTTGTTTGTTTGTTCATTTTTGTTTTGTTCTGTTTTGTTCTTGCTGGAACAGCAAACCGTTTGCTGTCAGTTTCCAGTCCAAGAAGGAAAGATGACATCCCCTACACCTGCACAGGCTGGGACCAGACTGCCAGGGATTTCCCTGGGAGACCTGGAGTCTTTGAACTCCTGGTGTCCAGAAGACACCAGGATATCATTCACAAAACAATCCCACAAAGTCAAAACGTGGTCCAGGATACTCTTTGTCTAGAGCTGCACGTGGCAGAGCCTGTTGCTGCACACTGGGGGCAGCCACGGACATATCCAAAGGGACCATTTTTTTGAGTGGAAAATGGATTTTAAAGGTAGATTTGGGAACTGCAAGAAATTTAGCTGCTTCTCACTCAGGGACAAGGACAGACAGCTTCTCATCTTGCTTCTTTATACGGAGAGGGCAAAGACACAAAGACACTGGCTTTAAGACAAGCTCCTGGAAATGGCAGGCCTCCCTTCTGCCTGGCCGCCGTGCCAAGCCACACCTGTCACCCTGGAGGGGCTGGGACAGGCACAGGGCCGTGGCAGTGACGCTCCCCAGCTCCGGGCAGTGACACGGGGACACCGCGGCTCTGCTGCTCTGTCCTGCGGCCCACCTGGGGACACCCATTTCACAGCGGCCACAAACGCTGTCCTGGTGTTAATTCAGCGCTCGGGGGGCTCCTGTGAGACGATGCCGGGGCACGAATGGGTCTGGGAGGGCCCCAGCAGCCCCCCCGGGGGTCTCCCCCACGGCCGTGCCCACAGGCCGGGCCCCGCCGTGAGCACCGCGGCCCGGGCGGTGCGGCCGCTCCGGACACCGGCGGGACGGACACCCCATCCCGGGCACTGCAGGGCCACACAGAGGTACGGGGGTTACACCGGGTTGGTTTGCCAAGCATGGGCGTGAGGAAAGCGTGCTTGAAAGTTTAGAGTAAGTCAGTGTTAAAAAAAAAATGCCCTGTAGCAGGTTCTTCCTTAGGGCTTTCTCTGAGTTCAGTGCGTTCCAATTCTGGTTTTCTTGTCATTAAGTAAATGAGCTTGTGGGTTTAATTTAATCCTTATGTTTTGTTACAGCTGCGGATGTCTGATCCAATACAGGGATATCTCATAGAGTAGGGGTGGCTGGGTGAGCCCGCGCTGTCCCTGGTCCCTCCGCAGCAGCCCTGACGGGGCACCCAGGGCAGCGCCGCCATCGCCCACTCTGTGCATGCCACACGCCTGCTTCACTTCATCGCTGCACAGGTTTCTGTGGATTGAAATAATGTTGCTTATCCTGCTAAATATGTACATCGCCAGGCCTGCCAAAGGGCTAGTTAATCCCCTTTCCAGATATCTTGCCTTTGCTGGAGAGGAAGAGGTGAGGGAGAGGCCTCAATGAGCCTGCAGGGCCTCCTGAGAAAGGACAGCTTTCCCAAGTCCCAAGGTTGGGACCCATTGCCGCTTTCCTCCACGACATTATCAGCACAGTCAGGCTGACATGCCTTCCCGTGCCATACGGTGGCTCCAGGAAAACCCGTCAAAGCAGAAAATGGATCAGTGCCCTGCATTTGACACAGCCTTCATCCCTGAACCATAACTCCTTGTCTGTAAATTCCTCACTCAAGGAAGAAGCAGTAAGGGATGATCGAGGTTTGGGGAAGGAGAGGAAATGAGCACACTGATGGTGTGGGAAAGATTGCAACTAAAGTGGTGAACCTTGACAACTTTGAGAAAGAGGGAGATGTGGTTGGAAAATACAATGACTGGGGGAAGAAGTGGAGATGAGGATAAAATGGCTTGTGACATCAGGGGAATGGTAAAGGGAAGGGCTGTAGAGGTGAACATGAGTTAAGAGGCAAACCACAAATATCTCTTTGTCAAAAAAGAGAAGCAAACGGCTGGGTGTGTGAACAGGTAGGGAAGGATAGGTTTATGGGGCTAGTATGTAAATTTTCTTTCTACTAAGGGAGAAAGCAAAATCCCTTTGGCTTTATAAACAGACGGTCTTGGGTTTGCAGGAAACCAAGAAAATCTATGGAGAAACTTTGTTACTAGAGAATTCATTGTTACCCATTGATTGCAGGAGTGGGCAAATACTTACCACCTTGAAACCCCGCACACATTATCTAGAGACAGCTCTGCTGAAAAATTCAAGCGTGTGTTTTGTCCACCCCATTCCCCAAACCAAAACATTTTAATAAGCCAAAACAACAACCCCAACCTCACTAAGCTGTCTGACATGCCATTAAGTTAGACCTAGGAAGTGGTTTGGAGTTTTGTTTTGTTTTCTGCTTTGGACATTAGCCTCAAGAGATGGAGGAAAAGATTATCATACATCTAAGAGCTAAAACTGGAAGAGACTACTTCTGTCCCAGTAGCCCCCATACTATTGGGTGTGAAGTAGTAACTGTAGTAACTTGCATGCTTACTGTTCTGAACTCTGCCAGCTGGAATGAGCAGTGGGTTACTTGACTACCACCTTGCTATTTTTATGTACTCTCTTTCGTGAAAGGCTATTAGGGATTGAGTAGTCTTTTCTTTCAGGCATGTATGGTAGTTAGGAGCTGGAAAAATAATTATTCAGATAACCTGTATGACTAACACTTGGATGTAAGGTAGACTTAACAATGATGTGACCTAAAGTCTTACCTCTTCTTCTTCCAAAGACATGACATTGAGAGATCTGTCCTCACTTAGCATTCTTACATCCAGTTAAATATTCTGACTTATTTGTGTTAGAACTTTGTTTAGTTGTGATGTGGCCAACCAGCAGAAAGGCTCTTGCTGATTTCCATGGGCTTGGAACAGGCCCATTTGATGGCAGATAGATCAGGTACTTGAACCATGCCTGCATTGAAACCAGAGCCAAAGGTATAACACCACACTATGATACCACTTTATGGAGAAGACTGCCCAGCTAGTTTCTCACTGAAGTTACAGAATTCACGCAGTGGAATCCCTGGAGCAGTCAGTTTGCTGAAAGCTATGCAAGTAGGTGAAAAAGAATCAAACTAGTGGGTTGGTAGCTAGGTGCTAGAGGGTAGATAGATAACTGCTTAGGATAGTTCTTGCATGGGGAACTTAGTTATTTTTAAAGTAAATCCATCTTTGTAGCGAAAAGAGGAAAATAAAAAAGATAATTAAAAAAAAGAGTACTGAAATCCTCCTTGTTTTCTGTTTCTCCTCCTACTTTCCTTTTATTTGGGAATTTACTCACACTTACATTCACTTTCTCCCTCTTATAGCAGCAATTTGATATACCCGTGATCAGTTCTTAGATGTCTTATTTTCAAAGATAAGTATTGCAAGTCAAAAAATGAATGATTGTAGTCTCCAGTTTGCAGATATCTAAAAGCACACAAAAAGGTTTCTTTTGTGAAGTCAAATGGATAGTTTGGGGCTTGACAAGAAAAGATCTAGTAAATGTATGTTTAGACATTTCATATCTAGTAGCTACTGAGATTTCTCCTCAGCTTGGAAACAGAGGCTCCGAGTTCGGAGACAACTTTTGACCTACAAATATTTCCCTAAGCCATTGAAAATGGAACATGCAATTACGACAGCTTTAGATATAAATTTAGATACAAATTGACCTATTGTGTGTTCAACAATGGACTTTCACCAGAGATGGAGGTTTGGGTTGAATATCTGGATTCTGGATGCAATCCTGTGTTCTAGGATGACCCTGCTTGAGCAGCGAGAGTGGACAGGATGGACCTCTGTAGTTCTTTCATTTTAACCATTCTGTGATTCTGTGAGTCCTCACAGATGAAGAAAACTGCATTTTGAAAGAGCCTTGTGAGCATGTAGTTACAAGTCAGGTTGCTCTCCACCTGCAAAGATGCTTGGCTTAGATCCCTGATTCACAGCTATATAGTGTGTTCTTGGGGCAAGGGGAGAGATTTTTCCTTGTAGGAAAAATGCCTCATGCTCTCCTAGCTGGGGCACCACCTGCACTTCCCTCCTTGGCAGTTTTTGTGTGCTCTAGACAGACAGTGATTCTTGTGGGGTCCCATGCTAGGCACTTAACTTCTCTGCCTGCCTTGTATAAGGATTTTGAGTGTCTAAGTCAGAGCAGTAAGCTCTGCTAGTTAACAAGGGGAATGTGTCAGTGCCTTTGTTCTGCAAATGTAGCCTTTTGCCTCTATACCCTAATTCTCCATCTAGGCACAGAAATACTTTCTGGTATCAGGTACTTTTTGGAGTGATCCTCATTCCTTCCTCTGGGCTTTCAAATACGGACTAGATTATGGATGTGGGATAAATGTCCCAGATGACTCATTCCAGTTAGGTACACAATGAGGAATAACATGCAGTTTTAAATGCCAGTCATTTGTATCTAGTAATGAACATTTCTAGTTTCAAGATGACTAGCACAAAGGCATCTGTGTTTCATTCTACAAAAAAAGAGCATCAAAGAAACATAAAAGAACAAGAAAAATATATTTAGCAATAACTCATTTGTGTTTATTTGCCTATGAAAAAAATATATATTTATGCAAAGCAGAAATACACAGGGCCATCCAGCTTCACAGCTGACCTAAACTGGCAGGGCTTCACATAAAATCTGTTTTGATAAGCACCTTGCCTTAGCATGAGATGCAGGAAGGGATCACACAAAATCAAGCTGGGTTGCATCCCTCCATAGCAAAGTGCCAAAGAAAGCCCACAGCTCAGCAGTTCCCTTCACATTAGAGGAACACTAGATTGGAGTGAAGCCATCATAGTAGCTCTGTTGTGCTGTTTGTCTGATAAAAGAGGAGCCAGAGATGTGCTGTATAAAGAAGATTCTTCTCCCAGCAGAACCAGCAGAGCCCAGAGTCAGCTGTGTGGACTCTGCACAGGAGCTGAGACGTGCTGTGCATGATCACAGCTCTAGCTCTGCCTTGATTCAGCCAAGCTTGAGTACCCAGTGCCACTGTAACCAAGCCAGCAAAACGTCAATTGACGTGGGCTGTACAGATCTGCCTTGGAGTCCCAGGGGCAGACAGAGCAAGCCTGCACTGAAGTCTCTGCTGCTGTTGCACCACTGCTGGGCTGAAGCTGTCTTGGTTAGGTTAGTCCATGCTAGAGGGCTGTATCTCCATCTGCAAATGCAAACACGTCCTGTGAGTTATTAGAGGGGCTCCCTTGCAGCAACAATTTTGGCTTAATGTCAGTTGTTTCTCCCAGCCATACTCTTCCATGATCCCACCAAATGCCAGAGTCCACACTGCAAAATCTCAGGTGTGCTGGAAATATTGCTGTAGCAGAATGAAGTGTACTCTTCATGTTTTCTTTTATTATCTCAATTCCAGTGTGAAAGAAATCTAAAATTTCTGTTTTATCTCTGAGATTTGGCTTTCCTCTTTGTCATTGTGTTTGGTTTTGGCAAATGGGAATAGAGGTTCTTGATGATGAACTTGTCCTTCCCAGCTTTAAATACACGTTTCCTCAAACTGCCTGTCTTTTTAAGATTGAACTGACATAAACTCAGAGCTCAGACTGAACAGCGCAGTGTTTTCTCTCTGTTGAACAGGAGAGAATTAATAAGGGAAAGCATATCTAAAAGGCTCACTAGAACTTTTATCAGAACCCTATCTAAATTTTAATAGAAGAAATCATTAAAAATTCTGCTACCTATTGAGATTCTCTCTGCTTCCTTCTTTCAAACAGGCTGATATATTTTTTCTAGAAAAATCTTTCCCACAGTATTTTTCACATACACTTCCTATTCCAAAATGAAAACAATGCGGCACTGATTTCTTCTTGGTAAGTGTGTGCACAGGCAAGTTCCTTGGCTTCCCTTTTCAGGGAAATCTCTGCCTTTGTTTAAAAGCACATGTTTTCTGAGCAGATAGTAATTTACGTTTTCAGGGTACCATCTGTGCTTTATCTTACAATTCCAAGAGGGGATGAGGTACACTTAAATGTTTGTGCTAAACTTGAAAAACTTTAACATACAAGAGGGTCAGGCTGTTCTTTCACTGAAAATATGAGATTTTTCAACTTTCAGAACCTGATTAAACTGCATTTTATCCTAGGGATCTGTAATCAAGTTTGATTTTCTTTGATCATGATAAGTATTAATGATAACCAGAAGTAGAACCAAATGAAGAAATAGATTCATATCTCAGCACTCAGAGTTCTTGATCTGAAACTAGCATATTCAAGCCTTGTGGTCAAGTCTTTGCCCTTGGTTAAACTTATATTTCATCCATAGTTTCTTGGTGCTACATCTTCAAATAGCTATTTAAAATAATTACTCTCACAGCATACGATTGGGGCAGGGAGGGAGGGGACACAAAGAATGGAATCTCATCAACCGAGAGATCATAAAATTTTTTTTATTTAAATATGGTTTTCCTACTGTTATACATATATATTATATATATGCATAAAAGTGTATATATATATATACAAATGCAATTTCACAACAATTTAGACAATGCATTCATTGGCTTTAACGCATTGAAAAAATGTGATTTAATTCAAAGAGGTTTTCTCTTTATTAAATGAAATATTTCCCTCTTCTGTGTGTTTTAGCATCCATCCTTTGCATTACAGAGACAGTTTTCAATACTGTGATTTTTCTGTTGCTAGCTCTCACTGAACAAAACTGGAGTATGTTAGAACTCTTACAGTAATACAGATGTCTGAGCAACATCATATTCAAGAATTAGGCATGCCTGTAGAGTGAGTGTTTTTAGTGGTCTGATGATCATTACTGTAGCAATGGAGGAAATTACTATATTCCTTACTCAAAACATTCCTACAAAGTCAAGCATGACTATCAACGGTACATTTATTCATGCAAAAGAAACCTACAAAATGTAGGTGTTCCCCTTACATCAGCTTATATCCTGTTGACAACTCAAATGACACTAGGCCCATTTATTAGTTTCTAGTGGTTTAACTGACAACTTTTGGTCTCATAAAATGTACTATAAATACTATCTGTAGCACAGCCTTGCTGTTCAGTGGTACGCCAAGTGTTCAGATGGTTGAGAATGCTGTTTCCCAATGGGAAATGTGGCATTTGGCAATCGTTTATTCCAGTTTCCTTTGAGGATATGAAGGAAAGGTTTTACCAAAGTAATCCCTGAGTAAAAAGCAAGCAACAAAATTATTAATACCAAAGCACTGGACTATAGAATGAATGCTAGAATGCAAACTTTATTATACCTTAAAAGTAGATAGAGTGATTGCATACTTTTACCTCTATAGGGAAATACATGTTTGTGCTTTCCACACATGAGCTTGGTGGGAAAATTGCATGGGATTGATTTCATGAGTTTGGAAATGAGCCCTGGTGTTGAGAATGACTTCACAGCCCCAACTCTGAACTCACTTGGCAGGATGGATGTAGGAACCTCTTGCTCCCAGTGAAGCCAGTCCTGCCAGTGGTTACAACACAAAGAAAGCTTTGGCTCAGAAAGGACAAGTTGTGATATAATGAAGTCTCACCATGGGGTGAAAAAAACCCTGCATTTGTTTTCATCTGGAACAGGAAGGTTTGCGGAGAGGGAAGAAAGAATAGCCCAAGCACTCACCCCTCCTAGTTTCTCTAGAGCTATGCTGCCCGTCTTGTCAAAAAAAGCAGGGAAATGAAAAAAGACTGTGAAAAGCAAATATAGTCAATGCAAGATTAATACATTTGCTGAGCTTTAATTTTGTTTTTTCCAGTATTTAAGTTTACCATGTTCCCCATATGCAGAGAGTTTATAGTTGATCTTCCTTTCTTCCTGGCCTCTTTCTTAAAACATGAGGGTTACGGGGCTATGCTCTTACACCACCTTGGGCAGCAGGCAAACTGATTGGTGACTTTTGGCTAAAGTTGACATGATGTAGGGACACAAGTATATTAAGTTCCTACCAGCCTTTCTAGAGAATTCATGGCTGCACATGGAAAGAGTGTGAAGTGAGAGAAAGAAGAGACAGGTTGGGGCCTGCCCAAACTAATGGCAGAGGGAAGGTGACCAGTGTGCTTATTGCTGGGCTGCTGACACATGTGTCACACAGAGGTGGCCACTGAGCACACCACCTCCATCTCAGCTAAGTGGGCAAGGGATGTGGGAAGAGAGCAAGGGGAGAGTGACAGAGAAGCACATAGGAATGTCAAGGTGGCATAGGAGGGAGGGGCTGGGTTTTGTAGGAGTGGGATATGTGAAGAAGAATGGGGTACTTAATTCCTGAGGAAACAATGCTTCATACTCAGATTTTTTTTTGATTTTTTTTTTACTCTATTCTGCATATTCTGCTTCTTTTTTGCAGTTTCTTTTTTACATGACCTTTTCTCTGCCCACACTCATTAACCAAGCCTGTGACAACATGGAGTTAGTAGTTTGGGTGGCTGTACATTTACCTCTGAGAGATTTTAGCCATCACTTAGAAAAATGAATTAAAACTCTCATGTGGAGATTCAGAAGCAATGAACTGAAACACTTAAATGCTGATGTCAGAATAAGACATAAGATCACAACCCCCTTTTTTCAGTCTCAGAATAATAGCCTCCCTGCTGAAGCAAACAGAAAATGTGTTGTCTGTGCAGCTAAGAGAACCTTAGACTACCTTTGAAACTGTGATTCAGCACACTGAAGTTACTACTGTTTTTCAAGAAGGTGCTGACTCATTTACTAACAGCATGCAAAACAGAAGTGTCACTTTATTCTCCAGAAAAAAATGGACATTACTATCAGTAGCAATCACAGAATCAGAATAGGCCAGGTAACCACAGTGGATCATCTGGTCCAACCTCCTGCTCAAGCAGGGTCATTCTAGAACATGTAGCACAGGATTGCCAACAGTCACTATCACGAGTAAAGAATGGCGAGAAATGGCTTTTGGGAAGGCAAATGATTCTACACTCGACAAAACTGACTGGTCTATGTTGGGAATTGCAGGCTTTTCTTATCAAAAATAACATGCTAACTGAGAGTTAATTTTGTTCAGATTTCCTAACAGTGAATGTACTAAAGATCTAGGGTTTGCCAGTTAAGCAGTCATTAGTACCTGGACAGTCAGTCCCAGTTGATGCAGCGTTCAGCACTGCACTCTATTTTATCCCAGAGAAGTGATACTGCACGTGCAGTATATGACCACCCATACTGCAACCTCCAGTTACTTCCACACACATCCAAATTGACTCCAGCTTCAGTAATGTGAGATATCATCTGGAAAAATGGGCTTGCACTGAGTGAACACAGAGGGTGCCAGGAAGTTTTGAGCTGTATTCAAATTTGAAGGCAGTACTATGGAATCCTCCATTACCTGTACCTTGCTTCCTGATTTCACACCTCCTCACATGTTAAATACTTGTTCAGTAATTTTGAAACCTTCCTGTTGCTTCATTGTCTTTTAATAAAAAATTTAGTGGAATGGATGCCAGAGCAGTACTGTAGAGGAATACTGGCTACACATTTCTGACTTTATATAGTTGGTAAGGGTACTTTCTCAAAACTGGCGTTGTGTGCATGTGAGACAACTGCAATTCAGTTTGTGTACAAGTATGTCGTCCTAGCTAACTCCAAAAATGCTTTGGAAAGAGATGAGATTGCTTTTTTAGGTAACTTTTTGGATTAAACACTTCAAGAATCTGAAAGCAAAGACACGGGTCAAACTAGTATTCATATAACCTTCTCAAATCTCTCAAGATGGAAACAGATGGTGGAACTGCCTCATGCTCCTTCTCCAAGAGTTAAATAATATTTACCTCAAAGCTGCTTTTCTTTCTTGTAAGTTAAGCCAAGGCAGGGCAGGTATGGAAACCATGAGCAATGATCAGTTAGCAAACATCACTCTCATTCTTCCTCTAGATCACACCCAGGGAAACTGTCTCCTCAGCAGACCCGGGCAGTGGACTCAAAGTGCTTGCTTTGCATCTCTCAGAATAGGGCCTAAACTTGCATTTTCTGTATTCTAGCTGAGCAATTTATTTAAGATGTGTAAAACGATCCTGCTACCACCATTTGTTCTTTTGTATAGGACTCACTGCACTAAAAGCCTCTGACCTAGAAGTAATACGAATCCCACGATGGTTTGGCGGGAGTGAAGTGTGTAGCTGCCCAGAGGAATCAGGGCTCTAGCACTTGTAAGGCATGCCTGGAGATCAGGGGTTTGCCTCGATGAAACAAAAGTATCTGTAGGATTCAGGTTAGCTGTTGAGTGGAATAGATACCAGTGGTGTATATATGCTGCATTTGTGTGCTCCAGCGCCTTGTGTGAAACTAGACCAAAGCTTTCCTACGTTGCCCTGCCAAAGTGCCTCAAGTCTAACCAACTGAGGGATGAGAAGCAAGGCCACTTTTTATACTTTTTGCTTACAGCTCCCTGAAGGGTTAATTAGTATATGGCGATAATAACTCCTTGGTCTATTTACAGGACTTTTCATCAATAGGGCCCAGCATTAGTTTTAGGGAAAATAAGGCAAAAAAGCAGATATTTGCCCAAATTCACACATCTAGTGAGGCTTAACACTACAGACAGCTCTGCTTTGTGTATTGACTTTTCTCTCCAGTGCCCCCAAAGTCTGACTTTGGAACTCAACACTTAAAAATTGCTGGTATTGCACATTCCTAAAGACTTGTACTAGCTAAAAATGAGAAAGACCATGAGAAACTGCAGGGAGAAAAAATCACCATTGAAACTGGAAGGAACTTGGACAGCAAGTTCATTGGAACAGGATTTTAATCCAAAATAAAAAATACCTGCTTTCCTGTAGGTATATGATATATAATTGTAGTTGTATAATTGAACATCCTTGCAGAGCTACATGATACTGTATTTAATCCACTATAGGAAATACATAAGCAGAGGACAGTTTCCACTGGCAGTGTTTCATATTCAGGTATTGGGCAATGCAGACAGAGAGGTGCAGTCTCCTGTTCATTTGGTTTTCATGTGGTCTGATAGGAGACAAGACAATGTGGAATCTCCACATGCTCAGGAGAGACACAAAAATATTAATCTTAGTATTAAATCTATAGCATAGTGATTTAATTTTTCTTTTTGAGGAGGGAAGCACAGTTGATTTGGAGGTACATTGATGTTCTCTTTCCATAATTTATTTTAAGAAAACTTATTAAGCACTGATTTTTAAATCTGACCTGTAGCTAATTCCTCAGGTGTATGGGTATAATGAAGCTTGTTGCATCATGCCTTTGGTCTTCTCTTCCTATGGCAAATCTACTTTTTTATTGAATTCTTTGCCCATCATGTAGCATTTCAGTATTGTCCCTTTATATACGTGAGTCTGTTGAGGTTCTTGCAGTGTTTCTAATTCTGGTAGCTCCCAGGAGCTACTCTGAACATCAGCTAAAGCCTGATTCTTTAATTTTATTTTTTTTTTCTGTGTGCCTGTGCTTTGAAAACAGTTAGTTACAGCTGTGTAGCTTCTGCATATTGTTTTTATTATATAAAACCTAAAGATACAGTGTATTTTCTCCTCTAGTGATCTGCTACCTAGCCTTTTCATTCTCTCATCCTTTGAAAAGCTTCTGCTGCTGCTTCCTCCTGAAGGTGCTTCCTCCCCACATCCCTGACATGTAGTTTCCCACTATGCCTTGTAGCATTTAATCAAGAGCAGGAGGCACTAAAACTGCTGTAGAAGCAGCAAAAGCTGCTGCCAACTCCCCAGCTGTGGAGGATCCTTGTGAAGAGGAGAATGCTCTGGGAAGAAAACTGGGAGATGGAGCTCTTGTGGCTCCACCTGTACCACACATGCAGTACTAAAGGATGTAGCTGGATGGAGAACCCAACTAAATTCTGTATTATTGGAGGAATATCTATTTGAAGAATAATGTGGTGGTAATTCAGAATGTAACTTTGGCTGATGCCTCATTGTTGAGTTTTGCTTTCCCTGTTTCACGTGGTCTCTGTGTGACACTTAGGCAAAAATTAGGCGCTGCTTGCAAAGATTTTCCAGAGCAAGAGTAATGGGGGGTTTTGTTTCCTGGAGATTAGTTTATAGTGACTCAAACGTGGTAAGATCAGCTTATAAGAGGGTAACTGATCATGATTTTTGGTTGAGTTTTTTCTTTCTTTTTTTAAAATTTCTTTAAAGGTCTATTTTTGACCCAGAATGCTATTTTATGTCTTGAATTTGTTCCTAGAGAAGTCAGAATGCTATTGCAGTCAACCGCTGAAGGGTTGGATTTTAAAGGATGTCTTCATACCCTGTGTATTAGCTCATCTTTCACACGGCTCACTGAGATGACGATGTGATCATTCTCACACTGTGTCTATGCTTCAGAGAAAGTCTGTGCCTGAATTTCTCTGGTCTGCAGGTCACTAGGTACGCTTTTGCTTTCCAACTCAAGAAAAAGAGTTGTGTTCAGAGGCAAGCGTGGAGTTTCAAGCTATATAAGACCAGTACCTGGGTGCTCTCATAATCCAAGCTTAAGGCTCCTTTTTCCTCAGTGTAACTTCACATAAGTCTGTGTGTATGAAGCAGAGGGCTTAAAGGTCCACACAGGTAATGCAGAGAGGAGGACTCTTAGACTTGGAAAAGACTCAGTGAAGTTAGCACAGAACTCTCTTTGTTACAGTGAGAGGACTTTTGAGCTGAGAAAGCTGTCGCTGTGAAAATTTCCCAATATTGCTGCATTAGTTAAGGGTGAGCTACTAACCCCAGCACTGCTACATATATGTCCTAGGGTGCTGCAAACAACCACCACAGTCCTTCTTCTGGCAATGTATGCAGTGAATGAGAAAGGCAGTGTAGGAGTGGTCTCTGTCAGCCAAGGCTGTTTCTAGTGCAGCTGGAGGATTTACAAAATCATCAAAAGAATTTTGGAGAAAGTAGTTAAAAACCAAAACAATGTGGATTTGTTTCTGAAGGAAAATATTTATGTGCAAATTGTTCATTTCTGGTGAATATTTGGAGCATGAAGTAGGTGAAAGAAAAAGGAAAAACAACACATGAAAAAACTCAAATGTTGAGTGGTACTGGGAGAATTGGCATTAGTTATATGATACCTATAGTAAGTGATGTTTAAGATAAGTTCTTAAAAGCAACTTCAAATTTAGAGCAATATGTAGTTCTTGTTATAGCTACCTTTTCCCTATGGAGATACCAAAACATTGTGTTCATAATTAGTAGACCATTGAGAGATGCATAATGGCTCAAGTTTAAGAGTTGCCCAGTAGCAGAGGGTATACTCTGAAGTATTTACACTGAAACTGTTGATGTTTAGGAAGAGCAACTTTTTCTGAGGCAAGTCTGAATGTGCTCCCTTCCAAGCAGGGTCCCTCCTCTGCCCACACAGGTTATGTGTGAAATGGTTCAGCGCCTTACTATATATAGTCAAGACTTCATACTCTCCTGCCGAGGTCAGTGGGAGGTGCTGAAACCGAGATGGGGGAGGAAACGAGCCGTGTGGGAGTGAGCTGGTGCATCCTGAACCTGGGAGGCACTGGGAAGAGGTGGGTCAGCTTCGGCCGTCACATCCAGCAAACCTCTCAGTGGGAGTGCAAGGGGAAGAGTTGGCGCAAAAATAAATGTTGCTATTACTTGTGTGGAGGTGGAGTGGGGCACTGGCTTTAAATGAGAAGCTTGAGCTGACTGAATGAAGCTGCAGGGGAAAGGTGGGACTGAAAGACACCAATTAGAGGAAATTGTGAATATGTTTGCAGCTCCCCTTTGTGAGCTGGCAGTGTGTGCTGGGACAATCTCCATATCGGCTGGGCAGAAATGATGTAGGAAGAGTCATGTATTCCAGTAGTCATATGTCATAGGAAAGTTCCCATGGCTGAAAGCTGTGTCATAGCTGGATTATTCTGACACTTGTAGCAGGCATTATAGTTAAAATTTATATAGTTGACTTGACAATTTTCTTCAATTCTCAGAACTTTCCTCCTCTCAAATTGAAATCTGGTAATGGAGAAAGACGCAAATTTCAAGTGAATTTTGTTTTAACAGTTTGGTGGGTTGGTTTTGGTTGATTTGTTTGGGGTTTTGTTGGTTTTTTGGGGTTTGGTGGGGTTTTTTTTAACTAAGTAATTTTTTTTTAATTGAAAGCTTCTACCTGCACTAATGATTGATTCTTACTTGCACTGAGATCTAGCCCAATGGGTTGAGTGCTTCACAAACAGGGGCAAAGGAGAGCCTGCTCTGAGCATCTCTCTGCCTTGGAAGCTCAGGGACAAATGATCTGCTTTGGAGGAAAATGAGTGGTGTGTTAATATTTTTTCAAATAGGAGTTTAAATTAAAAACATGTTAAACAGTGAAATTGCAGGGGAAAGGTAACACAGCTTTGAATGTGACCTGCAATTTATTCTCCCTATAGATGATATGCTAAATCTGATGGCTAACAATGACTGAATGAGGAGTAAGACAGCTTCTAGGTAACTTGGCAGGTGATTTTCAGAAATAAATTCTTTTTCTCAGGCAGATGGGATTCCCTCTGTAAGGAAGGAATGTTCATCTTCTAATTTTACAATGGGAAAATGCTTTTGGTCACAGAAAGCTAAATGAGGAGTTGAACACAAGTTTTCTTAGATGAAAAACCTTTCTTTGCTCGTTCGTCTTAGACTTCAGGGAACATTTGTGAGTCATGAACCAGGATCCACTGGGTTGGGCAGTACCCACTTCCAGCTCAAGGACTCTTAAGCAGGTTTAGGGTGTCAAATAAACAAAATTTATGTATCATTCATATTTCAGAAGAATACACGTGACTGGTATATTCATTGGGTAATTTTTTTCTATCAAACCGAATGAATGAATAAGGAGTTGGTGTATTGGACAAAACACTATGTTTCTGAAGTAGAGACAAAAAAAGGAAAAGTGGGGTAGAAAAGAGGAACTATTTTATTAGGCTGCAACTTGCATTCTTTATTTGGCATCTATTTCATTATCTCCTATTTCCTGATGATAACATAATGTCCTTTCTTTTCCTGTTACCCAAGCACTTTACAGAACATGTGTTGCATGCCTGTTGGCAGTCACGGACAACTTGACATTCATGGGTTCTTTTTACATGAATTCACATCAGTTCTTCAAAATACTCCCCCCCTCACCAGCAGAATACAACTCCCCGTTCCCATCACTGCATTGCACACTGAAGAGCGGTACGTGTTACCTGCAACAGGTTTTAAGGCTACAGATCCATTTGAGTGCACTTGGACTGAGCTTTTGTTCTTGGCTATTACTCTTTTGGAAGCCAGTGGGTGCTCCTGGTGCTCCTGGGGGCACGAGAAAACCTGTGCCTTTCCAGGTGTTGCAAGGAAACAACTCTGTTTCAGTTTCTTCCCAGAGTGGGTTTTAAACAGTAGATTTAGACAAACTGTAAGGTGGATGTCTCACAGTGTTTTGTGAGCAGTTTGAACATGCTCTTTATGTGACACCAAGAGATATGTTCCCTAGCTCATGTCAGGCATATTTCCATATGGAAATATAAAGCCAAGCTGACATCTGCTCTTAAACTTGCTGAGACAGATTCCTCTTCACCCTGGAGACCCAATTACCATCCAGTCATGGTTCCTCCTCTGCTGGACAGCACACAGCTCCCCCCATTTGGCAGTCATGGATCTTGGAAACATCACCAGCTCTGAACTGCTATGACCCTCCTCTCCCACCTGGTGCGTGGTCGCACTGTCTATCCTGGGCCCTTAGTGAGAGGCAGAGATATGTTTTTGCAAGACGATACACCCACTCTCCTTTTCCACAGCACTCTGTCTCTTTGCTGGGAAAGCTCTGCTTATAGCTTATAGTGTCTGCTTATAGTGTCTGGCTTGGTTTGACATGGCCTTACCCTGCATCTCAGCCCTTTTGTTTCTAACATGTGGGTTGTAGTTGTATGGATCCACACCAAAGAGAGTTCTTTACACTTTCTCATAGGTAATGACCTGACTGAATCATCACTTCTGAGGTCAATGGCCGGGTCTCCAATTACCTGAATCTATCCCTTCCCTATCTTTTGTTTCAGTCACAAAGCAGATGCTAAGTATCTCATCCTTTCATCTCAACCTGTCATCTTCTTTGAGGTAACAGGGAAGATACAAGTACATTATCACTTGTAACAATCAGTGACTTCTTTTCACTGGGTTTGGTTCAGTGCAGGTCCACAGTAAATGTCCACATTTTCTGAGTGATGAAAGTTCTCTGAGTTCAGTGAACTCAGTGTCAGGTTTGACAGTTCACCAGTAGAGACTGTGAAGTGGTGAGATTTTGTCACTTCAACTCCTGCCTTATGTCCAGAAATTTTTTCCCCAGTTTTTCATTATTTTTTCCACAATGTATATACTGGATTGGGATTGTTGTGCATGTGTTCTTTGCTGCCCTACTACCATTCTTCTTTTTGTCTGGACTGGACTAGTAGATATGAGGGCTTTTTTTGAGACTTGTTGATCAACAAAGATGAAACTGTTACCTGGACTTTCTGCAGAGTAATACTTGTTTCTTCTATGAATTTATTTTAAGAGAAGGCTTTCTGGTGCCTCCAAACAGTGCTGAGTGGGCATCTGTGTGAACACTAGTATCTTTGGGCATCTAGTAGAAGTATCTAGTCTGCTTTTTCACTTCAGTTTTCAGGTTAAAATAACAAACACAAAATCCTGAATTTGTCAGATATCTGATTCTGCCAGTGGTCACAGTAGTGGTCAAACACACCTATCAGATTTCCCTGCTTTTCAGGCACCAGTCCTGGCAGCATTCACCAGAGAACTGCTGTGGTAGTTATTTAACTATCTACCAGCAGGCCCTGAGCTGCTGAAAACCACTTTTTCAGTAAAAATGTTTTAAAGAATTAATATATGGATATCAGATATTACTATGCTGAGCAAGAAGTTGATGTACACATAGACAGAGAAAAATTATATTTTATCTGTAATGTATAGATCATCTATTAATGAGCAATGGGTCCTGAATTGCTAGTATGTGGAAATTAAACTTAACAATATACAATATCCTACTAAATCCCCCCATATTCTCCCTCTTTTAAGCTACTTTCAGGGAGAAGTACACTTGCTAGGGTAAGTCCATACTTTTATTTTGTGTATGTAGATATTAAGACATACCTTGTCACTTATGTTTCTTACTAAAGGAAGTGACTAGATCTGAGAAACACTTGTGTGGGAATGTGGAGAATGACTTACAATCTTAACTGTTTTCTAAACAGAATCCCAGGGGAAAAAAAAAGTTATGTTCCATAGAATTTATCATATAACAATATCACATTACATATCAGTTAAACTAGCAAACTGCTCTTTAAACTTTCTTAACATGGCTATGCCTTTTTTTCCTAATCAAGCACCATCTTTGACATAAAAATTGTATAGAAACAGTTTTCCTGCCTTACAATTGTAAAGTTTGAAGGATTCCTTTCATAATCTTACGGCACATTACTTTTGCAGAGCTTCAAGGCATGGGGCCTTAGTGAAGGGAGATTAATGTCAAGAGGGTATGGATAATAGAAATGTCCCTTTAACAGTATGCCCAGCCCTTGCAGCCAGGGCAGATTTCACACGTGAATCCTCTGTTGGTTCCTACAGCAGCAAGTGAGTGTGAGTTTGGGACAATCTGGTCTAAGAATAGAGACTGAAGAACATGAAATTTCTGTCCATCAGAGTTTTCTGTCTCATCTGGAACATCTAGTGCCTCAGTGGTGGGAAATACTGTGGCAATAAGGAGGCAGAGGAGAAGGTCTCTAGCTGCCTACGCTTTTCCCCATAAAAGTACACCAGCTGAGTGCAATGATTGGAACATGGGAGACCTGAATAAAAGAACACCTCTTGTCCCTTTTGCACTATGTAAGCATAGATCTTTGGCTAGGGCACCTATTGTAGTGAACAGTGAGCAGCTGCTGCTATGCAATTGAGAACTGAAGTCTATTTAGAGAAATAATTGCTTTAGTTTCCAAGATGCTCCTGGAAATAGGATCTAAATTTCTCATTATAGTCTTACCTGGCAAAATACAGTATGTTCTAAACAATAATTAAAATTCTTAAATTAAAAACTCTCAAAGAAAGCAGGTCAGTCTTCCAGGTTTGCAATGGAGAAAAAAGTAGGAACAAACAATCCTCTTGTAAAAGGGAGAATATTATTTGTGTCCCATTCTCTCATCGGAGTGAGAAATGGAACACCTGCGCTCGTCCTCTCTGGAGTAGTGCTTGGGACTGTATTTTTCACCTGGAGTACTTTTCCTTCGAAAGGAAAAAGTCAAAACTAAAAAGAATCTGGATGCTTTTGTTTTTCCAACCCATCCTACAGGATATGATGTAGGGTACTGTATTTTCTACATTTATTCCCAATTAACTAGTCTATTTTGGTAATTCTGTTTTAAGTTGTCCCTTCATAAATTGCTTTTAAGGTATAATGCTTTTCAAATGCACCTGAAATTATGCATAGTTTTAAAAGTGTAGGCAGCTCTAGCATCTTGCTGTTCCTTGCATCTTGCTCTTAAATGCCAGTGTTCCTTTCTTATGCTGATGATCTTCGTGGTACTTTTTCAGAATGGCAGAACTGAGAGCATGCACAGTGGAGGAACACAGGTAGGCCCCTTGTGTAAATACACAAAAAAAGCATTCATATGAATATCATCTTAGAGTCACTTCCTAAATACTATCTAATACTGGGAATCAGAACATTGGTTAAGAGGTTGCTAATTCTGAGAATTCATCTCCTGCATTTTGTAGTTAAGAATTTCTTCCCTTTTTTTGGTGCTTCACAACAAAGATTGTAATACTTGCAACCTCCCTTTTAAGTGTGGCAGCAGGACTAATGTTCTCTAAGGTAGTTCAGCTGAAAACCAAACTTCATTACATGTCATCCAAGTTCTGAACCAAACATATATGCCATAATTTGTATATCAAAAATAGATGGCTTAGCATTTTAGGGCTTCACCTTCTACCTTTTTGTTTCCTTTCTCCCTTCCTGTTCCTACTAGCCCAGATGCTTTAGAACTGAGAACTTCAGGATTAAACCCTCAGCAACAAAAGACCTATTTCCAGAATTTTTATTTTGTTTGCACATCTGTCCTTTGAAGTCTTGGGTTTTAAATGAAAATTCTACAGTGAGTTCCCAACAATCCTCTCTTACTTTGAGTGTTCACTCAACTTTTTCCAGAAGAATGGATCACTCATTGGTCTCACAGTTCTCAGCTGAAATGAAGCCATGTGAGCGATTTTTTAAAAAACACTGGTTTTGATGACTGAGATAATGAATTTTCAGCCTTTATCTCTTAATCCACTGGCTGATGCCATACCAAGATGTGAATATCTAGGAAGAGTGCCAGCTGGGCTTCTGCTGCGTGAAGCACAATCTTTCCCTTTACTGTTTATCACACCAAGAACCACAGTACCATCTTCCTCTATGTGGTGAGCCTCCTGATGTGCTACCAGCTGAACTCTGGTGCTGGCAAGGGGCCCTTGGGGACTCCTGTACCATAAAGGCTAGTTGTGGAGAGAGCTTTAACATCTGCTGTCTGAACTGAAACATTGCCATGAGATTCCTTCAAGTGCAAGGGAACTAATCCTGCCGTCTTGTTTCAAATGAACCACATCTTTTGAAGGCAGGAAAAATGTATACAATCTGAGTAGACTAGGTAATGCTTTGCCAGTGAAAAAATAGCCTCCAATTACAACACATTTTGTTTCTGTGATGCTGTCTTGGAGAAGGACAGTGACAATCCCTCTTTAGTAATGCAGTATCAATGTTGACTGCCAGTGGAGCTGAAGAGTTGTGCTCACCTGTGTTATACCACAGAGCAAAATTAAATTATTGGGAAAGGAAAGGGAAACATGGAGAATATTTTATAGTACATTCCTATGGGCCATCTCAGTTATGAAATATATTTTCATGGCTTGCCTATTTTCCACCAATGCACACAGATAAGACAGATGGCTCAGTCTATTTTAAAAATTGCTGGAGAAGCTCTTACTTTTGTGAGCAAAGTCAGTCTTCCCAATAACTGAACAAGTACAAGTCTAGATAGGAGTTTTCCACTGTACCCAGGTCTCCTTTGCCTGAAAGACTTGAAAAGGAAAAATGTGCAGACAGGTGTATGTGTAGGTTGTCCTGAGCAGCAAAAATGAAAGGGAAATCAGTCTTAAACTAGTGGCAGGGCAGTAACCTGCCAGCTCTCAGATCTATGCTTATGTTGAAAATCTGTTCATTTACAAGGTCTTAAACCTGTTCTGTAATTTTTCATTATTCCCTCCACCAATTTTTTGTATCTCAGATTGTCGGAGCATATTGCAAGGGTGCCTGCAGGGATTGTGAGCTACATCAGCTAACGGTGAGAGGTGTGGGTGATCAGCATCTCACAGATTTGGGCTCTTCTACCAAGACTTAATTGACTGGAGTCAAAGAGCAAGTGCAGAACACTTACACCACAATCTGAGTCAGAGTTCTGTCTGCCTTGAGTGATGCTGATAGGAGTCATAAAGGTTTAAATCCACCTTGTGCTTCAAAACCCCAGCACCAAAATTCACCAGTTTACTTGTGAGCTAAGGGAGACTCAAGAGCAGTTAACATGTAAGCAAGCTGATCTATAATTACCCTAAGAATCAGCTTGAGAGCATCTTTACTGATATAAAATGTAATAGCAGTATTACATAAGCACAGCAACAATAGTACGTCTCTAAATGGTTTCAGACTGCTTCTTTTGACAGCTGTGGTAGAAAATGGATCACTCGATGGTCATGAAATGAATATTTCCCCTAATCAGAATGGAGAGCTTTATTACCCTTATAATTACTTGTTTAGCAGTCACTTATTAATTTTTTTTTTAGTCCATGAGCAATAAAATGGACCTGTTTATTAAATAACATTTTAATTGGGAATCATTTTTAACATGTGCCAAGCTCTTAATGTTTTCTTGTATGCAATTACTTAGATAAATGCTTGTGTTTCTGATAACTCCACTGACACCATGAGCCAAAGTAAGCCTTCCCTGTTATACAGCTCATATAACAGGCTCCAGATGCCTTATCTTCCCTCAAACAGCTAATTTTTAACATACTGCAATAGAATATTGCTTATTTTACTAAATAGCTTTTACAGACTCCTGATAGATACTGTGTATTTACAGCTCATTTGAATTCAAATGTACTATTTTTGCTCACTGACTGCACTGGAAAACTTGCATTTAAACACTTTTTTTGAAATTTCACATTTTCATTAAAACACACCTCAGAGGCAATGTTGACAAATTATTTTGCAAATGTCTGCATACTATTTGGCCATGCATAAAACTTGTTTAAAACATTATGAATGTTGATGTAACGCTGAGTAAATATTTTAAGTGTTGATCTCAAAATGAAATAGTCATGATCATTTTTAGGAAGTGAAAAGGTCTTTCTTTTGTCTCTTTCACAAAATCTGAACTTCTGGGGTTTTTGTTTGGTTTGGGGTTTGTTGTAGTGTCTTCTTTCTTTTTTTTCTCTGTTTTCTCCTATTTTTTTAATGAGGATCAGCACCATTAGGGTGCTTGCTCGTTTACACAGAGATATTAGTGCAGTTTCTTCTTTTGTCCTGAGACTGAAACCCTTGCTCAGGTCAAGCTGAGATGGCTGTCCTTTCACTAACACAGAACATGAGTAGATCAAATACCCTGTCTTTGTTTGTGAAAGTAGAGCCCTCTTTGGCCACATAGTGCTCCCAGAGTTGGTATAGGTATTAGGCTAAGGAAGTATACATTCTTGTAATGGCATGTGACCTACAGATTCCTTGCCTAGTGCCAGCTGATTTCAGCAGGCCTTCGCAGATTCATGCTCACCAACATTTTCTAAATACATATTTTCCAGATTTCCTATTTCTTCTCTGGCTTTTCCATACAGTTTTGAGGCTAAAACTGGCCATCATACATAGCAATACAAATTGTCTTCTAAGACTCAGTTCCAAACATGGGCTCGTATTTAAGTTCTTCATAATTTTTAGGAGTGTCAACCTTGTGTCTCGGAGCTATCTGGAATACCAGCCATTTAAAAGTCAGCACAATTTCACCAGGAAAATTTAGCTACGGTGAGGCATGCCTATATAAGGGAAGCCATGTGTCCTCTGCTTTTAATGAAAAAGGTTTCTTTGGGATTATTCTAGTGTATGGGAATTACCATTTCTCAGTAAGCACGGGATGCATAAACCCAGTGTAAACCCAGTTTTGAAGGAAAAGTGAACTAAGGGTTTGAGCTGACTTAAATAAGAAACACATTCTGTTCTGAAATGAACATTTCCATTCGCTTACAGGAACAAAGGAAAGAAGAGGAAAAAAACAACTGAATTTTGCTGAGGACTGGCCCAACTGATGGCTTGTCTGAATGTCAGATACATAAAGCAATTTGCAAAAAAATGATGGGTTTTCCTTGATTTTGTGTTCCAGATCCTTATTCCTGTGGCTTATTTCTTCTTGGCTTTTTCTTTGGTTGAGTTCTAGCCAGTCTTGGGTGGTCAGTCTCATCATCCCTGATGATTTTGCTCAAGTGTTCTCTGGTAATAGTTGTATTCTAGAAGCTCTGGACAAAATAAAATTACCTTTGATTCTCCCAAAAGGATAATCCTTTGACTGGCATCACTTACAAGTGAAGTCTTGTTTACATTGATATTTCTGTGTATTTTCTCCCAGTTTATGTCATGACAAAGGATGGTGGAACTGAATGCACATATTTCATGTGGTTAGAAATGAGCTTTGAGATCCACATCTGGACCCTGGGGCTTCTTTGGCCTTTTTGGAAATTCTCTTCTACACAAAGGTGTCACAGTGTTGAATTAAAAATGGTGATTCAGAATTTCCCTAGACTACTGGCAAGTAGGGCAAATATTATTGTCTTTGTGATGTACTGCCTAATTCCCAGGAGTAAGAAAAACACCATCTTATTGTCTCTGTTGTTGTCAAAGCTCTTTAGAAGATTTCTAAGCTGACTCTGAGGTTAATCAACCTTAGTTTTAGTGGAGAGCTATAGTGTCACTTGAGTGCAAAAGCCACAAATATTTGGGCAGTGTTGCTAAACTCAAAACCAGATCTACCAAGGTCAGTGCATGAGGAGGGAAGCAACTCAGCTCTGCTCATGCTGGCTGTCTTACGATCCTTCTCTTCATCAATTTCAGCTGCTAAACTCAAACTCAAACTCAAGCTCAAACAGCCCTGAAGTCTCCCTTGATAGTTTAGTTTTACCCTACAATGTCTGCTTTTCTTCTGACAAAACACAGCAGAAGTTCCTCCTCTCACCCTGCTTCCTGTTCTCCGCACACAGATTTTTATCTGATCGTCCCGGTTACAGCTCTAGGAGACATAGGTTCAAGTTCCCCATCTGTCTGTGAAGAGCAGACTGTATTTGTAGTAAGGGAACATTGTCATTTGATTGAACTGCTGAGGTATTGGCCATTTAGGGCAATGCTGTCTCTGCCTTGCCTATGAAATCCTAACAGCTTTCAATAAGTGAGGAAGAGGCTTGAAGCTAGGTCCTGTAGCCCTGTGCTTTTCCTGACTCCACACGACTGCACAGGAGTTGCAGGGATTCAACCAGCAGGGTGCACAAGTAAATCTGCTCAGGCAGAGGAGGGATGTCTCTGTGGATGCACAGCCTGTGTGCAGGGTCTCTGAGGGTAAGGCAGGGCCCTGACTTCACTGAGGAAACATAAACCGAGGGCCTGCCAGACTGAGGTGGGAGATGAGTCTTGATTTGAGACTCTGGATGGTCCTACTAAGTTGCCTAAGCATATAACAGCAACATAAATGTCAGTTTAAGACCTTTTGTTCATCAGCTTCCTTGACAGTTGAGCCTGAGGCTTGGACCCTGCATATATCTGAGCTTCTTCTTCCTCTCTGAAAAAGCCTCCTGATGTGAAGATTGCCTTATCATGACAACCTCAGCTCAACTGAGTGTTTGGAGACATTCTTTAGACAAGATAAGTTTCCTTTTGGCAAGAAAAAAAAAAAAAGAAAGAAAAATGAGGAACACCGGTGCACTAAGAATTAATAGAAGCTTTTCTTCTTAATCTGTTTTAAGGTCTAAGAGACTGCTACCATGTCTAGCTGTTCTGTTTCAAGGAGGGAGGCAAACAGTGCTTGTCAAACTTGACTCTGAAAAGACACTAGCTTTTTCTGAGGTGGTACTCCTCAGTTTCCATTGCACTGGCTTGTCCTATTTTAAATTCGTAATGAAAGAAAAAATTCTAAAGCTGGTAATCATGCGCCTTCCTTGTATAAAAACACATCTTGTTTTTATCATCAGTAACCTGTACTACACAAGAGCTCTGACACATACATTTCAGGATAGATTAGGAATTGCCTGCTCTATTTGCATAACATTAAAATCACTGTCTAGATACAGAAAATAAAATGAATACCTTCCTGATTCTTTAGTATGGGCTTGCGTGAAAACGATTTTACCTTGCCTTTTTTTTTCTTTTTTTTTTTTTTTTTTTTCCATGAATGCAACAGCCCCTCTCTTTATTTAGTATATTGGAAGAGAAGTATTTGATAGCTGAGTGAGGGGACACCTATGTAATTCATTTTTCTGGCAGACTTGGACAGCATGCTTACTGCATTTTAAAAAAAATGGGGAGAAAAAGTGTAGCAAGAAAGCATATGGAGTGTGTGACAGCCTGGCCCTGAGTCCCCATCATTCCTTGCATCTGCCATAAGCCAACCGCTCATCTTTCCAAACCACAGGCTTGTGGGTAATGAATGATATGATTTCCTCTGTCTTGTGTTTTGTGTTTGTGCTTCAAGGAAAGCAACCCCCTCCAAAACTCTACACACTTAGTTAATCAAGACAGTATTGGCTTCTCTCATCCTACTGAAGTGATTCTTGCAGTGCTGGGAGAAGCAGCTGTAGGCTCCATCTTCTGTCCCAAGCAGTGTTCATCATCATTCATGTTTTTCTTGATTGCTTTGGGCTTTATCGTTCTTCTGACTACTATATAGAGCCCTCATCCACTGAGGAAAAAAAAAAAAAGGAAGTGGAGCTCATATAATCTGATTTCATACTAGTATAAAATGTTTGGTATTTCACTTTCTTGGGAAAATAATTCACATATTGCAAGGCAAAAAACAAAATCAAGACTTTTTTTTGTGGCATTTATCATCACTGTTTTCTATTGAGGGCTCTTAAAATGCTGACTGTATGTCTCTAAGTGTTGGAAATAATAGATATTTTACCAAGAGAAGTAAGGCTACCCGAATGTTGAAAGTATTCGTATACTGATTTCTTATGATTGGAAATAACATAGAGCTTATTCTTCAAACAACCATCTTGTAGTCCACACAAAGCCTTTCCCACTACATTATAACTATAAATTTCAGTCTTTCTATAACTATTATTAAGCAGGCTGTTGTTTTTAACATTAAGAAACCTTAATTCTGGTTTCCACAAGGCCAGAGATGAAAACTTTGAAACAACAAAGCAAATGGTAGAATCAGGAGCCATTCTCAGTGAGGAGCAGCATGGGTGAGAGAACAAAGATTGTTGTTTGAAAAAGAAATTGCTGAATGATGGAGGCAAGTTGCAAAGGCCCATTGAATAACAGAGTTTACATTCTGATAGGCAGTGAGAGATTATAGGCAGTGAGAGATTATAGGACAGAAAGAATTAAAAAAAAAAATAAAAAAATCAGATTAATTCCTTTTTAAAGTGAATGAATTACAGATGAAGGTATCTTGGAAAAATATTTTATTTGGTTAAAGGGGCAGGCAAGCATAATGACCTCTGTATCCGTATTCTGAATGAACATGAAGTGCAACTTGTCATGATTTGAAGACAGAATATTGCAGCAATCAAGATACAAGGGGATGAGAACTTGGAGTTAGCTGTTACTATTGTTGGATGTATACCCAAGATCATTTTTTAGAAATGTGAAATAGTTTTCAAGTATTTGCAATAGTCTGAATGTGAAAAGCATGAGAGGGTTCTGAGTTGAGGATGAGGGGTTTGGGTGACAGTATGAGAAAAGAGACAGGATGCTGATTTGGTGTACTATGATTCAGAAGGAGGTCGTGGTCAGAACTCAAGGGAGGGAAATGACACCTGTTTTTGCACTGTTGAACCTGGGTTCAGAGAAATATTCTGAAAATCATGTTAGAGAAGGGTGAACTTTCAGTTTGGACAGAAAATTACAGAAACCAGACAGAAAAGTCTGGTTGATCAGTCTGTCAATATGGAATTGCTAGCTGAAATTTTAATTTGAAAAGTACCATGTATCTTCTTATTTTGGAGGTGGAGTATAGGGAGAAGAGGTCTAGGACAGATCCCAGAAACCTGCCCACAAGAAAAAAAAATAAAAATGGTTAAAGAGCAAAAGGGATTTCCAAAAAACTAAGAGGAGAACCTAAAGTCAGTATTGGTTTTGAAGTCATCAAGAGAAAGGAGGTAATACTGAAGGATATAAATAGGGCAAGAAGGAAGGACAAGAATAAGCAAATTTGGGCTCTGAAAATTGGCTGTAAAGTGATCATTAGAGATTTTGACCAGAACAGCTGGGGGTGGTGGGGAGAATATCACTATATCCTTGCCCATACTGATAATACTTCACAGGCATCTGCTTTCAGCCACTGTGTGAGACAGAATATCAGGTTAGATGGTCCTTTGATCTGACCAAATTCAGCTGTTCCTAATTTCAGTGGAGTAAAAGGTGCAGAAACTAGATTAGACACTCTAAGGGTGGAAATGGAATACAGGAAATCTTATCGGTGCTTGCAGACAGTGCAGTCAATGTGCTCAGATGTGAAAGGGAAATGTAGGAGGTAACTAGCCAGGCAAGGGAAGTCAAGGATGGGAGAGCCTGCTGCAGAACTGACATGGGAACAGGGGAGATGGATTAACACAAGTAATGAAGGCAGTAAGAATGGGTGTGAGGGAGATCGAGGGAAGATTTGGTGGATGGAGTTACTGGGGAAACTGGAAGAATTAGGGGAAAATAACTGGAAAATTCCTGTGTCTGTGGGAGTGGTGAAGGAAAGTTGCAGGACATGAAGGAAACAAGTGGTGTTATTAGGAGTGTAGAAAATTCACCTTTGCAAATTTTAAGTGCAATTGACGTCATCTGTTCTTTGCCACCCATTTTATTAATTAAAGCATGCAATATAAGGAATGTTATGCTCTTAGAACTTGCAGTGCTTTGGTCAAACAGCTGTACAGAGATGACCAATTGCTACAGTGGCCTGAGAATAAGTAAAGAAAGTACGAATCCCTCAGTGTTTTGGACTTACCTAAAGGGCTGCCAGGTGGGTTCCTTTTCCACTCCCCTGGGGCTGCTGGATGGGTTCCTCTTCCTACACTGCAGCAGCAGCAGCCAACTTGTCCTCCACTTGAACTCCACTTCCCTTGTCAGTGGGAGACTGGGTGCTTAGTCCTGAACGTTTCAACTCAGAGTTCAGAAATCCAGGGTATAAAATGGATTGACAAGTACTGGGAGGTGTGCATTATACTTAACAATTCCACTGGAAAAAGTACTTTTGGTGACTATTTCCCCCTCTATGGCCTAATTGAATATTGGAACCTGTGCCAGTATACACTGGCCTTCCTTTAGGCAGTCTGAAAATTCCATCCTAGCCAAAAATAGCAACCTGATGGCAACAAATGTCAAAGTAGTGGCATAAATGTATCAGATTAATTTGGTACATGTTTTCACCTGGAAGTACTGGAGGCTGAAAACAGAGGCTTCCCCTCAAAAGCCAAACTCAGCAGACAGCTTTTTTTGTCTAAGTATTACTGCAGTAGGAGAGAAATTAGAACCCAAATTACATTTCTTTAGAGGGTAACAGTAGTTTTTTATTACTTAGTTACACATTTATTCAGAAGATAAATTAAAAGGTGTGTATGTTCATGAATCCTTTTACTTCCCCTGCCTTAATGTAGTTAATAATCCAAAGTTACTTTATTTTTGTAAAGCATCTTTATTCTTAAATGTTCACAATGTGACAGTGCTTCTCATACTTCTTTTTTTTCCCAAGTCTTCATTGAAGAACTGCCACTGACAGAATAAACATAAAGGGGTTCTGTTAGCTTGCTTGATTTTGTATATTTAAATAGCATTTTTAACTTTGTTTCCCTGTGAATTTTTCCTTGAAATATTACAATTTTCAGTCTGAGATTTACTAAGCCAAATTCTCACTTAGAATTGATCATACTAGCACTCTCATGGCTGTCTAGTTTTGCATTAATAAAGTGTGGAATTTATTTATGTTTTGGAGTGGAAAGTTTGGGGTTTATTTTTGGGTTTGTTTTTTTTTTTCTTTTTTTCTTTAACCTGTAATGGCAATGACAAGAACAACAAAGTGTCAGCAAAAGCTTTTTTATTAAACAATTTCTACATGTATTTGTAATAAAGAGGAAAAAATATGAAAATGTGCGGGTTACGAAAATGTTGAAGTTCTGAAACAATGGTCAGATTCTCACATCCTCTCTTATTTCAAAGTCAGGCTATCAGTTGCAACTGGACAATAGTTAGGATGCAGAGCTTGAATAACACAAAACAGGTCCCCAGATTCCCTGGAGATTCATACCTGTTGTTTAAACATACAGACAAAGAAATATTCCAAGCAGTTAAAAATAACAAAAAAGCATAGAAATTAATGTGGAATATTGACTGCTTCAGAGTTCAGCAAGCATCGCTGTTCTGATTAAGAAACTGGGTCATATACGTAGATGTTTACTAAGCTCAGCAGATGTGAGTGATAGTATTTTTTGAACCTCCTATGCAGCATTTTACATGATCAGTCTGAGAGTTTTTTAAAAACCCTGAGCCCCACAACTGTTGGCGGTAAGCAAGAAAAGTGTTCTCATTTGCTATATACCCACTTTTATCCAATTATTAAACAAACTTTTCCTCTATGTAAGAATAAGTGCTTATTGATTTAAGAAGAAACAGGCATATTGATCCAAAGGGAAAATACACTGTACATGTTGATCAATATTTACCTTGCAGGACAAAACATCCTGGTATTCACTTCAAGGCATCAATATATACATATTACTGGATGTTTGTGTCATTAAGTCAGGTAACTGGGCTAGATTTCCATCTAACAGTATAAACTTTCTTAATGATTATTTTTCTAGTCAAATATTAGCGTCTAAAGGGAAGAAGGAGTTAGAGAACCAGAAAAAGAATAATTGTTCACCTCCCTTGAGATAAATAATACTTTTCATTAAACTCAGCTGATACCTATCAAGAGCCACTAGACTGATTATATGATACAAGCAGTGAGCAATACTCCAAATTCCTCCTAAAAGTATTTACCTGTACCAAGGTAAAACTGGAAATCTAAGCATAAATATATGAAGATATTTAGGTGCCTAGCTTATAATTAAGTTTGCTATCAATCAGCTTGTACAAGAAGAAGCTGTTGCCTTTTAATTTCCAAGTATGGAGCATATCTGAGTCCCAGAATACCTTTAAAAATTCTGTGCAATCCAGGCATCACTGGCTTCTCTCTCTTACAGCCTTGTTGCAGGCCAGGGGCTTCTTCTGGCTAGAATTCATTGACATAGAGCCAACCATAAATTATACAAAGATAAACTAATTATAGTGTAATGGGGCAGTCATGGTACACATTTTTTTTCTCTGACATTTCTTTTCTGTCCCATAATAGCTCTAACACTGGGTTAATCATTTTTATTTAAATGTTTTCTTTATGGCTAATTTCACCCTAATATCACCCATCTCCATCTTGAGTCTCCTGAGGTGCTCGCTATGAAGGACACACCCAGGGAAGGGGCAGGCATGGGACAAAGACAAGTTGTGACAACTACACAGTTAATGTGTATTCTGGACATGATCAACACCATAATGAAATGTATAATACATGTTACTTCATAGCAGAATAAATAAGGTGATCCTCTCTTCAAACTACCTTTATTATATCCTCCCCTAGGAAATAAGCTGTGGATCCCTTCTGTATGGTTTTGCCCAGGTGGGACACTTCCTAAGCCTGCCTGTAGCTGAAATTCATGTTTGAATTCTCATCACCTTGTGCTTCAGTCACCTTTCACCTTGTCTCTCACCCTTGTCAGAGACAACCCTGGCCTCTCCTGTTCGTGTCCATTGAAAATGCTGAAAACATCATAGTATGGGGACTTTTTATCTCTCTGGGCTCTCTATCCTTGGTTTAATCTAATACATACTTACTGTACTTCTGGGAAGGTCTTGTATCCTGCATCACTCTCCCCAGCCGTTTGTTCTCTTTTGAAATCATTACTTTCCTCTTGCAGGGCTGGGAAGGATTTATCTGTATGTACTATCCCAGATAATTTATTTTCTCTCTTGAAACCGTTTTTAGCTGTGGGATAACAGAAACTATACAAACAATACAAAACTTGACAACAGCTACACTGACACTGCACTTCAATCCCTGGCCTATTTATTTGCCTGATAGGATCTCACCTCTTCCTTGAGTTCCCTGAACTGTGTGTAGCTGCTGGTTATCCGTTGTCTGACCAAATATGGGTTGTGAACTGTTTGCACACTGCCACACATGATGGAGTCCTAGACCCTGAGTGACATCTGTTTGTTTTCAGGTAATGAAAATAATAAAAATAATTGGAAATACAGTTTCTTAGAACCCAGGCTTATAAAGCTTCTTACCTGCCCAATGAGCATGCCCTCACCTGGATGAAGGGAACAGACACAATGTTCCCTACCTATGCTGTGCATCCACTGGAGTAAGCAGCTCTACACTGGGAGTCAGACAGATGCATTGGTATCTTCAAGCTAGCATCAGGAAAGGTTTTGGTAGGGCAGGGAAGCTGCAGGCATGACGTCTGTGAGCTGCGCCTGGTCAGACAGGGCCAGTTCCAACCAGACTAAGTTGAGGCTATCAGCAGTGCTGGTGGCAGGTCTAGAAAGGGTTGAAAATGCTGCACAGCAGCTCTGAGCAAATGTGAGAAGCAGCCCTGCAGACAACAAGGCCAGTGAAGAAGAAAGGGAGCTGCTCCAGGTGCTGGAGGAGAGATTCCCCTGCAGCCCAGGAATAAGACCATGGTGAAGCAGGTTGTCCTCTTGAAGCCCATGGAGCATCTCAGTCGTGCAGTTATCCACCCTGCACACCACGGAGGACCCTGTGCAACAGCAGGTGGATGTGCCCAAAGGAAGCTGCACCTCATGGAGAGCCTGTGCTAGAGCAGGCTCCTGGCAGGAAATGAAATGCAGCCCATGGAGAGGAGCCCATACTGGAGCAGGTTTTCTGGCAGGAACTGTGACCCTGCAGGGGACCCAAGATAATATAGTCAATTCCTGAAAGACTACAACCCATGGGAAGGACACATGTTGGAGCAGTTCATGGAGTCCCTCCAATGTGATGGACTCCTCACTGGAGCAGGGGAACAGTGTGAGGAGGAAGGAGCTGCAGGGATGAGGTGCTATAAACTGACCACAAGCCCCATTGTCCATCCTTCTGCACCACTCAGGCAGGAGGCCATAGAAGTGTCAGGAGTAGTGTTGAGCCTGGGAAGAAGGGGATGGATGGATGGATGGATGGATGGATGGATGGAAAGCGTTTTTAGATTCAAGGGGGTTTTAGTTCCCACTATCCTTTTCTGTTACTAACTGGCAATAAAATAAATTCATCTCACTAATTTAAGTCTGTTTCTCCCATCATGGTAGTTGGTGAGTGCGCTCTGTGTCCTTCTCTTGACCCATGAGCTTTTTCATCGTATTGTTTCCCCATGTTGTGCTGAGGAAGTGGAGTGAGGGATTGGCATGGTGGGCACCTGGCAGCCAACTAAAGTTAATCCATCACAAGGTCACAGCTGGCTTGTCATCTGTCCAGCATAATGTGAAGGTGGAGAAGCTTCAGTCTGCCCTGCAGACATGCCCTTATAATGGAATCCTTTATCACACTTCCTGAAATTTTCAAAACATTTACGGTGTTCTCTGAATACCCTTGTGAAATTTTCTCCAAGGATCTGTGGCACAAAGAGACTGAATGGTTCACTTAAAACTGTACAGTGAACACTGTCTAAACCACTTGCTTAGACTGCAGTAGTAATCTCCAAGGGTTTCTTTATTGCTCTGTTATAGAAGACAGCTCCCCTTTAGATTCCTTAACAGAAACTCTTAACTGCTATTAAACAAAAAAGGATTTGAACAAGTGATAGAGATCACAATAGTACTCTGACTAAAATGGCACTCTGCCCACATACCTATCACCATTAAATTAAAAAAAAATCCAGAGAGGAGATGTATATCCTCAGCTATATTGAAGTGCATTGGAATAGGAAGGCAAAAAGATAAGCATACTTAAAATGGGTTTGTTTCTCCAGACTCAGGATATTTGGCGCATATGTGCAGCAAGTATCAGAAGTTATAATTCAGCACTGACTATACCCAGGGACAGTCTCCTGAGCAAGGTAGGACCTGTAGAAGATAGCAGACCTCACAGACACCAGTGTTGTTTTCTAGGGCCAGTCGAGTACACTTATGTAAAGCTGAATTGAATTTTATGAAAATAAATGTTCAGTGAAAGCAAATATCTTACGGAATG
This sequence comes from Margarornis squamiger, assembly GCA_035222235.1. Classification (NCBI taxonomy): domain Eukaryota; kingdom Metazoa; phylum Chordata; class Aves; order Passeriformes; family Furnariidae; genus Margarornis; species Margarornis squamiger. Next base: position 80,897,685 of record JAWWTY010000077.1, read on the forward strand.
AATATTAGATTCACTGGAATGTGAATATTCTTGCCACTTTTGGTCAGTTCAGAAACAACATCATATGATTCACATAATCAAATGAAACAAGGGAATGTTGAAGCATCATGCAATGCAGTTGCTAAGAAATCTTTGCTGAATATTTATCGGTAATAAATTAACTTGGGAAAATTAGGATTTGTTACTGAAGATTTTGTGAGCAGTGAACTTGGATCAAGCCTTCAAGTATTAGCAGAACTATTAATAGTTTACTCTTTCTGAAAATCAAGAGCAACATACTTCTGGCTCTTTCTAATCTGACTTCATTAGAGCTTTGTGATTTGAAAAAAAATAAGAGACTTTAAGAGATGGATTTAAAGAGAAATGAAAAAGTAAACCTCTATAACCAATATGTCAATTCATTAACACAACTCTCCATTGCTTCCTGCTCCTTAGTAGACAGCACTGAAATTGCAAAAGACTTCTTTCATTTCACCTTTGCCAGAAAATCCAACAGATATCTACTTTTAAGTTTTTGAATCTGTCTGTAAAGATACAAGTAGTGGAGGAAGAGGGTGAGCTGTCCACTTGCCAGTTAACTATCATTCTAAATTTCTAATGTCTTCCTTATTAAGTCAAGATTAAGACCAAGCAAAAATGGACTTATTATCTTTTTCCTACTTCCAGTTACCTTCTCAGGTAGGATCAATTTTGGCAGTAGTCTCTCAAGAGAAACACTTGTCAGTTCTTACACAATTTTATTAGTGGAGAAATGCTTCCTTAGGAATGTTGATCTTGAAACAGGTCTGGTATCTGACTAGCTCAGTGACGTCTTCATCTCTGCCTGGGTAGATTAGGTCCTTGCCCCTGCAGTCTTCACTCTGTAAGCAGATAGCTGTAGCACCTTCATGTAATATGTGTAAAAAACCCTCCAAAACCCCTAAATTCTTTGAACTTCAGATGCAATGGATAGCCAAAGGACAATCTCTCTTAATTTGGCCCCTTTCCTATACGTAGAAAAGTTTTACCCCACTTTTCCAAAACGAAAATCAGTTGAGAAATTTAAACTGAAGTACAGCTATAAGTCTGAAAGGGATCAAAAGAACTAACGTGTTAGGACATTTCTCTTTCTAAATTTAATGATGTCTGGAAAACAGATGAGTGCCTTTTTCTAACACAGGCTCTTGTAAAGGCAGTGTCAGCCAGAGCAGGCTGCCTAGGACCAAGTCCAGCTGGGTTTTAAATATCTTTACAGATGAATACCCAATAATCTTACTGGTAAACGTGTTCCAGAGTTTGAACACAGTAAAAAGTACTTCCTTGTGTTCAAGTGAAATTTCCATCACCCATTGTCTCTTGTCCTGTCAGTGGCCACCACTGAGGAGAACCTGGCTCCCTCTTCTTTCTTCCCTCCCATCAAGTACTTTAACGCTAAAATTCCCTTGAGCCCTCTCTTCTTCAAGCTGAACAGTCCTGACTCCCCCAGCCTTTCCTCACAGGAGAGGTGTTCTAGTCCCTTCATTGTTTTTGTTGCCCTATGCTGAAGTCTGCATGTTTTCCCTCATTTCTGATCAAAGAATTCTGCAAATCTTTTGGATATGTACTAATACAGAAATGATTGTGGTCCTGTTCTGAGGCATTTAAAGTAAGAGAAACACAGAATCATAGACAACGCTGAGTTTGAAGAAACTCACAAAAATCATCAAGTCCAGCTCTTAGCCCTGCATAGGACCATCCCCAAGAGTCACACCATGTCCCTGAGAGTATCATCCGAATGCTTCTTGACTCTGTCAGACTTGGTGCTGTGACCACTTTCCTGGGGAGTGCTGGTGTTCCAGCACCCAACCACCCTCTGGGTGAAGAACCTCTTTCTAATATCCAACCTAAACCTCTCCTGATACAACTTCAGGCCATTCCCTCAGGTCCTGCCACTGGTAACCAGAGAGAAGAGATCAGTGCCTGCCGCTCCTCTTCCACAAGGAAGCTGTAGACTGTAATGAAGTCTCCCCTCAGTCTCCTCTTCACCACACAAATAATTTTAAATTTGTAACTCTGACTAAAGCAGTTTTGTTCACATTTTTTTTAAAATCTAAAGTAACTATTGGACTTCAGTTACTGGCTCCAGATGTAAATGGAAATTGAATTTTATACATATGTTCAACGTAAAACTAGTTACAAAAAAAAAAAAAAAAAGCAAAAAAAAAAAAGCAAAAACAAGAATTAAAAATTAAAATAGTTAAAGCAGGAAGATTTTTCCATAGGCCATAGGGGGTATTTCAAAACAGAGAGACAGAATTTTTGTTTCAGTTATATTAGACTAAATCCTGCATGCCATGTTTTTATAGGCAGAGTAATTGCTGGGTGGTTTTTGAAGAAAGAAGTGTGGTTGTTGTAGCTCCATAGTTCTATCCTAGCTGAGGTTGCTGTTGCTGACATTGGTGCCTTAGTCTTCTGTAGTCAGAACTTTCTTATTGTAGAAGGAAATTGTCTTTATCTCCATCTCTGACACCAAGGTATTACTGTATGTAACTAAGTCCCTGATAAGACTGACGAGCCTGTGATCAGGAATGCCCCATTTTGCCCGACAGACTAGGCAATTCATGTTGCCTGAGAAAACACCAACAGCTTGTGATGAAGTGACACCTATAAACCAGCACCTCTGTGCACTACCTAAACATAATTAGCAATAATTATACTGTGTCTACCCTACAAAATGGAGTGCTGGTGTGGCTGGTTCCTACCTCTGCCATACTTGTCCTGTAGGCAGACCCACTGGCCAGTTGTTCCTCCAACAGATTCTTTAGGTTACCAAAGCCATCCGAGTGAAAATGCCAGAGATGAGCCAGCAAAACAAAGAGATAACAGGCTGGATGTGAGTGAGAGATACAGAATTGGTCCTGGGTCTGTGTTTAGCTTTGGTCCAGATGTGACTATGGGAAGGAAGTTTTAGAAGGGATGCTTTCCAAACAGTGATATGATAGAATGTGGGGGACTGTTGATGTCTTTGGTATGCCCCTTCCCAAGTGTTTTGTGCATGTGTGCATGTATGTGTGCATGTGCACACCCATAACCAGAGTGTTTAATTCCACTAAAATTGTAAGTACATATAAACTTGAGATGCCCCTTGCTGAATAGCAAATGTGATTCATCTTCATTGTTGCACAGTCAGTCAACAGTCATACAATATGCACCTGTCCTTGATGAAAAAAATGTCTGTAGTCACATTCAGCCTATTACAATTCCTTACTGTAAAATATTTTTCTACTTTAAAAAAAACAACCAAACAAAAAAAAACAAAACAAACCAAACCAAACCAAAACAAAAAAACCCAACCAAACAAAATGCCATAAAAAACTGAAACCTATTTACTATTCCTAAAAAGCCACTGATCACAAAGTATTAGTTATCCTCTCATCTACCTACAGATTAACATCTCACATACCTGATCATCTGCCATCCACCTTTCCTTGCGTTATTACAGCAATTGTTTATCTTGTGCTTGTGTTAGTGTCCAGAAGGCACTAAGAGTTTCTCTGGCCTCTTGGTAAAAAGCTCACAAAGAAAGAATGGAGAGGATGAGGCATGGAGAACCATAAGGGTGGGCTTTCTAATTGTACACAGGTGACTTAGAACAGCAGTATAGTAGAAGTTAGTTGAAAATACACAGACTGAAGAGAGTGAGACTTGTAGTTGAGTTCAGGGAGGTCAGTTGGTGAAGAAAAGTTGTGTGGGAGAAGAGCCTAGAGGCAATTGCCTGAAATGCTTATACATAAATGAGAAATGAGAATGATGGGAGAGATCAAGTAAAGGACAGTGGGAAGCCAATGTAAGGTAAGGTGCGAGAGAAGTGAGTAGTAAGTCTGTTCCAACAGAGGCTGAGAAGTCAGCACAACAATGCAAAGAGGAAAATTACATGAACAGATTGATGGGAAGAAAAGAACATTTTGGTGGTGATATTTTCTATTTATATGTCAGTAGCAGAGGTGGTATTTCCCATGATGTGTAAGGAAAGGAAACCATGGAATTTCGAGATGCTTTTGAGATAAAAGCATTAGAGCTTTGCTAAGAGGTGACAGACTTCTTTTCTAAAGTTAAAAAAACGTAGACTAGAGTTTAATGGATCAAAGATTCTAAACAAAGAAAGATCTATTAAATGTTAGACATTATGTGGAACTGGACCAGTGACCTTTATTATTTTTCTTATCTTCAAATAGCTGCCAACCAATGGTTTAGTGTGAGGTCCATACTTTCTTAAGGGCTTCTGGCACTGCAAAGTGTGAAGAGCCATCTGAACGGAGATTTCTGGCTATGGAAGACAACATCCATTACCCTTTTGTGCCGCTGGAAATTTACCATGTTTCTGAAAAATCTTCACCATCCTCATCTTGATCAGAACTTATGTGTTGCAAACTGAATGAGATCTACTCACCCAGTAACTTCACAATCCCTCAAGCAAACCCTCTGGACACTGTGCCCTGGCAATTCTCTGAATAAGTCAGACTAAAATATAAATTTTGTAGTGGAAAGAGAAGCACCTGCATGGCACACTCCAACTGTTGCACCTATTATGAATGCTCTGTGCTTGACACTTTTTTATTGGTTCTTAGTTTGCAAAACTTTTCTGCTGTACTTTTGTATTACCAGCACCTGCCTGGTAATGGACCAAAGCAGAATGAATGGGGAATGCTGTCCATTTTGAGGATTCAGGCTGGTAAGACTGCTGTGGGAAAGCAATAAATGGGAAATGATAATACACAGCAGTACAAATACAGTACCTCCTGCAGTAGCAATTTCTGTTTGTATTTAAGAACGAACCTGAAAGAAACTATTCACTGTGCAGCCTTGTTAGATGCTTCCACAATAAATCTGATAGCAATCGAAAAGTCTCTTTAGTAGATTTCACCTGCGATAAGATTCAGCTGGCAGTGAATTAGACAACTATAAGGACACTTTTTTTTTTGCCATACCTTGCTTATATACCTTATATCCTCTACAACCCACTTTGGTTCATCCAAAATTCCCAGTAATGTCTGCAAGAAAAGGGTTCTGAAATCTGGCTTCTCAGGCAAGTGCCTAAGTGTATATCTCCAACTATCCCTTAATGGATCTGTTTGAAGTAGCTGTGGGCTTGCTAAGCATCCCTGGGATAGTGGACCTCCCTTCAGACTGCCCATTGCTGCTCTCCCAGCAAGAAACTTAGTGTACATGAGAGCAGCCTGCCACCAGTGAGCTCAGTGCTGCCGTGGCTGTACTACTGGTTCCTCTCCAGAGCATCAGGCGTGAAAGGATCTCCCACAACATCTGCTAAGTGCAGAGAGCTCCTACAAGCTGTTAACAAACCTAAACACAGTGGGTTGCAGAGGATCCTTTACATCTCACAAGATTTGACTTTAGCAGGCTCGGCTCACACATGTCTACCAACTCAATTCTGACTTTAAAATTTGTATCAAATGTTTAATGAGATATTGTGGTTTGCAGAGTGTGAAACTTGCCTTTAAAAATGCATGCCAAATCAGTTCCCCCTTGGTGCGCTGGAGCACAGGAAAGCAGCAAACACCTGCTCAAAGACCATTCCTCAGTCGATGTCGGTCCTTTCACTTCAAAATATCCAAATGCACATATCTGTGGAAAGTGGCTGTGTTCCCTTGAGTTAGCCAGCTTCCACTTTTGAAGAAGGTATCTAGTGAAGTTCTCCCTGCCTGTATTCCCAGTCCTGCTGAGGCTGAGCTCTATCTGCTAAGCACACGGTGGCACCTTTTTGTGGATCTTTTTGCGGATCTTTTTAAAATCTCTTTCTTTTTACTGTGAGGGTGTGATTCAATAGACCAAATGCACTTGATTGGGGCGTGCAAACCTGCTGGAAGACATGGGGGTCTTCTGGAATAAATATGGGGAGAATTTGCCTACAAGTTTCAACCCTATCAAATCCATAAAGTCTACTTATAAATTATAGTAAAAGGAGGATTCTGCAACTCTTTAAAGATGCAGTGTGAAAAAATCAAAAAATTGAGAAGCACTAGGTATACCTGATTTATCTCAAGTGCACCCAGATACTATCCTAGCTTGTGAAGCACACAGCAATCACATCTGCAGAGCCTCTCTGACGGCATGAGCATCTGAAATAAATCCCCAGGTACAGTCCTACCATTTCTGTTCGAAAAGAAGCCCAGCTTAGCCTCAGAGACCTATTTTTGCTGTACAGGGCAAACTTTTAGTAAGTAGCAGAGTGTTTCAAAGAGCTTGCGTTCTAAGCTCCTGATCTTTCCCAATGCTTACATGCTTGTTTAACTTTTTGGCTCTGAACTGTCCAGTTTAAGTTCAATGAGATTACTCACATGCATAAAGTTATGCCTAAATTTTTTCTCATATGAGAGCAAAGATAAAGATAGGATGTGAGAAATTAAGTAGTATTATCCTCATCTTGCAGACGAGAAACTGAAGCACAGCAAAAAATGAGATCCTGATCCTCCACAAAGTGTACATCTTCTTAAGCATGAGTAATTTCCATCAGGTTTGCCGTGCCCTCTGGACTGAAGCATAAGGTCTGGATTTCAGTGACTGTCTCTACCACCAATTTTAAGTAAGTTACTTAAGTTCTGGTCCAGTGGTTAAAATTCAAGTGCTTAAAAAGCGCGGGACACGTTCTGCACGGGATGCGAATGCCTGGGTTGAAGTACGGGAGGCTGATCTGACCCCTTAGCTTAGCCCTGGAGCGTTACAGGTGGATGTCTCCAGCCGACGGCCCGCGGCTCTCGGCCGCATCGCTGTGCCTGCCGCCCTGGGAGACCCGAGTCCCGGCTCCGCATGAGCCCGGCCCCCCTCCCGCGGCTCCGGCTGCGCGTAGCCGGCGGGGCGCCCCGGCCGCCGCAGGTACCTGGCCAGGTAAGGCCCCTCCGCCCCGGGGGCCGCCCGCCCGCCCGTCCCAGGCAGCGGGGCGGGGGCGTGCGCGGGTGCGGAGCGGGCGAGCGGCAGCGGCGGGGGAGGGACCGGGCGCGGAGCCGCCGCCCGCGGGGCAGCGCCGGCACATGGAGCGGCTCCGCGCCGGCACAGCTGCCGCCCGCCCGGCCACGGCCACGGCCACGGCCACGGCTCCGGCCACAGCCACGGCCCCAGCGTAGCAGGTACCGCGGGGCGGGGGGTCAGCCCCGGGCGGCTGCAGGGCGCGGGTGAAGAGGGGTTGCCAGTAGCGCTAAGTGGGAGACAGCGGAGCCCGGTCATCCCATCCCATTTCATCCCATCCCATCCCTTTCCTTCCCCCCTCCCCGTCCCACCCGCTTTTTTTTTTTTTTTTTTTTTATTTGAAAACATTGAGCTGCAGCTTGTATGTAATCCAGGCGTTTTAGAGCGCTTCCTTAAAATTTCAGAGATGAGTAGCCATGAGGAGCTGGCCGGGAAGGGGTGCTCATTGATTCAAGTGCGGACGGGTGTGTGTTCGCCTCCTCGAGTCAGCCACAGCGCTTCGGTTCATTCAAAGCCCGACTTCCAATTGGTTGCGCCTGTAGTTTGCAGAGAGGAGGCAAATACGGAGATTGTTAAAACTATTAGGAAATATTAAAATTAGCAATCGCAGTGTGCCTGAGGGGAACGGCATTAGAGGAGAAGTTGCTGACTTCCGAATAGCAGTGCCACCAGAAGTTTTCCTCCTTGCCCTGCAGCCTGTGACAGCTGGAGGTTCTCTATCCTGCTCCGCAAAGTTACCCTCTGTGTGAAGGGACGGTTTCGCTCTGTAGTCGTTAAAGAAGATGTGCGTAGTTAGAAACTGTGTGTGTGAAGAAACGAGTTCCCACTGCAGCAGTCGGTTCTAAGGAAACTTTTAATTTTGTGCTTCAAGAAACCTGATTACTTCTTGGATTACTTTTCTACCTTGGTTTGGAAGGTATGGTAACACTGCCAGACGTTGTGCAAAGTATTCTGCTTTCAAAATTGTTAAAAGTTATTAAGATTGTGTCAGAAAATTTTGTAGTGTATGATTGCAAATTATCTCAAAAGTAATGTTTTGTGGGATGCAAGAATGTTATGGCCACTGGCTTAAACTGTGTAAATTATTGTAGAGGAATATAATGTTTCTTTTTACTTTTTTTTTTCCTTTCTTTCTTTTTTTCTTTTTTTTTTTTTTTTCTTTCACTGAGTCTGCTTACTTACACTTATATAAGTTTAAGCAGCGTTTTCAAAGGACCTTTTGTGGAGTTCTGAAGTTAGAATTAGAGCTTCCTGACTACTTATTTTTCTTTTCAATATCTGCATGCCACCAAGCTACATCCATATGCATTTACTGTCCAGATGTCCAAAAAAACCCCAAATGAAATAAACCAGGTATATAACCCTGATTATTTTCCATGCATTCACATTAGCAACCCATTGGCTAGACTTTAATAATTTAGTTTTAAAATTTGAAGCTGTAATGCATTGTAAGGTCCAAATCCTTTAAAGGATGCACTCTGTTAGCTTCGGTTGACTGCTCACATCAATTGTAACTCACATGCATACTGGAATACCATGTAGTATGACTCTCTATTAAGCATTATAAATTATCATTGAAAGGTAAAGAAAAAGCATATTAATATACTGCATTTAGAAATAAGTACTGAAATTCCTTTCAAATACTTGGAAGGACTTTATCTGAGTCAGCTAAGCAGGGACACATTCTGAATGGCTTGTGGCACTGGTCTCTCACCTTGCTAGTGAATCGCATAGTTTAAGGTATGTAGAGCCTTAGTGAAATAGAAAAATGAAGGATGAGATGACATTCTCATATGAAAATATAGTTGCTTCTGAATTTTCTAAACCAGATTTTTGTGCTTAGGTAACTGTTTTTTGTTTTCATCTCTACTGAGGCAAATTTGAAGTCCAAAAAATGGGAATGGATTTGCTCATGTTACATCCAGTATTCCTCTTCATGGATTAATATATCAGTAGTATACAATAGTTGGTATTATGTCTTTTTTTCAAAAGGTTCATTGCTTGCGTGCAGAAGCTTCTTTCTTATATTGGCATGCTCTGTTTTGATTTTGACTCACAAATATTTGTCTAAAACCAGAATTAAAAGTACAGGGTATAATACTTACACAGATCTATGCCCCCCACCCCCTCAAGGTACCTCAATCCCTAGAAAAGCTCTGCCAGGTTTTAGATTAATGTCTGTACACCTTATCCCATTATCAAGTCTTTGAAACTGATGCCTGGGGACATGAGAAACAAAGTGTAGAGCAAGTGCAGGATCAAGAACTCTTAAAATGATAGTTGTCCTTATCATAGTTGTCCTTAGCAGAACTGCAGGGGGAAGTGTCCAAAATACTGCAGAGCTCTGCAGTTTACTTAGTTCATGTTTCTGTTATCCCGAACTTGCTTCTGACCTCAAAGATTTTCTCACAAATCTTAATATTGGTAACTATCCATGTGCTTTTTTTTTTTTTTTTTTTTGAGTAAATTAGACAAAGTTCAGAACTTGATATACTGTAAGTTTATAAAGAAAATAGAAATTAGATCTGTAATGATAATATAAATTTAAGATAAAAAGCCAAGGAGAAATCCCATTTACCCACCAAGTGAGAAGACTGACCAGATGGAAGTCAATGGAAGTCCAGTGCTGGACATCCTCAGCAGCCAGGATTTCAAACCTAATGCACTGATACCTGCAAGAGTCTTCTACCTACTGGCTGTGGCTTTCAAGTGAAATGACAGGAATGCAGAGGCATAATATGGAATTGTACTAACTGTCCTAATTCAATCAGGAAGGACTGGTATTTAAAGAGGTAGAGAGATCACTAATTTGTCTGGGCCAACGTAATGATGGGAAGACAGGGGAGAGAGGACTCTTGTCTCTTTGCCCTTCAGGCTCCTAGTAACTGGAGAAGCTTAGACACTGATCCTGTGTGCATCATTTACCCCAGCTGAATATTTCTCAGAGTGGCTGCTTAACTCCAAGTGAGCAAAGTGAGTTGGTGTATGTTTAGTAGGTCCCATACTCAAGAGTTGCAGTAGAGCAAGATTGTCGTACACCTCTGACTTTCCACCTCAGATCCCGGCTTCCAGTGCTCCCTCTGGGAATGATCTGATTGATGGTTTCCTTATATAAGCATGAACAATACCCTTGTCATTTTTGTTACATGCAGTGTCTAGTAAAAAAATGCAATAGTCTCCATGTCGGCATTACTGTAGCAGTTTTGCTTTCCCTTGTAGATCTTAATACTAAAAACCTGGTCTGCCTGCCACTTCCACTGCAAAGCAATGCAGAAATGTAACTGGAGAATCAATCCACAGAGTTTTACAACAATGCAAAACTTCTTTCTCATCATTAAAAATGGGTAACGTCAAAATGAAGCCAAAAACATTTCCAGACATATTTTATTTGAGCTTAGGTACTTCTTACACTAATGCCACAATCTTGCAGAAAACAAGGAAATGGGTCCAGTCTGTATTTCAGCAACAGAAAACAAGGGCATAATGAATCGTATGCTGTTCTGGCAGATCATTTTTGGCAACCTTCTCTTAAAAAGTCCAGAGGATATCGAAAGTCATGGATCACAGCCTAATTGTGTGGCTCTGTGTCAGGAAAACTTCCACTGAAGACTTGTGGGATTTTTTTTTCCTCCTGTTTCATGTGCAAGAAGAGCTGGGCCCATAGTGAATTTTATTGTTTTTCGGTCAGGATTCACATATGTACTTGATTACATTTTGACCAGTCATTACTTTCTACTGTTATTAAAAGTAATAGAATTAGACCAAAGAAAATATAGTAAAGTAGTAGAATGTAGTGTAGCAGTAATGGGATTTTTGGAAAAAATTTTCATCCCTATGAGAGCATGGCAGGATGCGCTGCGGGCACTGTAGTGGCCTCCCCTGGAATTCCCCTCGCAAGTGACAAACCCCACTTTTCCAGCAAGTATAAAATCACTCAAAAAGAAAGGATACTGGGAATACATTATGTCACTTTGAGGAGTGGAAGGTATGAGCTCTTGTCAGTTTTTTCTGGGACTGTGATTTTTTAGGAAGCCTTTTAAATGCTTGCAACTCAATTCAAGAGTCAAAAGAGGAAAGACCTATTCCTCACTGGTATTTTTTGTGTAATCCAAAGATTATTTTTGCTCCCTGCCCCAACACTGGAGGGAACAGCATTTAGAGATTAGTGTGAATGCCATCTGAGCAAGGCAGACAGCCCCAGTCTTGTCAGCTTTATAATTTTTAAACAGGAGGCTACTTTAAATACCTTCCACTCATCCAAAGTAGCTGCGGGAGTTTAATCTCCCTGGTGGCTACCCAGCAAGACGGACAGACTTCAGCTGGGAAACTCCCTGCTTCCAAGGTTAGCTGTGGCTTTTTGTCCCTTTGTCTGTAATCTGTACATGAACTTACTACAACCTGGAAAGTTTTGTTTGCTCCCTAAATTTAAACAGAATTATGTTAGTCCCATGGGGTGTATTGATGCATCGTTATTAAAAGGCCATCAACTTCTGCCTTACCCTTCTCCTTTAAGACACACCTTCCTCCATACTTTATGCTGGTGAACAAGAAGAGATTGCAGAGGTTTTGGACAAAGCAGATTATTACAAACAGTGTGGTGACTGCAAAAGTAGTTCCTAGTTCTGAAAACATACATGTATGTCCTTAGCTTTGTTTGTACTGTTTCAAGTTGGTGGGGATAGGACAGTGTAGGTTCAGGATGCATGGCATGCTTGTGCTTCTTGTATAAATGCCTCAAAAAGTTATTCAGACGGAAGGTTTTGACAAAGAGTCACACTGAAATCGTCATGTTTTTAAGCAATGGGAACTGTCCACATGTCTTGCTAATTTTGCTTATTTCAGGTGAAAGATTTACATTTCTTCTGATCCCAATTGCTCTAGCTGTCTCAGTAAAGAGAAACTTGCTCTGTAAGAGGGATTTGATTCTCCATCAAATTGCTTCATTTTTCCGCTTGTTTCAACTCACTGAGAACAGCAGAGAAGTTGCAATATAAAGCTGGAATTGTCCATAGTGGATTGGATCCAAAATACATGCAAAAACAGTGAGTTAACTCAAATATGTAGTGTGGAGGAACTTGCTAATTCATTTTAATTTTAGGAGGTTTTTTTAGGTTTATTTAAGGCAGAGGGAAAATCACACAGATCTCTAATATGCTTATCCAGGCTGGTAATTTCCTTTAATAATCCGTAACAGCCTGAACAGTTTGAAGGGAAATTAGGAAGCAATTCTGTGATTATGAAGCAGAGTTACTGAAAACTCCTATAGTTTGGACATATTGACTACTGATACATTGTTTGGGATACTTGGCAATAACAATTCTAGACATAAAGGGATCCTTCTGTGTTTTCTCTGTTGGATGTTCGGGTACACTGTGCTGAGGACGTCCCACACTTTTTAAATCCTATATACAGATATGTACAAAAAGTAAAGTTTTGCTGTTTGCCTTCTCTTGAGTGAGAGCTCTGGAAGAATATTCAAGAGCTCAATTTGGCCACTTGAAAATGTGCTGTGTTCTTAGATTGAGTGCCTTAATTTACACCCCTCACCTTTTATAGTCAGTTTATTTATAAAATGGAAATGTGTGCATTTTCTTTGTCATGGTGAATTTATTCCACTTTTCTGCTTGATTTTTAGTGAATAAAGGTGACAGGGTTTAATGAGTTAATAAAACTTAGCCTTAATTAGGAAAATTACCTTCATATTTTTCTCGTATTGTGGAAATGATTTATAATTACTCCAGTTGCAATTCAGAAACTTGAAGAAAGAGCCTTTTTCATATTTTCAATGATATCAAGTCCAGTAATTTGCACACAAAGTCAATAAAAAAGAATGGATTTCTTTTTATTATCTGCTTTAGCGATGAATTGTTACATGAATATAGTTCAACCATGGAGAATGCTAAGACGAGCATGTATGGAAAACACATATGTGATACAAGATGCACTTTTTATCATTTGTCAGTGCTTTGAAAAAGAATCTCCAAAGAACTGAAAATTACGTAGGATCTTTCAGACAACTTTTTTTACACCCTCACAATTGTTCACTAACACGGAAATTAATTTTACATGTGCCAGACCCATAAATGTTTCACATCTGCACTGTTAGCAGAGTTCTTTTCTTAATCTTGTGTGTTGAATTACAGTCCTTCCTTCATTTTGCAGACTGGAGCTCTCCATTGAAATTTCCCTGTATGCTCATAATTGTATTGTCAATTCGTGTAGTTAACCAGAATTTACACTAGGCAGGAATGGAGAAATGACTGAATAAACTAAACATCTCCCCACACTATGTAGAAGATGCTGAATACAGAATTAGTGTAGAGGGAGAGAAATTGATCCAACTTACTTTTAACCATTTTTCTGGTTTAGTGCAGTCCTTTAAAAGACTTGGATGTGCTTGTTTTGGGTTTTTAAGCAGAAATGGAAGGACATTGAAGTGCTTATTATGACCCTCAGTTTTTAGTTTTCAGAAAGGACCACCCCTCACCTTTGTAGTTATTATTTACACTGAGCTGTGTGATGAGGCGGAAATTAAAAATCGAATTAAAATGGTTCTAAAGTAGAGTCATTCACAGAGATTGTGAAGTGTAGCATATTAAATTACAATAATAAAGCTAATTATCATCTGCTTGCTGAGATATTGGATGCTTTTAATTAAAACTATTTTGTAGGATTCTAGCAGTTTTCTTCAAGTATTTGAAGATTGGTTGTACAATACAGATTACCTTTTTTTCCTGTTTAAAAGTCTTTCTGTTACATGTTCAGTCATATGTAGCACATTCGGATGTGAAGTTACAAACGTCTTTAAAAACACATATATATTAGGTCTTTGGTTTAAAAGAAAGCTAAATGTTAAATCCTTTTACAAAGGTGTCTGTATTTGCCTCCTTCCTCCGTTGTTGCCTCATAGTCCTTTGCATCAGTGGATTCAAGAGGCTTGGTTCTGATAGGTCAGGACCCGCTGGTGCAATTAGAAATGCAGCTATACTACCATTCTGCAGGTAGATGCAACTCCCAAGTTAAACCCCAAAAGACTGATGACACATACATGATGATATATCATTCTTAACCTGCTCTTAATGTGCAAATTCTCCTTTCAGGTATGTTAAGGGTGATAGGTGTCTAATTTTACTGTGTTTTTCAGGCTGCAGCCTCCTTTTGATTTATTAATTTATTTATTGAACTTTATATTTAGTGGGTGGTTGAATCTGGGACCCATTTTAGGAGCTTTGCTTCAGTTTAGGTTTTAAAGCAGTTTGGGGTTTTATGGTTTGGTTGTTGGTTTGGATTTTTAGTTTGCTAAAGCTGCAGCCTGTGTGATGAGGAGCCAATGAGACATGTCACAGCCCACAAAGATGAGACGTGCTCACACAGCAGCACTCCATTAGGGCCAGCTGCTCCAGTGACCTGTGCGAGCAGTCCCTTTTCCTGCCGCAGCGCTGCTTGCACCAGTGGGGGTTGTGAAGTCTGGGCCTTTCCCCAAGGTGGCTGTGGAAACAAGGCTGAGGTTTGCCTCTTTGCTTGTTTGTTCTATCGCAGTTAACCCAGAGCTGCAGAATGCATCTTCCCCTCACTTTTTATATTTGCAAAAGCACCTGCAGAACACCAGGTCCCATGCAGAAAGTTTATTTCCACCCCCTCAAGACTTTGTGAGCGCTCATTTTCTGCTTTGAGGTTTCATGGAAGTGGACCGGCCCCTGTGGGGTGCGCTCAAGGCAGGAGTGTTCCTTCAGGAACCTTTCTGTCTGCTCGACAGGACTACACCTACAGATTGTCAGGAAAGATGAAGCTGGATGTGATATACATTTGGAGAGTCTTTGCAGCACCAGAGGCAGAGGCATTTGTAGATGGAAGGACAGCTCTGAGTTTAGGTGTGCTGGTGTAAGTCCAGAGTGGCTCCACAAATGTCAGCACGTGTGATTTCATTTCCTTACCATAAGTGAGGTTCCATTCTGCTGAGTGTGGAGCCCATCTTGTCCCAGAGAAGTCAGTGCATACATAGCCAGGGAAACACAGGAAAAAAAAATCTAGTCTTTGGCATTCACTAGGTCATTCCATTGAATCACATCAATGGCCCAGTCGTGATCTTTTAATATCCTAAGAGAGGTGGGTTTGTAGGGGGACTGACATGATTACACATGCTTTATTTGAATTGATGAAACACTGTATAAATGCTAAGCATTCATTTTCTTGACAAGGAAGTTTACTTCTGAATTTGCATTGTAAAATGGGAGATGAAATAATAAACCAAGATTTGCAAATAATTAATTTTCTGTATTCTGAATGATTAGAAAATCTTGACCTTGCAATGACTTCTTTCTATTTACACCTGAAATTCTAAAAGGTCCCAAATCCATTTCTGGGTGCTATTGACATTAGGTATAAATGGGGAAGTACCTCAGTGATTCACAGGGTGTGTTTTGATATATTATTAAGATATAGCACAAGTTATATTGTATAGAGAGTTGCAAGGAGGGTTTTTGTGGGCATGGTCACTTACGTGCTTCTTTATTTAAAACAAAATCAATTAATTATTAATTAGCTTGAGGTCGCAATATTTGATTCTTTTTCCAAAGAATTATGGTAGCTTCATCCTGAATCTGATACTCATAGTCTGAAGAGGAAAATGTGCAGGTTGGAGCTCTTTATTTGAACAACCTTGAAGAAATAGTTTTATCTATTTTGAAATAAATTTTATCTATTTTGTAGCTCGTGTAATAAGGGACCAAATTTTGAAGCTATTTGTATTCCTAAATAGAAGAATTATCTGTTATTACCTAGGTGCTGGTCCCTTTCCTGCTATAAATGAGAGCAACACACATTCAGCATTTGAGAGCAAGATTGCTGCAGTCAGGTGCCCACCCAGCTTTTGATTCCTAACTTCAGACTCCTAAATTAGCTGATAACCTAAACAGATTCTACTGCATCGAAGACAACAAAGTCATACACGCTTCTTATGCTAGTGACAAATTTGATTCGTAGATAAAACTTAACAATGAAAAAATGCAAAACATCTTTTTCTTGGCAAACCAAAAATGACAGTAATTTAGGGTTTTGTGTCATAAACATTTCTAAAACATTGTTCTTTTAGAAAAATCATTGTAAAGATTTATTCATTTACAAATTGATAACAAGTAGATGCTTTGGTGCAGATCCTCATATCCATATATAGGGCTCCCTTGTTTTCTGGGAAGTCAATGGCAACATTTCTGCTGATTCTGCAGAGAAGGAAAGGGAGGAAAAACAGGGCATGGTTTCCTATTCATAGATTTACAATACCAAAGGCAAAGGGGTAAATTCCACTCTTAGCAACTAAAATTTAGCCCAATACATGTTATACTCAAGTCCAGTGTGAAAAACCTTTTAACAGACACAGAGCCAAAACCTATGCAGGGCTCATTTCAGAATTGGAGGGTAGGGGGATGTCCTGTCATGTATTTGCTGATACAGAGCCAAAGCTGAAGTTAGCTGAGATTGCATTAGTGTTTACCAGATGCCACAGAAGTACAGTTCTCTGCTGGGAAGGATTCAAAACACCCTTGAGGATTTTTTAAAGTTCTTTTTTGTCTTTTATCAATTTGCTTAGTGCTTATGGATCTTAATTTAGGAACCATGTTTAATTGTTCTAAGTAATTATTTGGAATAAAATTCCTTCCATCATCACTTTTTCACAAGCTCTATTTTGTCTCTGTGTTTCATCCCTGAGAAATTGATCAGCTTTGCCGAATGTCTTAAAATCACCTAAATCAAGGATAAACCCTGTGTGAGATCTGAGTGAATGTGTTTCAGGACAGGTGGTCATCCAACCTCACACAAAGCAAGCTAGGAGTACTCCACTAAAAAAAAAAAAAAAAAAAAAACAACAACAAAAAAACCCAAACAAACAAAAAAAAACCCCAAAAAAACACCAACACCTCACAACAAACTGTACTTCAATTTACCTCCATTAAAAAAACCAAACCACCCAAACAAACAAATCCGTCTTGTAGTTTACCTCTCCTTTTAAGAACTGGGAATTGCTTTCAAACTGAATTCTGCTTGGTGGCAGCAAGGGGCAGGAAGAAATACAGCTCAGAAGTGTGCAGCTTAAATTGCAGAAATGCTGAACATAAGGTTTATCATGCCAAAGGCAGGGAAATTCAGGAATACAAAACTAGAAGAATCTTTCTCCTTTTGCACCTCTTCCCCTTGTCACTTCCAGTCCTGCTGAAGCCCTAGCAATAGGGAGAAGGCAGGTTCAGTCAGTATAAAGTGCCCTTCATGAGGGTGACTCCTTTCTGGTGAGTATTTTCTTGGAATGGTTCATTTTGCTGGTTAGGGTTCACTGTCCTCTGTGAAAAAAATGTGTAGTAATCAACTGATTAATAGTAGTTGGGTGAGCCTTAAAGGTAGTAATAGATACACAGGCATTTTACTTTTTCTTTCATTGTGTTCGGTCATACGTGCAGGAGGAATAAGGGACTTGTACCATACTGCCTGCCATAAAATACACCATGTTTCCAGTAACTGAGCAGGCTACGAATATAGGGTTTTCCCTCCTGCAAGAGAAGCTGCATTTCCCAGTGAGTACTTCATTAAAGATGGGCCTATTGAAAGCTCTCCAGTCCCGTAGG
>JAWWTY010000077.1:80920236-81025474 GCA_035222235.1 Margarornis squamiger
CAGTTAAGGAAGGTGAAAAGGCGGTACAAATGTTTCCACATCTAACATTAAAAGATCCCCTAGCATGAACCAGGCTGTGCTGCATTCTGCAAAAGCAGAAAGAAGAGTTTTGCATTTGATGTTCTTGCTAGGTCCTGGAAAGGTGGAAATGAGTGTATCCTGGCTGGCATCTGCCACCTGAGAGCCTGGCTCCCATTGCAGTGAGTCTCTTCTCATCACCGGAGGTTTAAGTTTCTGCTAGTGGAAAAGGGATTTGAACTGGGTTATGACTCTCATCCAGAAAAATTCTATGTTGCTTTTCTTGCATAATTTCTCCAGTGATTCCAGTGTTTCCATAGGAGACAACCCTCAGTATTAAATACACCCAAAATTAGTTTGCAACAGGACCATGTTTGTGACATTTCTATAGGAAGTTTCCCCTGGCTATCTTTTCAACAGTTGTAGCGCCACCAGCACCATCCTGGCATACTCTCAGAAGTGGATGGAGGTGTTAAAGGAATATGAGGTTATGAACTTTGACATAAATAAAAGATGCTAAAACCTTACTGGACTGGGCACATTCTTCCCCTTCCTCTCTTTCCTCATGTCTTCAACTGTCTTTCTAGGGCAGAGATGAGGAAACTCAAATAAAGAGAAATTGAATGTCTTACCAGACACTGTTGATAGAATAGGCTCTTCTCTGACTATTTTCATACAGAAGTGACAGTGTTTGGAAATCTGAGACCGTTTTTCACAGAGGCAGGTTGAACTGAAGGAATGTTTGATACAGCCTGCAGTTGAAGTTATCCCCATTTATGACTTAACCAAGAGCACCATGAATCAGTGGCAGTGCCAGAAACAGAACTTCAACTCTGCAGCTGATTCTTTATAATAATTAATTAATTTAAAAAAAAAAAAAAGAAAGAAAGAAAAGAGAAACA
Organism: Margarornis squamiger; assembly: GCA_035222235.1. Classification (NCBI taxonomy): domain Eukaryota; kingdom Metazoa; phylum Chordata; class Aves; order Passeriformes; family Furnariidae; genus Margarornis; species Margarornis squamiger. The sequence continues at coordinate 80,921,157 of JAWWTY010000077.1, forward strand.
CCCTCCAGGTCCAGTATCAGATTGCATTGTTTATACTTCACTTTGCTCTGTTGTGTGACAATTTAATAATTTTCCCTAGTACTGGCCACTATGTGTTGAGGTTTTTTGAGCTCCTTTTCATTTGATCAGTTATTGTTCTGGGCATGCCTGTAGGAAATTAAATGGGAAAGCATTCCATCCTTTGCCCCACCCCCTGTGCAATTCTAAATTCATTGGCAAAAGAATGTTAGTGAGATCGCATATCTGTATGATTGCCATGCAGTAGTGAACTTACCGTGGTGTAATGATTTAGATGTGGTTAAGGCATGAAATGCAAATATGATGCTCTAGAACCCAAGACACAGAGCTCAATAAATCAATCTGGTTTAAATCCACTGGTTTTATCCTGTCTTTTTTCATGTAGGGACTTCTCAATCATGTGTAACAAGAAGAAATCAAATTATATTAAATGGGTCATTGAAGCCAAGTTTACTGAGTTTTCTTAACTGAAGACTCCTGCAAAGAGGGAAGCACACCCGATATCCAGCTCCTGTCCTACCAAGTCCATTAAACTAGTCTGATTCATGCCACCTGGGCAAATGGCTATTAATTTTGCAAGTAGAAGGCTGATACCTGTTTAGGGAAACAGGGAGTTCACCACTGTGAAAGTACTTGTCTGCTAACTGGTTTCTCTTCCAAAAAGACTGTTTTGACTTATCTTCAAAGCATCCTACTTAGCTTGTGTATTGTAGGATGCCTAATTATGCACTAAGAAAGATTTTATTTTATTTGCTATCTTATCTCATAGATCTGATATTATGAGTTTATACTGGTTTGTAGCCAAAAAAGTCTTCATGTTTTTAGGGTAAGTGTTCTTCTCAGTCTCGACTAAGTCAAAGCATCAACTTCCGTTGTTGTAACTGGGAGCAGAGTTTGATCCTTGGAAGATGCAGGTGGCTTTTTATTACTGTTACTTTTTAACAAATTTGCTTAACCCACATGTAGTGTGAAAAGAGCTGCCAGGCTGCCACTTGCCCTCCAATTAAACTTGTGGGGTTTTTTTTTTGCTGTGTGGTGTGGTGAAAAATGTGTTGAACAAACTGAACTATTTCAGCTGTCTCTCCTCATTCGTGCATCCTGTTTGCAAGGGATACCTCAACTTGGCAGGATGGGACTTGAGTTGGAAAGTTGCTGACAGTTCTGTAAGTTCCAAATATCCCAGAAAACTACAGAAATAACTAAATAAGGAGCTAAACAGTGAATGGCAAAAACTGTTTTAATGAACTGATTTTCTGCTTTTACTTTCTTTGCTGTAAAATTCATATTTCCCTCTTTTCCGTTTATGCAATCCACCTTTGCTCTTGCACTTGCATCCAGTGGGTGTGATTTTGCCCATTTAAGAATACCCCACAGAAGCTGGGTATGGGAGGACCTTACGAAATCATCTAGTTAGTCCTTCTGCCAGGGCAGGGCTGTTTCTTCATTGCCCTTGAGTCCTCTGGCTGCAGTTTTAGATAGTTCATCTGATGCTGGTCTCAGCTCTCCTGCTCAGAGATTATTCCACAGTTTGATACATATGTCATTAAAAAATGCAGTCACATACTCATTTCATTCATTTAAACATAGATTTGTGCAAACAAACCAAAACAGCTAATTTGGAAGATGCCTTGAATATACCTGTCATTTCCGCCCATTGTGATCAGCATAGATCAGAAAGCACAATCCTTTGCTCCATCCAGGAGGTTGGGAGGAAACCGTTTGCTTCATTCAGATCAAGTCCATAACTGGCATCACTAAACTGCTGTCAAGTAAGCTATATTTGGTTTAGTTTTTCCTTTTCTGGTAAGTGTTTTCAAGTTTAATTAAAGTTTGTCTTTTAATAAGGGAATTAGGAGAAAATATACTAATTTGCTAGAGCTTTGTGCCATGAAATTACTGCCCTTGCTGGTGTGCCGATTGCCACGGGATATCTAACAGATTGCATCAATGTGGTTTGGTAACATCTCCATTTTGGAGACAAGGGTCTTATGTGAACATTACTTAGTTCAAATCCTGCTCTGGGCCTGTTCAATTCTTTGCGGTTAATGCAAAGACCAGCCTTTTAGGAATAGTCAATGAAACTAATCACTTAGATAATTATCACTTAGATAATTCTTTTGTTAATTGTTTCTAAGGCATGCTTTTGTTAGACATGTGTGAAGTAATTTTAAAAGAAGCTTTGCAAGACAGGGATATTACTGTGGGCAGGACATGTGTACTGTGACTGAGAGCTGAACCAAGAAACCTCACCATTACTGGAAGCTCAGCACTTAGCAATTTCTTACTGTATTGCATTCTGCATGAAAACAGTTCTACAATACTTATAATACATTAAAGCACCAAACTGTTTTTCTCTGCAAAATCTTGTGTACACAAGATATTGGAGTTTGTTTCCACTTTGCAAATAAAAGACAATAAAACCCCTTGAAGTCATGTGTTGAAGGAACTCTGTCCATGTTTTAAGAAATGCTGGGAGCTACAGACACTTCACTGCTTGTAGTCACAAGGACCAGCCAAAGCTTCATCTGTGGGTATTGGTGAAGCTTGTTGAAGTTGTAGTTAAATTTTTAGTTGAAGATAAAGTTTCATTTTTTGGATGGTTCTTTTGGAGCCCCAGAATACTTGTGGCTTAGACTTCACTATGCCTTTAAAGCAAATCTGGATGTGTTTTCAAGGAGCACTTGTGGAAGGAAGAAGAGTTTTTACAAAGGATATCCATTTGATAATCCTTTTTAATCTGTCAGCCTGAATTGGCTAAACTGGATCTTCTGAGCATAGCATCTGGAAAACGTACATGTGTCTTATAAATACTCGGAATGGTAAGGCTGGTAGCTGTGTATCCAAACTTCAGTAAGTTTGGATGAGGCATTGGCATGCATTCTTTTCACAGATATAATTTCCCTGTATTTCTAAGAAGTTTTCTCTTCAGGATAGTAGTTTTTGGTCCTAAGAATATCACACTTTAGTAGTGTTTAAGGCTTTTTGTTAAGTTTTATTTGATTTGTGATTCCTCTTATGGTAATACTTGAAAATGAAGCTACTCTGATGACTAACTGATGCTACTTCCTTCACTTCCAGGAAAGGAAAGTCCTCCAATTAGTGATGTCCCAGATGATCCAGATGAACCTATGCCTGTGCCAGAGGACCTTTCAACTAGTAGTGGAGGACAACAGAGTTCTAAAAATGAAAGAATCTTGGGTAAGATGACAAGTCCACTCTGATAAGAAATACTAATAGATAATAGAGTAGATGATGTTAAAGTACCCTATAACAAGCTGGTATACAAGCAGGTCTTATGCATTTTCATCTTGCTAAGGTGCTTAGTGTTTTTTGTGCAACCTGTTCTTTGGAAAAGGCATTTTCATCCACAGACAAGTTATAAAGATCTACTGTTTATCGTCTTTCTAAAGCATGACTGCATAAAATTCTCTCCAAGAAAGATAGTTTTCATTTTGCCTAGAAAATGGAATTAAATAGGTGATTCCAGGTCAAAATTATCAGAACTCAGATTTTATCAAGATTCAGTAAACTCTCGGGTATTTTCATTATTAATTTGAATGTTATCTTAAATGCTATTCACATTTCTCCAGAAATACCATATTAAAACACATATAGTATTCATATGTTTCAGATTTCCATATCTGATCTTTATTTATGATTTTTTTACCTGGGCCAACCTTAGAAAACACTTGAATTTTGTTCTACTGGGTAAAAATCCACAACGGATAAAATCTGTTGGGTTAAAATAAATTATTTTCCAGAGCTGACTGTGCAAAATGCTGATTCTTCTTAGGGATCCCAGACTCCACACCAAGGACTAGCAATGACCAACGCATGCATCAGCTCACCAATTAAAAAAGACTAAATTATATTACTTGAGCACCCTGCTAGTGGGGGCGGCGGGGAGGAGGAAATAGAAAAAGGAGTGGATAAGTACACTGACTCCCAGAATGCACTGATCAGTGCCCTATAGGATCAAAATATGTCTTGAAAGAAGTGACCATGAAAATACATTTGCTTATCCAAAAAGTAAAAGTATTGCTCATCATTTTTACATTCCTATTGTAAGATAAGGATGAGGGTCAGGGAGGAAGACTGTTTATAGAAGGATTGCAAGTGCCTTTAAATGTTTATCATCTTAGGAAGTCCTGTAAAGGATAGTAGGTGGAAAGGGAGACACAGAAGGCAAAATAACCAACTCAGGGTAATAACAGGATGGTGTCAGCATTAGGAACAGAACCTGCTCCCAAACTTCAGCAACTGGCTAGTACAGAGTGCAGCATCTTATGCATCTTCACTTTATTTACCACTTGATTCCCTCTTGCCAAAAATGTATTCATGAAGTTCAGCTCCTACATGTATATTGATACACCTTATGAACAAACTCATTTTTAAAAATGCTTTTTAATAATTAGATCACTTACTTGGTCCTTTGTTTTTCAGTACAAAGATCTTCAGACAAAATCTTGCCTTAACTGCCTGTGTATCAACTCAGTAAAAAGAGTTGCCTCCTATCTCACACAGTAACTTAACCTGACAAAATATTTGAGCCTTAATTTGAAAAATAATAATAATTTTTTAAGTTCCCTGTTCAAACACAAACAGGATCTTTGATTGAACTGAATTTTCTTTACCTCTTAAAAGTTGAACTGTATATTTGCTGATGTAATGATTCTTGCAACATCTCAATCATATATCAATATAAACACATATTAGAAGTTACTGTAATAACTTTGGTGTCCTAAATATGAAAAGATCTATCTGTTGTTCTCATTACTCAGCAATAAATTAGATTTTCCATTTCCTGAATTCAATATTTTTTCTACAGCCACTTTCTCTACCCACAGCTCTTTTGTTTACAAGGACTACATCTTGTAGTGATGTCTTGTTGACCATGGTCAACAGACACAATACACGTGTTTTGGCTTATCTGTAGTTATCAACTCCATTGCTTGCAATGTTTGTTTCTTTTGTAAAGCTGCATATACCTTTTCTTCTTCTACTGGTCCTTTTTCCTAGCCCTAAAATAACTGTCTGAAAAGAATATACTGGAAAAAATAATTCTTCTCTTTTACAAAAAGGATCTGAACACATGCCCCAATCATATCAGGAGCCATATGATTGCTAGGCACATTTTGAATCTTCGAGAAAGTCTCTTAGGAATAAACCAATGCCTTGGGAGTGGTGTTTGGCCTGTATGATCCCATAAGTGTATTAGGGATGAAGGGGACTGTCTTTCTGTGTAAACCGTGGCATGGCAGTGTAGACAGGCTTGGTGTTTAGTGCAACTCTGTCATTTCCAAGTCCCAAAATCTGTTTCTCACCTCTATTTATCAACAAACTTAGGTTGAAAAGGTTGATCTGAAAAAGTGGTTTGAAGAATGAAAGGGAGAAGACAGTATTGTAAAAACCCACTGATATTATATATGTACATCTCGCAGGTGGGAGAGAGACTGTGATAACTGACTGGCCATGAGCAGATATGACCAGGCAACAATTTTTTGTCTGTAAGACTTTCCCGATGTCCAGTCTGTTTGCTTCATCAAAAGGGAATCTCCTATGAATTTTGAATTATTTCAACATAGCTTTTACAATGCATCTCAGTCTGTAACACCCTGAGAGATCAACTGTCCATAAGGCATGCACCAAGGAATTTGAGTCAGACATTAATGGAGAAGGGCCTCTACATTCTGAAGGACTTTCTTGTACATGTAGTGCTATAGAGGTAACAATGGGAATTGCAGGTTTATTAAATGAAAAGAGTAACTTTCTTACTGAAATTTCCTACTGAAATTAGGTGAGAAATCTGCTGTAATTTAATTCAGCCTGTGAGGCAGAAATGTTCAAATGACCATTTGCTTTCTCAGATTTGTAGTAACACTTCATGAAGTCTTTAACCCTGGAATCAAAAGTTTAATTACCTTTTTCATAAATTTAGCATTTTAAAGGTCAAAGATTAGGGGAAATAAGTTATTTTAGGGGAAAAAAGATAGGCTTTAGCTCCTCTATGTTTTCAAAAATCTCTTTTTATGCTTCTTCCAAACCTGTAATAACACTTGAATGTGGTACTGTAGAGCTTATAGAGAGAACTGTTTGAAGTATTTCTTCTGCTCTGAGAATGGAGATGTTGAAGTCCTCCATTCACTTGCCAGATTTTTTTGTGTGCCTTCAATTTTTGAGTTCTCACTTAAAATGACTAGGGAGGGTACAAATTTCATAAGGGAGGTACCCAGAGGTTCATGAAATGTATGTTTTGACTTGTGTCCCCACACGAGGGCGAGGGGGGAGGGGACACCCAAGAGAAGGTTTGCTTCTGATCAATGCAAAAATTATCAACAAGCATGAAGAGGTGATTTACAGAAGTAAAGTCATCAAGTGTTTCTAGTAATAACTCCAAGTAGTACAACAAAGCTGAAACACATTGAAAGACTTGTTCTGGTCACTGATATGTCTCTTCATTTCCTTAATGGGCTTGCTATGATTTTAATGTCGTAACCCCCAGAATGCCACTATATGTTAAGCAGCTTCCTCCTGCAAGCTTAATTTCTGCTGCCCTGTCCACTAGATCTTCTTCCTTCCTTGTCCTATTCTCCACCCCAAATTTACTTCTCAGGCTGATCTCATACCTATAACATTTTTTATTATTTTCTTTTTATTCTTCTCACCCACCTGATCTGCATTTACTTTCTGTAGAAAACACAGGGAATGTTTTCAGCAAAGATCTAGATTTTCATAGATCTTTAAGGCACTGGAAACTCTGTTTTGCCATCTCTCCTAAATAGCATTTCAAAATTTTGGTTTGAGTTATTTAGAAGTACACATCCCACTGAAATTCCATTTCATTAAGAATTAGTGTTCTGTAGCATATTTTGGAAAGCCCTATTTCCCATGCTAACCTTCTTGAAATATTATCTGATGATTCTTACTGCCTCCATCCAAGTTTCAGGTTAAACATTGTGGGCACCTTTTGTGGATGATCAGTACTGAATATCTTGTATATGGTAAACAGTTGCCATTTAGGCCTGTTTGTGCTCTGAGACTATCCTAATTCAAGCCATATGGGGGAAGTTAATGATTCAGTGAGCTGTAGATCGGACTCTACTTCATGGAGAAAGAACCATTTGCTGCACTGGTGGCATATGGTAGGCAGTACCTTCCTTTATCGATAACTGACCATATCAGAGCTGGGTAAAAGACAAAAACCCATCTCACACTGTTACTGGCCTCAGAGCTGTGGGCTCTCCATTTCTGCACAGACAGCTGTCTGAGGCTGCAAATGACCATAAACTTCCAAGGCAGAAGTCAAGGGTTACCACCATAGTCACAGATTGCAGTCTGGACCTGGAATATACAATGTGCTACAGATGTTCTTTTTAAGAGGTGGGGAGAAGTAATCTCACAAAATTAGGTTGACACTTGTACAACTGACAGAGAACGCCCAAAGTAATAAGGCAAGGTGATCTTAGATATCAATAGAAAACAGATGAGATTTATTTGCAATTACAAATTCCATTTGTTTAAAGTGAAGGATAATTGTATGGTAAGAGGCATTAGAAGGAAAGCGCTTTTTTGATATTTTTCTCCTCCAGTGGAAAATATCAACTGATTCTGTTACCTCCCTCCCACAACCCAGTTATTGAAGCAGAAGCCTGTATAGCTGCAGGCCTCCTGCCTGGAATCACTGGAACTCTGGCACTGCCTTCAGCTCAGGGATCTTCCCTCCCCGCCATGGGTAGTCAGAGGTGGTAACCTGCATGAGTAGCTAGTTACTGGTGCAGGAAAGTGTCCCCACTCTGAGCAGCTTCAGTGCTTTATTTCCTTAAAAGGAGCTCAATCATTTGAGAGCATGGACACAAGTATTGCTGAGGGGCCACCAGGCAACCACAACAGCTTGCCATTACACAAATCTGCTGCAACTCACACACAGCTGGGTGGAGACAGAGTAGAAGTGTGGAAAGGCTGCAGAGAGAGGGGAAAAGGGAGAAAAGACAAAAGGGGAAGTGCCCCCACCCCAGGTTGCAAAATCAGTCCTGTGGCTTAGACAGGTCCAGCTCCCTGCGGCCCCGGTAATTCTGTTGGGTAGGGAAAGGGGCTGAGGAAAATGACTGCAAGAGCTAAATGTCTTTGCACACTCCTCCTGTGGGAGTCCAGTGATTATGAAGGCAGTGTCTTGTGTGTGAATAATAAAATACATATGTGGCATGTGTGCATGTGGACATTCAGAGAACTAAATTCAGAGAGATGAAGTAACCTGGAGCACTGTGTAATATGTTTTACTCTCTCAGGTTTCAGATAGACATGTCTGCTGCTCAAAAGTATGAAAGTGTGTAGAAGCTGATTAGCCTTTGTAAATAATTTCTGATAATTGCTGTCTCACCTGATGTAGCCCTAGTGGCTCTGAAAACAGAGAGAAAATCTGTTTCCAAGATGGTTTGGGGAGCTTTAAGAATTCTTCTTAACCTTCCACAGTGAAACAGGGCTTGAAAGTCCAACTGAGGAGGCTTCTGCAGGAATTGAAAAACTTGTAGCTAAAATATTTTAGGAACTTTTAAAAATAGGGAAGTTGGGAATCTCCCCTCTTATTTGGTCTGAAGCCCCTATTTGTAACCCCAAAGTAACACTCCCCAGTATGGACTCATTGCATGCTCTGAGAGCCTGCCAGTATGACTTACCTGTTTTTAAGGGGAACGGATTGTTTTCATTTTGTCTGCAAAATTTGTCTGGGGATTTGTATAGAGGAGGATGGGGGTGGTTTAGCTGGAGAAGGCATGACAAATTTCATGAATGCCCTTATATATGCTGTACAGGATATATATATTATATACCAGCCTTCAAAGGTGTGTTAGGTATGTGCATAGTGTGAAACAGTGTGTTAGAGTGGGTGAAGAAGACTCAGGTACACGTTGGGAGTTTGCTGTCTTGCCAGAGACAAGCTCTGATCTATGTAATGATTTAGGAACTAGAAAAGCGTGCATGAATTTTCACAAGGCGAGTGGAAAACAGCCTACTTACTGAAGATGAATTCCTTTATCAAATTTAAAAAGCTTCCTGCAAGTAATGGAAGGTGAACATTTGCAAAACAAACTTGGAAGTAGTTTCTGGAAGGGAGGGTGAGCCAGACTGGAAAGCAGAGCTGATGCAGCCCCAGTGCAGGCTGCACTGTATTAGTGCAGTTCTCTCAGCAAAGCCAGGGCAGAGCTACTGTGTAAGCAGGCGTGTAAAAATTTGTCCTCTGATGCAACTGTAGCACATGACAAAATCAAAACCTTGAGAACAGAATTGATCCCCAAAAGAGCTGTACTTTTCCAGTGATTTCTATTTAGTTTTGTGAGGATTTTTTTTTACTTTGGCAGAAATATGATTTGTGTTGCCACTGTGTGGCAACACAATGTTGCAGTAAGTGGTGAAGCTACAGGGTTTTTTCCCCTTATTTCTCCAGAGCTGTGTAGCTTGTGAAGCTACAGCCATTTCATGAGCACCTGCTGGGTACTGCTGTGTTTCCAGAAGGAAACATCAGTGCAAAAGTCAGGAAAAGCCTGGGAACTGTGCAAGTTTTGTTTCTTCAGTGTGGAGAGAGTGGCAAGCATTGTTTGAAATAGAGAGATGCAGTGTGTTTGGCTGTGTGGCTTTAGGTAGGGAGATTGAGCCTGCAGATCTAATCTGCAGTGAGAGGAAGTTCTCTTTGAGCAGAAGAGATGTGCTTCGGAGATAAGCCCCATTCTAGCTCAGGAGTTAAAATTATCTAGCAGGATCTCAGCATTGGCTGCAGAACAAGTCAGAAATACTGGGCTCTGGCTGGAAGGTGGGCATGTTTGAAGCTGGGAAAGACCACCTTGCTAGACTTCATGTTATTTTAAGGGAATAACTCTGCATCAAAAGGTTGGATTGACCTCCCAACACCAGCAATCCCTCTATTTTGTGTTAATTCTTGCTTGTTTTTTGTTGTAGCCTTGCTTTTTCTCTTGAGCAAGTTCTCATTCCCCCAGCTGCTCTTCAGGACTGCACTCTTAGTGAAAACTTAACTGCTGGACTTAGGCATAGTGTAGGGAGTGCCTGCCTCTACAGAGGTGCCGTTTCAGAACAAGCTCTCTTTTGGTTTTGTTCAGCCACTCCTCACATGTCTGTGATTTCAGCTCCTGCTATGGTGCCTCCCTGGGAGGAGATGGTTTCTGGCAGCAGAGAACCTGCAGCAATGCTCTCCCCTCAGGTGTGAACTTCCCGGACTCTGTCCCACAGTGAAATATGCAGACACAATGTCACTGTGGCTCCATACCCTGCATTTGAGTTTTGCAGGGAAGGATTTACAGCATGGCCATGCCACCACAGCTTTCCCCAGTGTAGAATAAGCCCTTTATGACAAAGAGATGCGATGGAAGAACTTCTTTTTGGAGCTATAGTCCTAAAGCCAGGAGCAACCACCACTCATTGCAGCAGGACGGAGATTTGTCCCCGAACCCTTTTCATTGAGCTCACTATGTGAATTTTCTTGAAGCCTCAGAAGGTGGTCTCAGGAAAAAGCTTTGCCCCATGTGCACTAGATAGGTATGCCATAGCAGCTTCTGCAGGCTCACCCTCAGCATGCCAGTTGTGGCAAATCTGTGTACCACAACAAGCTGTTAACTTGTGAAGGTGGACCAGGTAGCATTCCAGGATTTTGGCTTCCAGAGACAGCTTATTGGAAACTGTCGTGCCTCATCCAGCTGCCTTCCTGAACAAGCACGTGAGCAGAACACCAGCCCAAAAGCAGGCTGAAATGTGAGACATCCTGCTGCTCCCTCCTTCCCTCCCTCCCCAGTAAGTGAATTCTGTGTAATAAAGGTGCAGTTGCAGGGAACATAACTCCTAGTAAAGGAATTTGTTTTCAAAAAAACCACAAAAAAACATTTGATGTGTGCTTCTTTCTTCATTTTTATTACACATTTTGAAGAATAATGCCTGCTTCTTGTGTTCATTGCAGTTTAGGCTCATGTCGCTCAGAAGCATTTAGGTGTCTTAAGTTACATGCATAAAAGAGATCCCAAAAAGATACCTTATCTATCATTTCACCATCAGCCATAGCAACACCACAGGCACCAAAAAGGATTTTTGGAAGTGAGTGACTCCTACTCCTTTAATGTAAATGAGATCTCAATGCTAACATGACAAAATCCATACCTAAAAATTGGATTAAGAACCCAATTGAAGAATTGCAAAGGAAAAAAAAATGGCAGAGCAAGCACAGAATTACTCTAATTTTCCAACCAAAATAGGCCTGATCCAAAAAAGAAAAGTTAGGGCACATCTTTTGCTTTTTGGTTTCCACATTCCATTTCCCCTGTTTCTCCTTCCCCAAAAGTGTAATAAATGTAGCAAAAGTGGAGAAATATGACAGCATGAATAAACTTCCACTCTTCCAAGCCACATATCAGAGTTTAAAGAGAAGAAGGAAAAAAAAAAAGAGAAGAAACCGAAGAGTAAGGAGAACTTTCACATGAGCTTTTTTTTTTTACCCTGGAAATGTTACTTCTGAGGAAGTGGCTCTTACCAGAGTTTTCAGTAACTTCTAGATTATTTTATGGAACAATATAAGAACTTTCTTGTTCCTTGACCCCTCCTTTAAAAAAAAAAAAAAAAAAAAAAAAAAAAAGCCAAACATAATTGAGAGCTTTAGAAAGAATTGCTAATTCCTTCATATAACAGAGTATCTGCATGATTTTGCTCTCCCTGCTGATTAAGTAACATAGCAGAAATGTTTAATGCAATGGAAAGGTGGGTTTAAACTAAAGTTGGTGACACTTTCAACTTGTGTTGCAATTAATGGAACAGGAAATATTCATTCTCCATATTTCATCATTTAAAAGCATCCTGTATTTGTAAGAAACTGTGATCACTATGGATTTGAACTTCCCAAATCTTCCATGGTTTTTGAGTTTTGAGGGTTTTTTGTCTAGGCTAGGAGCTTTGTGGTCTGATTTTTAATGGTGGCTTAGGGGTTTTATGGAGGGAGATCAGTCCCTTCTCGTTCACAGTACTGTGCACCTCAGCATTGTATGGACTGAGTTATTGAGCCTGTTTTTTCCTGCTATGAATAGGTGATGCAATGCTCGGAAGTGGTGGCAGTGGTTGGTGTTGAAGTGGGATGGTTTCATTAGCACCGAAATGGTGACTGCCAGCTGGGGAAAGCTGCTGTTTCTGCACCCCTCACAATGAGCCTTCATTTCAGATATGTCCTTCCAGTTCTTTCCATATGAGAACTTCTTTTCAGGAGAAAACAACACATGCACCTATAGAACTCACTATAAAAAATTTATTTGCTTGATTGTGGGGTAGGCTGGGACCTACTGCTTTGGTTTTATGCCCAGATTTGCAAAGGGAAAGCACTTACATGATTGAGGGAAGTATCAAATTGTCCATGATCCATCTGTACCCTGACCACCAGCTGGCTGTTATTCACAATTCGGGCTGTGAATGTCTCTGTCTTTCCAAAGCAGAGCACTCCTTCCCTTTTCCCAGACTGAAGCCATAAGCGAAGAGGTGAGAACATCCCTTCTGCACTGACATGACACCTTCCTTTCTGAATCACTGTCTGTCCTTCTTCCTTCCAGAATCCAAGTAATTTTGTAACTGCCACCTCCCATGACTGGACGTTGAAGGGGAGGTGGGGAAGCCCTGATGGCCAGCATGGTCACTGAGGCTTTTTCTGGTGCAGGTGTGGACCTACAACAATTTATCTAGAAGTCAAATGGGAACTAGGCTTTTCTGGGGAGGCATTGAGCTTCCTGCCCATTTGTCCACATAATGGCAAGTAGAAGTAAAAATGAGAAATGATAATTGTGCTAGCAAAAGCCTTCAGTGGCTTTGGAGCCCAGCATATGAAACAGATGAGGGAGGAATAATGGTAATGAGGCATTACCTCTGTTGTAGTAAGACATTTGTTTAATCTTCCCACCACATTGCTAGTAGATCCTAGTAAAATTGGTATCCCACCATGGGCTTATTGTGGTGTTAAGTAGAATTCTTTTTCTCCTTGCAAAACAGACTAAAGAAGTCTGATGTTGTTTATTCTGTAATTGCACATTAATGAGTGTGTACGTTTGCTGTACAGTATAAACATTGCTAATAAGCTCTTTCTTGTGTGCAATGAAAGAGACTGATTTATACAATACACAGTACAGCTCTTGGTGTTAAGGAGACAATGCAAAATATTTTTAATTTCTAAACCTTTCTGCAATTAATATTTTCTCTTTAATATTCCCTTTGAAATTTGAAATGGCAATGTGTTTTCCAGCCAACAGGAGCCATTTATTCCATGTTCTCTCTTTTACATATGTAAGTGTACACATATACAGATATGTACATACAAATGTGTCTGTCAGCACACATAAAATTATGTGCCTGCAAAACCAAGTTCCTCTATGTTTGTCTAAACCTAAAAACCAGCACATATATGCAAAAGAGCATTTATCATGAAAGCTGAGCTTTTCGTTATTTTTAAGACCTATCAAACGTGCATTCTGCAACATAAACACATGCCATAAAAATATTTTTTTCAAACCTAAAAGGGGAAAGGGTTAGTTCCTGGTAGCTTGTCTGTATCCCTAAAAGAAACCTAAGTGTAAATTCCATTTGGGAAGTGGGCAGCAGCTGAGGAAGACCCACTTGTACCCTTTGTGGCTTTTGTAGTCTGCGTAAAGCTGATGGGCCAAGACAGCTGTGAAGGTAGATGTGGTCGTGGTACTAAAAGGACCACCAAGGAATTAGTGAAAATAGGGGAAGATGGGGAAAGGCAAAGCAAACACACACTCCCTCTCAATCATTCCTGCTAGCATTCTTCACCTGAGGCAATGCCCTGGCACTGTTGGCTCAGCAGTGGAGAGGGACATAGGATCTCAAAATCCTCCCCCACAGTTCTTAAGTGCTATTTCTTCTTGCATTTAGATGTTTTATTCACTTAATTTCTTGCAGTGTTATTCAGGTCAGATGTCTAATGGAGAGACAGGGAAACACTGATAAAATGTTTTTTTCCACAAGACTCTTTTACAATCCTATACCAAATTAGGATTACACAGTGAAACTTTGGGGGACGTATGATCCTCAAAGCAGAGGAATAGGTGGCTGATGTATTGAAATAATCTAGTGAAAGATGCAGATATAATGTCTTGTATCTCTCATTTGAGATACAGCTTTTTACTAAAAGTGGAAAAACATTAGTGCGTGCCTAACTTGATTTCTTAGAGACGTTTCAGTAGCTAACTGAGCTAATACAAAAGCACAGTTAGAAGTACCACTGTAACGGATGTAGTGGGAGACCCTTCTGCTCTTCTGTCCCAGAAAGCCACAGTGATATTCAGGGAATCTCCTTATGCACATCTTAGAGAGCTGCAGGTGAGTGCAAAATATAACCCCTCATGCAGGCCAGGCTTGCTGAGCACAATGCAGTCCCCTGCCTTCCTGTGTGGGAACTGGTGTTTGCTGTGCGATGTTGTTTTTTTTCACTCCTCTTTTTTACCCTCAGTGAGACAGAGCACAAATGGTTATATTAGTTGCCTACTTCCTGAGAACACAGTGATCCTCACATTCTGGGCTGCGGGTTGTGTTTTCACGTTCAGGCATAGGATGGGAGTTCATCAGATAGCCATGGGCAGCTCTAGAAAATAGCACATTTGCATCAGCAGAAGCAAATTTCACCAGATTTGCTGGGAAGGCTTGCTGCAGCATGCCACAGTCCTGCACTACTGACAGCCACTGCACATTCATCTGATAAAAAGATTACAACAGAAAATGAAACTCTTAACGTTCTCTTCTAGAAACACTTGCGAAGCACCTTACCCTGAAGTAAGCCTGTGGTACACATCAGCTTTGCTGGGACTCCATGCTGGGACTCCTTTACCTACCTTTGAGGTAAAGGAATTTGAAGATATGGATGAGCCATTCTTCATTTGTCTTGCTGTCAAAGAGAGCTTTTAGAACTGCTCTGATGCAAGTGATAATCCTGATGTCTAACAGTTTCCAAGAGTCCAATGGCCTTCAAGTAGGATACTGGGATTCACTGGGATTCGAGTGTCTTATGTGCTCAGAAATATTCAGCCATTATGACTCTGTCCTTTTCTGTTGGACAAGGCAGACTCAAGTTGCTCTCTTCTAAATGAACAAAGTGTCATTCATTAGTCCATATTTTTATCTCTGGTCTGACCAGTTAACCAGGTAAAGGTTGATTTTCTGAAGACCAAGTCTATACACTTGCTGCAGCCTGTAACAAACCTGCCTGGGCATGACCTGATTAGTCTGCATAACCCAAAAGGCCAAATTGTATTTCTAGATGCATGTGTTTCTAAGTGTTGGTGTTAGCAGGATTTCATTTCCTTTCTTGACCTTGCTATACTCCACAGTACAGCATGGCAATGGCACACATAAGAAACTTTGCCTTAGCTAATAAGAGGAACAACTTCTGTAGAGCTGCTTTGCATTTTAATGGGGAAAGTTTTTCATGCTTTCCATTTGCCTCACTCTTAGTCCAACCAAAGTGTCTGGGTGTTAGTATGAAATTTAAGTGCATTATGAATTCTGGACTGAGCAGTGGTGATGGGCTCTCTCTGTCTTGGTAGCAACAAGGACTTGCAGCTTGGTAGTTCATGAGTAAGAAGGTTTCTTAACATGTAATGCTATGTTAGGGCACACATTTGAGTGTTTCTGTGCTGAGAATCCATCATGTTTGGTGAAAACATGATGCGATGTCTTTTCCTTTGGAATATTTGAAAAATTCTTTAGACATGAGCTGGGCAGATGCTTTAAAAAAGATTCTTCCAAGTAAAAGGCACTTACACTGTCTAGGACACGTGACTAGGAGCAGAGAGGAAGTTTGACAGAAACTCTGCCTGATAGACACTTTCAAATATTCCATAAATGCTGAGAAGTCAGGAAATGCCAACACTGATAGATCATTAACGCCTATTGGAGGCCAAGGTTTAACAACTCTCTGAATGCCTGGCACCAGTTTTCACAGCACAGATCTTGTTCCAGTAGCGTATAATTGTGTGTCCATTTTAACTCTTACTGTTGGTGTAAGGCTGAGAAAGGGATTGAATTAAGCTTTGGATTTTTTTCCAATTGTTTTGTTGGGGTTATTTTATCTCTGAACTTATGTTGTTGCACAGGGTTCCTGGAAAAGGAACTCTGTTGCTCTAGACACTGCACAAACACCAGCAGCATGCCCCAAGGAGTTTCCAATCTAATTAAGGCTTTATATACATAATTGATTAAGCCTTACAAGTCCTAGCCGAGGTAAGTGTGAGGTAGGGCAGAATGAAATGTAATCAATTGTGCTGTAGAATCTAAACCCTACGTAGTATTCTGGAGACCAGAGAGCAAATACATTTTTCTAATAGCTGCAGCAAAACAGTCTTGTGTGTTCCTCCAGGGTGCAGTGGGATTGGTTTGGTTCAAAGTACTCAGCTTTGTTTTAAACCATGTCTCTTTAGTTTGAAAAGTAAGATTGAAAATATAAAACAGGTAAACATAAAAAAATAAAGGATTTGGGGATTATACATGAGGGAATAAAATAAATATCATCAGTGAATTATTAGGTCTTTTGGGGAATCAGGAAATTATTGATTTTCTGACCTCTAATTAGTCTAGATTTTAGTACAGAGGAGCAATTCACTGTTTTGCTTGGAGTTTTGGAAAAAGGGGAGAACTAATTTCCAGCTCTGTTCCTGATTTTCCCAGGCAGGAGTCCTGGGTTGTGCCAGTGCAATGAGCGAAAGTCCAGCCTAGTGCCAGTGTGACAGAGAAGTGAGGCTAGTCTTGGGAGGTTGGGCAGCTGAGGCTAAAGTGAGGAGATAAGCCCAAAGTCCAGGGTATCAATTTCATACCCTTGTCCAGGCCTTTCTTTATGCTGAGATGTTTCCGAAGATCTTTTGCATTTAAAAAAAATACTCTAATAATTTGGGTTTGGAGTGAGATTTCACACCTCATAACTGAATGTGTATGAGAAGCACTACACAGCTGAACTGGAGATGATACAGTTTTCAGTTTTAGGTCATTTCCCACATAAAAGGTACTGGCTGAGCCCCTTTCTTCTCTCCTTTCTCTGACTACTGATAACTTGCCATGCTGGCTTCAGTGTGGAGAGAGATTGAAAACCACTTTGGATATTAAACAGCTTATCCTTTTTTTTTTTTTTTTTCTTGAGATAGTTGCCTTCAGGATTTTTACTTCTGATTTGGAACAGAGTGGTAGCATGGGAAAAAACCATCTGAGGAAAAAGATCATTTCTTTCCTGCTTCTACATCATTAGTCTGAGGAAGAAAAGTCTACTTTTTGACTTTGAAAAATCCTGGATAAGGGAGAACTGGCTGAGGGCTCCAAGCATTTGATATCCAGTCTTTTATGGGTGTAACCAAAGTTTATTAGTCTGGACAATAATTCTACCTCTGTATCATTCTGTAGGACACATCACAGACTATGGCTAGCATTTTCACAAATACCTAAGTAATGCAGCCTTTTGGAGCTACAACTGCTGCCTGCTCCATTATCCCTATTCGCCTTCTGTGGGATACACGCCAGGAGAGTGACCAGTGCATGGTCAGATTTCAGTCTTAAGTGCTAGAACACTTAAAAAGCATTTACCCAAATATAGGAACCACTGTGAACAGCAAAATGGCTTTTGGGTCCCCCATTAAAAAAAAATAAAATAAAATAATAATAATAATTAAAAAAAGTTTTATCCCCATTAAAAAAGAATTGAAAAATGTGCAGATAAGGAACTAAGGGCACATGATGGATTAAGTGCCTTTCCCATGGCCACACAGGAAGTCTGTGGCTGAGCTAGGAATTAAACCTAGATTTCCTCAGTCTGCATCCAGTGCCTTGTCCCTATCTGTGGCCATAAAATTCTGTTTGTTATCGAATTCTCTGTATGCTGAAGCAGAAAGCTACTGTTTGTGAGAAGAATTATTGAAAGATAAATATTATTCATAATTGGTGAGAAACTGAGAATAGTTCTGGATCAAGTATTACCCATTTCCATTGCTATTTAATGTTCTCTTTTTTCCAAGTTTACATCAGCATAAAAATCCCCTTGTGGTATTGCTCCTTAACCAGACTGCCCATGCCTTTCCTTATGGCTAGGGTTGCAGTGGAGCCCAATGCTTAGCTGTTTCCAACTGTTCTGATTTTAACAGTAAGTAACATTATGACTGGCTTGATAGAAAATGATCCTATTTCTGCCTCTTTTGCTTGGCATTTCTCATCCAAAGTCAAATAGAAAAATTGCATCCATTTGCTGTGGAGAACATCCATATCTAAATTCTCTCTTACAGTACTAGTTTGATTTGACAAAACATTATTTCTTGAATCGCTTCATGGCTGGTTTTTTGTCTTTTGAAACGCTGGACTACATCAAAAGGGGCTCCACTAAAGTGAATACCAGACCAGAACTAGTAAACCAGAGTAAAGCAGGTCATGCCGCTCATACCTGAAATATACATGAGCCCATCTCTGTAATAGGTGGGATATGACAAGCTAGACAATACTTTCATAATGGTCATAGTTACTCTCACATACATATACTGGGTGTTACACAGCTTGGTCACACTGTCATCCCTAGAAGAATTACGCAGTGTATAAACTCTGCCCTTGTAAACTAGAGGTATTGGTGCTGTATCTGTAGGCAAGTGGGAGAGCAGTCAGAGCTGCAGGATGGGACATTCAGTGCAGCTCTCCAACAGCCATTCCATCTTAGGCACTGTTGCCATTCACAAGAGGAAACTGTAACTCCTTCCTACAATGTAGCATCATTTCTCCTCTGTCCTGCACTTCGAAAAATACATTAATTTTAGCAGAAGAGCTAAACACTCATCAAGTGGCCCAGAAGATATTTTCTAATTTACAGATAAATGGTAGGGAAAATAGGTGAACCTGTTGATATTCTCTGTGCAAGAGTATTTCAAAGAAAGTTAAGCCTTACCAATGCCCATTTCTTATCACATCTGAACAGCGTCCTTTGTGGGGGAATAGCCACAAATGGTTTTGAGTTCTCTTGCACCAAGGTAGCTTTCACGCAGTGATGAAAAAAATATACCACAGTACACCTTTATGTAATACTCCTGTGTTCATTTACATGCAGGATTTCACCACTATCTTCCTGAGAAACTACAAAATTCAGTTAACCACCAGATAAGATAAAAACTGGAGCTTGACTCAAAAGGGATGCATAACTGTTAGTGTTGTGATATTTATAGAGGGTCATTTCTCAAGTTTGTACTTTCTACTGAGCCCTTTATCAGACAGATTCTTGCTGAAAAGTCCCCAAGAAATAGAAGAGTGTAAAAAGCTGGTGGTGTCACACTGTTCTTAAAGAGGTTAATGTTCTGCTTTGTATCTCTTTTGCCTGCAAATGGAGAAGAGAAAATTCTTCATGTGAATCTCAAACACTTTCTGCTCCAGCCAAGTTTCATTCTGAACAAGCGGGACAGAACAGTACATGATCTCAGTGGAAGAACTTCCTAAGCTGTCTGTTCCATCCTCTGCCAGCCAGGCAGGATTGCCCAGCTGGGCAATCCCTACTCTGCTTTAGCCAATTTCCCTCTGTACTCTTCCATCACAACTGTTCTCCACGGCTGCCTTCAGCAAAAAAGACCATTGTGCCTTCTCGCCCTGAGGCTAAGCGTTTGGAGGACCTTTCTTTCTTCGTGTTTGATTTCCCTCTTTTCTTTCAGAGAGTTATTTGAGGAGTCCCTCCTCTTGGTTGATATGAAGATAAGGAAGGGGCTGGTGGTTAGTTCAGATTTGGAGGAGTCCAGCTGCACACAGAGCAGGACAGTTTGGTGACTGTCTCAAAGTAGGCAGGGAAGGGAATGCACGCCAAGTGGGTGAAAGTCAGAGAGGAATAGTAATCTGGAAGATCACTGAAGAGGCATAAAAAGTTAAGTCTCTCTATTTTTTGCTAGCTTTAATTTTTTTTTTTTTTCTGCTAAGCCACTAAGTATAATTCCTGATCTGTGCTTCCCTTTCTGTCACTTCTCCATAATTCTTAGCCTTTCAGTTGGGCTGCTGTCTCTTGGCTGCTTCCTCTTTTCCTGCTTTCCTATATTTCATTATTTGCCCTTCTTCCTCTTAGAGTACTTCTACAACAGAGTGAGGAGGATGTGGAAATGTTACAATGTGACACACAAACTGCAGTGTCACAACTGCAGCTCTTTGGTTTCACCTCCTGGAGTGCAGAGAAGCAGGTCAGGATGGAGAGTCAGGAGTGGGGGACTAAGTGAAGGAAGGGAGGGACTTAAAAATAGGGAAGAGAAATGACAAAAAGTCAGAAAGTTTCCAGCTCAGTAACTTGAGATAGTGGCTTTCCACATAGTTGAAGATAATCCCAAAGTGAGCCATCACTATGTCCTTGAATGCAAAGGAGACATGCAGGCAGTGCCAGGCTAAGGGGCTCGCACAATACTACTGCGAAAGGTAAAATACAGCCATGACGTGATTCTGAACTTGCCTGTAGAGATGTGAAAGCTAAGCAGACCTCTACACCTGTATTAGGTGCCATTCATAGCATTGTCCTTTCAAAACAACAAACCTGCATAAAAATGAGGAGATGCTATAGCTTTCTTGAGATATCAGGCAGCTGGCAAAAGTCATTCCTGGGAAATTTGCCCCGGCTACTTCCTAGGACTCCTCCTCCTCTCCTCTCGTCTCCTCTCGTCTCCTCATGTCTCCTCTCCTCTCGTCTCCTCTCCTCTCGTCTCCTCTCCTCTCGTCTCCCCTCCCCTCCCCTCCCCTCCCTCTCCTTTCCTTTTTTTTCTTTTTTTTTTTTTTTAACGTCTGAGGGCTCCTACAAGCCTTTCATCTTGATTTATTTAAATGTACACCATATCCACTGCTGTAGGAGTAGCTCCAAACTTCTAGACTATGACAGATGCTAAGGAGATAAATAACTGTGGGTTGGGAAGAAATGGGTAATATGTCCAGACTGCTGTGTGTTTGTGGAAGGAGTTAGAGGAACAGTAGATAAAGGTTTCCTGTTAAGCTGGACAAGGGGGAAGCTGTGATGTTTCTCACCTATGGCTGCAATTGGACTGAAACTGAACGACATTCTCAGTGTGGGTTTGCTGCTTCTCCACTCCTCCCTCCATCCCTTCCCCTGAGAAGCTCAGGTTGTCTTAAAAGTCTGAGTAATAAAAGCCAAGGAGACTTAAGTTCCAAAATAATTTAGATACTCCAAAATGGCTCTCCACTGCCACACAGTTGCTTCCAGTGTATGGGGTGCTGCAGTGGACCAAGGGTTTCATAGTCTTCCTCTGCTGCAGATTGGAAAGCAATAGATGAACCATCTCTTTAAGATTTGAAATCAGAATATGGCAGTACATGTCCTTTTTGTTAACTACTTCTCTACTGATGAACTTACAGAGTTTGTAAGGAGCTAACAAATGCCTGCCTGCACATGCACGCTAAACAGAGGGCTCTCCTGAGGTGACTTGGATGCCCAGGATTCAGATATGGAGCTTGAGCAGTCTGATTTCTCAGTGATCAGCATTTTCTGGGGTGTTCTGTCTTTTTATAATCTCAATTCATTAGCATCTGAAGTTGGAGAACCTCAAAATATTAGTTGGTTTAGAAAAACCTTTTGTTGATAGGCAAATGTTAAAGTAATTAGTAGCATATTGTAATGAGGATAAGGGTTTAGAAAAAGTTAAGCAGTTTTTGACCAGTAGTTAGATCATATTAGGTTATTTTGCTCTATACCTCATCCAGAAATAAATGCTTTGATGGAAGAATGTAAGTTAAGAAAACAGGTGCATTTTGATGTAAGATAGTGATCCCCACCATGGAGACTGTGACTGTCTGAAGATTGTGATCTTGACTGTGTTTCCAGTGAGTCTCAAATGTCAGATTACTCATTCAAGACAGAGAGAAAATAATTTTAAAATACCATTTACACTCACAAGCCTTAGACATTGCTGAGGAATTCTTCAGTATTTGAGGAAGCTGCACCTGAAAGGATTGCCATGTTGGCCTTTCTTCTCTGGAGGCATCATGATACCTGCACCAGAAACTCAACTAAACTTCAGCTCAGAGTTCTCTTCAGGAGAATAGTCCCTTTCTGGTTTTGCAGATACACTTCAGGATAGGAATAGGGACTCCTAAATTCAGTAGTTTGAAAACACAGATGAGGTGTGCTTGCAGAGCAGAGCTAGGAAGTTCAGGTAGGATGCTGTTCCTGAAGTAATATCTTTTATGTATAGAAAATCCTTTAGCCTGAACTTCTGTCATATTTTTCTCCACATCTTTCTGAGAAATTGAGCTCTTTTTTTAAGAATCTCTCCTTATTTTTGAGTCAGCTTTTGCAGAAAGCTAGTGAAATCTAGGGTTTTCTCTTACCATTGTGTTCAAAGACCCAAGACAACAGTATTCAACAACTGTTGCCTTCAGATGGTACAGGCCTGACCAATATCATCTCTGCATGTTCAGATTTCACAGGCTTTTTCTCCTGATCACACAAGCTTAAAATTCTCCCTCTGACTACAGTTCACATCATTTATTCGTAACTGATCACCATAACTGTGTTGCTGGTTTTTAATCACATTTCTGCATTTTTAAGCCTTTGGCCTTGTTTAGGAATTGCCAGAGTAATGCCATGGCTTCATGGAAAAGCCTGGTGTTTCTCCCATCTGTGAGGTGCTTCTCTGGTCTGCCTATTGAATCTCAGCATAGTCATTCCTCTTCTCCAAAATTTTTCCAAGTGCACACACTTCCCCCATGTTCTCGCAACTGCCTATAGATAGACTTTTGTTTCATTAGCTGAGGACTGGTTAACACCCATGAATTTCACTAAAGCACGCTTTGTGGAAGGATTGGAGAAGGGACATCCCTTATAAATGTTAGAATATCATATATCTGAGGCTCTGCTTTCTTCGGTAACTGTTGTGTGGGAAAGAGCATACACCACAAGGTTTGTACCTGTAGTGTTTCTGGAGAATGCAGCTTCAGAGATTCCTGTCTCAGCGTGTAAAGCCAAGTGTATTCTCACAGATATAACTGTGTGAGCTGAGAATGTTTCCATATGTGGTAGTGTTTTTACCTCACTGTTGTGCATTGTTACTTAGGGTTACTTTGCTTTTTAAAAATTTTCTGATAAAGGCCATTTTGTTGCTTCCTTATCCTTTAATGTCCATGTTAAAAAAGTCTGATAGAAGCAGAAAAGACAAAGATTTTTGAGGATGAGAAGCACTGTTCTTACCATCTTGTCAGCAAATCTTTCCAGTGTGAAAATCTTCCCAGCTTCTCAAAGCAGAAAAATGTCAATAAAGTTTGTTACCAGCAAGCCTGCAGCAGTTCCCTTAGATTCTCCATCATGCAGCCAGTAAAAGATGCAGAGAACTTCCAATAGAGGAACCATGGGTTACACATATATGTGGAACTTGGGAAACAGGTTTAACATGGCATTTCTTGATCATGCTCTTTCTTTTGCCTTTAAAACTTAGTTTTACTTGTAGTTCAGATGAGAAACATCAAACAGCCAGGTAGTTAACAGTCCTTTGGAAAAACAACTTGAATCTGGTACAAAATGTACCAGCAAATAGCTCAACAAAGACAAATAATATGAACTAGATCAACCCCTTGGCTTGGTTACAGATCGCTTCCTGCTGAAACACAAGTTTAGCAAGATAGTTGTAAGGCACCTAGCTTCAAGTGTGTAAATATATTTGTGGGCATCACTTGAATCTCTCTTTAACCTGTCTGTGTTTACTGGTCCTTTAGAGGATCCCTGCAGGTAACTAACAGGAGGCTACTGGGAGTCTGCACAATGGAGGAAAAGCCACTTTTTATACTTTGTTAGTTGTTTTGTTCACTTGTTTGCTTTCTGAACAGTTTGATGTCATTGCAGTCCCTGGAAAAAAACATGATGTGCTTTGCAATGCAGTGAAGCACAGTTCCCTGCTCCTTACTGCTGAGGAGGAGCTGTACATACAGACGGGTGCTGGTGCTGGCATGCTGGATGGGCACCTCCCCACAGGCGGCAGTGGGGAGAAATAGCAGTCGTGGGTGATGGCATGGGTGGAGCTCCTCACACCAGTTGTCCCAAGGGAGATAGCTTATCTCTGGGCGCCTGTGTTTCTGGAATAATATACATTTGATTGAAAGCCAAAATTAGAGTAGGGAAGAAATTGTCTGCCAAGAGCTGATTGGCACTTGGAGTCAAAGGAAGCAGCAGGGACCGTACAGGGAGGATCTCCTTATCCCTCGGCACCAGTCTGCTCTACGTGCAGGTGTGTCCCAGCAGTTCCTGCTGCTACTCTTCTTCCTGTTGTTTTTGTTACCCTCTAAAAATGTCTTTATCTTTCAGCATTTTACACACAGAGACACCACAAATGCTTGATTATTAGGGCAATGCAGTGCTATTTGTAGAAAGGAGAGAGCAAAAATGTAATTTTTAAGAGCACTTGGGTGCATCTGCTTTTTCTGTAGCTAAATAACCAGTTAGTTTGATCAGTCTCATCTATGTCTTGTTGTGTCTTCTGAATTATTCTGAAGAAGGGCTGAAGCCACTGCATAACTAATTGTGCAGATCTTCTGTTGTCCTTTTTCACACCCGCATGATTCTTCATGTCACTTCAGAAGCTCCTAAGGGAAAGATACTATTAATGGAAACAGAATTTAAGTCAAAGAATTGGGTTTGTTGTTGTCAAGTCTGGTCAGTAAATAATAACTCCTTAAATATTCTGTGGACAAACAACTTGCATTTCTGTAAATGGCACCCTCCACCTGCAGCGCTCTAGTGTGGTGATAACTGAGCTGATACCACAGTAAATGACCATGATGTAAAAAGGAGGGGGGGAAGGCTTGGGTTGCAGGTCATAGTCAAGTGCTAGACTTTTAGTACACTGTAGCAAAACAGAATAGCTGTTAATGTCTTATATCAGAAATAACAGGTGGAATTGCTGGCAATATTCTGTTTTCTGAGTTTTGTACCTTTGTAAACAAGAAGAGATCCTCTCTGCATTTGTCGTCACATGTTGGCATGCCAAGGTAATTTATTTTGGCCTGATAAGCTTTCTTTCATCTTATGCTGTCTTTTTAGCAACATTTTCTGTCATTTGTTAGAAAGGATGGTGTTAAAGGTTTTTTTCTCACAGTAACAGTGATAATGTACTATTCAAATCAGTCAGGTATGATTGCTGTGTGAATAGTTACAGTGCCTTCATGAGAACTCTTGTTGGACTTTAAAGCTAGCATTTAAACAGGAACTAACATCAACAAAATACTTCTGACTTGTCTTGGAATAACAAGTGAACCATTCAAAGAAAAAGTTGCATGCACCCCAACTATTTGCAGCAACTTGAAGAAAGATCTTTCTCTGCTGTTGGTTGCCAAGTACAAACAAGACATTGCATGGACCCAAAATCAGATTATGTGGGTTATTTTAAAAGGAAGTCTAAAGGATAAGTTCTTAAAGGCAGGTGTATGCTACAAGATACAGTTAGGTACCTACTAAGGTAGAGGGTAAATCCCATTAAAAATCAAAGGGAGTAAGGGAACTCTCTGTTGTTTAAAAGCCACAGACGCTTCAGTGTGATTTCTCTTTCTGTTGCTCTCTAAGTTTCTTTGATAGCCAGGTCTTATGCTTTTTTCTCTATGAAAATCCCACTGGAGAAGGATATGACCTGGGAGGTGAATGGCCCCTTCCAAATGTAATTTTTGCTCAAATACTTAGACCTATGCTTGTGCCAAAGTCTCACAAAACTGTAAGGATTTTACATCTGAGAGGGAGTCCCATAACTAGAAGAGAAGATAAATTGGCAATGGATTGAAAACAAATTACTAATTCTTCACATGCCTCTTTTTTCCAGCTGCCTATTTCTCTGTCCTTCGAAAGCCACCCTCTACGTCCAGTTTCCCAGGAGGTCTGTTTGATTTCTCCTTTCTGCTCACTACTGACTCTTTCACTCATTGCAAAACACCTCCCATCCCTCTCCACATTGCTCAACTCTTTCCAGGGAAGTGTGACTCTGTCTCCTCTCATATCATTCTGCCTTCCTCATTGTCCTAGCCTGAGCCTGGTGTGAAGCCAGCTATGCTGCTCTTCAGTGATAAATTATATCATCCCCCCTCTCCCCTTTGACATATCACTTTTTTTTTTCTTAAGACTTGCATAAACCACCTCTAGCCATAGAACAGTCTTTTTAACATAAATTTAAAATGCTCTTCAGAAAATTCTGAGTGAAGGTTCCAGTAAACATCAGAGAGCATGAGACTCACTCAGTGCCCTGCTTTTGGGTAGGTGAAAAGGGAGTAGAGGAGAGCTGTCACTTCAGTCTCACCAAAGCACTCCACACTCCTTGCACAAAAAAAATGGGTTTGTATTAATCTCCCCTCAATTGCAATAATGTGTACAAAGAGAGTAAAATCCTGAGCTTTTTAAGGTCACTTCCAACCAAATTTAAGTAAATTAATTAATGAGTAATTTCTTAATGGTGTTAGAAGAGCCAACGAGAAATTATTACCATGACTTATTGTAGAGCTACTTAATGTCTTTGTGTGTGTATGTAGATGTAGATGTGCCAAGAAACCATTTCTACAAAGACTGTATTAACTGTTTGAGAAACCTGTACAAATGCTGAGTATGTTCTTGATCAGTGCATCTGAAAAATATGATTCACATGTGTTTGTCACATCTTTGTGCCTTCCCACTATAGCAAGGGAGGGACAGGAATCTCTCACAAAAGAAGTAGAAAAACTGTTGATTTTTTTCAGTATAAGCACCCAGGAAAAAAAAAAGTATGCCTTGCCTTCCCATTCAGAATTAGTAAAAGTCCTTAGTATTTCTACTGGAGTGCTTTCTCTCTCCTGTTATGTCTCCTGCATTGGTGGGGCTCTTTTCACAAGTTTTCATACAGAAGACAGGTTTGCAAGAAGTGCTAAGTTTGAACATGGAGATGTTTTGTTTGTTAATTAGCTGTATAAAATTTGTGTGAGGACCCAGGGTGTTTTGGGTGGTCTCACTGTTCATCCTCTCTCACTGGCAGAGTGAACTCTACACCTGAACCGAGCCCCTGCCATGAGCTGTGCTGCCAAATGGATGCATCTGTGAGGGCATCCTGGATGCTCAGCCTCATCCCCGTGGGGACATTCATTGAGCAGCAGGGCTGCAGCAGGGGCATAGCTGCAGAGAGCTTTAGTGAAGTTTGACTGGATCAATATCCCTATCGTTGCTTATGTCAAGTAATGAACTCCATCACTACCTGTATCAGTGTGCCCAATGGCATGTTAATTTGTATGCAGCTTCTCATAATATATATATATATAATATATATAACTATACAGGGTATAGTATGTTTGTGCCACTACATTTTTGTAACTACATTGTGAGGACAAGCATTCTTGTCCTCTTCTTCCATTGCATAAGACTAGCAGGCATGGGAAGAAAATAACACAATTTCACTTTTTGTAACTGCAGAAACTGGAAACAAGGATGTATAAGGAAGAGATCTCTGGCACAGAAAGAGGACATATTGGCAAAAAATAAATTCTGAGGAAGCTGCACTGTAGGGACCTGCATTGACCCTTTTGAGACATATTAGCAAAAGTTTCTCTTGACTTCAGCAGGAATTAATGTGCAAGCAAGGGGAATACCCAAGAGACATGTGTTTACAAAACATGATAAAACTTGTTGGCTGCTTTGAAAGAAAAGGGCATTTTCGTAAATGGGAATTGTTCTAGACAAGTCAGGATTCCCCTGCCAGCTGTCCTGCTGCTGTTCCTCCTTCATCCTGAACTATTTGCATTGCTTCTGTGATGATAGTTCTGTCTTTCTCCTAGGTATTTATCTTATAGCAATAATGCCATCTTCTTTTATATTTGCTGCTAGCAGTACCACAAACCAGCATCTTGTTTGCCTTCTTTATTGCAGCTGCATACGGGGCGGAAGGCTTTAGGGACTTTCATGCAATAATTCCCAAATCTTTTTCCAGTAAGTATACTGCAAACTCAGCTCACTACAGAGCATTTCCATCTTGTTCCTAATTTTATGACTTTTGTTTGTGTCATTTCACTTCTGAGTAATGTACATTTGTCTGCATGCACTACCAAAGAGCCTAAATAGTCTGATCTTTCTGCTTTGTTCACGAGTATTTTGTTTTAACTTAACAGAAAATCTGCTTCAAAAGCGACCTTCTCCAAATCTCTGGCAGGCAAGGAGCCTATAATTGTTTTGCATAAATATATACATTTATTATTATTTTTATTATTTTTATTGCTACTATTAGGAAAAATTGTTGTGTAAATTATGGAAAATCTTGTCGTATGCTCAAGCCAAATTATTCTATTGCTTCTGTTTGCCACGGTGAAAACAGAATTTTGGGGTTGTAGTCCACAAAATTTGCAGAATCACTTGTGTTTAGCCAGTCATATCATCTTTGTAAATCATTGTTTGGTCATTGATTTTTTTATTTTCATATCACTAAATTATTCCCCTTTTTTAAAAAAACCTGCTCATTATGTTATGCGCTTACTCTGTTTTGCATATGATTTCTATTAAAAATGCTGTGTCTCAAAAATCATTAAAATGCCTAAATTGGTAGACTGTTTAAAAGGTGTCCAGTCAACAGTATTCAGAAACGTGAACGCCTTTAGGCTTCTGCTTACCAGCAGGACTTCAGGTCAGATACTCTTGTCAGTCACATCCATGCAGCCCTCCTGGGACACCTGGGAGGTTGCAGGGAGAAGAATTTGTCAAACCTCTCCATTTCAAGGGAATAACAAGGTCTTTCATCTCCTGAGCTAATGATTGCCCATAGCTTATTATTATGTCATTTCTACACCATCATTTTTGAGTGAGGCTACCATGAAACTGCTGTTCCACAGAAGGAAAAGACCTGAACTTTCTTGGATGAAAAAGACCAGGTAGCCACTACAGTAATGGCTTTCTTTTTTGGGGTGGAGTGTGATGAAGGAAGAGTTTTTTCACTGACGGAAAGTAAGACTTTGGACAATGAAATGATCTTTTTCAGCCTAATGAAGGAATATTTTTTCACCAGAATCATCAGATCAGAAAAGATAGAAATAGCAGCAAAGATTACTATTTTTTCCTACGTAAAATGTTATACAGAACCATGGAGAGCAGAGGAATGAATACCGGCATGAATTGGTCTGAATCTTGGCCCTTTCCCTTAATGTTCAAATTTGCTGTGTTCATATCAGATGAAATTTACTAACCTCTGTGTTATCACATATTGTGAGGCTGTGACAAATCTATGCCCAAATTCTTCTTCTGGCTGCAAACCTATAGGATTATAACACAAAAGACTTATCCAATAAAGTCATAACAGGTCTCCCACCCACATTTTTTTATTTGACTGGTTTTTAATAGTAGTTCATGGCTGTGGAAATCCTCTCCTATTATTCAGCAATCCTAATCCTTCTGTCCTAAAACACAATTATCACACCTCTAATTTCCTGTAAAGTTAGTTCTTGCTCTTAAATTCTTCTTTCAGTCCTTCCCTATCCTGGTTTCTTTATCAGTGTTTGTACTCTTTGCTTTCCCATTGTCTTTGCTTACCCCATAGAATCCCAAATATTTGGATTCAATACAACTCTTCCGATCTTCCTGCCAAGTGAAGAATATTCCATTTTCTGTTCATTTTCGTCCATTGTCTTTGATTACTTACTTTCACAATTGTTTCTGACAAACCCCTGTGAAGTGGATTCATTTTAAGTATCATTCCAATTAGTTTGAATTGTGAAAATGAAAGCTATAAATGCAAAAATCTCAGTGACCTAGAGACAGACTTGTAATGTTGTTTGGGCTCCCAGGTCCCTGGATGCTGTTTATTGCTCCATGTGTTACAAACTTCTTGGATTGCCCATAGAATTCTAGGAGTGTTCATAGCTTTTTGTTGTTTAGATATATTGTACATGCTATTTAGAAGTTAACTCCTTTCATGTGATTTTTTTATTTGCCACAGTATTTGATCTGTAACAAAACTGAGAGGCATCCTGTATTGTTTTTTTTCAGCTGGTAATATTAAAATAGAGACTCATAGTGATGAAGAGAATGGGCGTGCCTGTGAAATGAATGGGGAAGAATGTGCAGAGGATTTAC
The DNA here is from genome assembly GCA_035222235.1 of Margarornis squamiger. Lineage (NCBI taxonomy): Eukaryota > Metazoa > Chordata > Aves > Passeriformes > Furnariidae > Margarornis > Margarornis squamiger. The sequence goes on from JAWWTY010000077.1 coordinate 80,951,251, forward strand.
GAATGCTTGATGCCACAGGAGAGAAAATGAATGGCTCACACAATGGCCCAGGCAGCAAGGCTATGTCAGGAGTTGGAGGCATTCGACTTCCTAACGGAAAGCTAAAATGTGATATCTGTGGGATAGTTTGCATCGGTCCCAATGTGCTCATGGTTCACAAACGAAGCCACACTGGTAAGGCCTGACATAGTTTTTCCTTTAGTTGACAAAAGTTGGCCACATATTGGTAACTAAGACTTATTTTCTGTATCATGCACATGTTGCCTCTTGTAAGGTATTGCAGCATTTGTGAGCATTTGGAACTCAGTTACTGTGGTACGTGCTTTTGGACAGCACAGGAATTGAGACTTCTTCATGGAAGTCCATCATCAGGCTAGAAATTGTACTGTTTGTTTGAAGTTACATAAAAATCAATTTAAAGAAAAAAAAAGAAAAAGGTAAAGAAATTTTGTAAGCTGTGTTTAATGTCGAAGAAATTTCTAAGAATTGCTGAAGAAAAACCAATGTGTTGCTATCTCTGGAATTGACCCAATTGTAATGTTTCCAACAAAGCTCATCATGGATCAGTGATTATGAAAGTGATTAGCAAAATATATGTTAAGAGAACTGTGCTGGCAGTCTTAGTAAAAAAGGGTTTAATTTTATGTCCAATGTTTCATGAAGTAAAAACAAGTATTATCACTGGTCAAATCTGCTCTAAAGGGTTTCCACTGAGACACTAAAAGAGACATGTAAAGGTGTTGTGCTCCATAGGAATGGCTTTTGATTATACAGTACTGTGAATCTTGCCTCAATTTTCTAATTCTGAATAGTCTCAAAGAATGCCAAAAATGAAGAGGCTGAAGCAAATGAAGAAGTAAAGACCCGGGTGAGTCTCACCTTGCCTGATATAAGCTGTCTAAAAATCAGACTTTCAATCTTAACTCTAATATCATCCATAGTCAAAGGAGAAGAACTGAACTGTACTGTTGTGCCACACAAGTTACTTTGAAAATAGAGTATTTGGCATTTTTTGCCAAAATGTTCAAATGAGATGGAATTTTAAAATATTTTTAAGGTAAGAACAACATATCTGAGAGTTAGATTTCACTGAAATAGTTGTGACAGTGAGCACATAGGTACTTTCATCTTCCACATACCCACAGTCACGCTTAAACAACTTCCCCTGAATAACCAATGAGTGAGATTAGCAAAACGATTCCAGAGTTTCATGCGGAGGATTCATGAAAAGACCCCTAATGTTGTCCAACCCCCCCCACAGTGTTACTTTCTTCATTGTAACTGTGCCTGTTCAAGCTATGGCAGGGTGTGATCTGTTAGTGTAATGTGGGTTACATTGCCTACTTCAAAGTACTCTTCAATTCCATATGATAAATCCCTCTGTCAGGGAAGAGCAAATAATTAACTTTATTGGAAAAGTCACAACTAGTTCTCTGAAGAGAACTGTTATTTTACCTACTTCCTAGACAAAATAAAGTGCTTGTTGCTTGATTGTTTCCTTTTTTTTTTCTTTAATTGAATGTTAATATCATTTAAATGTTGATAAAATGTGTATGAAAATGACATGTACATGAGGCTTCGAAGAGAATGCTGTAGTAGTTGAAACAATATGTTGCAACTTAAAATGTACTTAAAGGTAGAAGTCTTTGTGCTTGTTTAAGCAGAGCTTTTTTATTCAAAAAGTAACCTACTATTGCTGCTTCAGAGGAGCTGTTTTGTGTCCTGAGGTCCATGGCAGCGTTTGCACCAGGGCTGAATGGCCTGTGTAAGGATACACCTGACTTTGGGGCAGGCTCAGTCTCCAGGGGATAAACTAGGCTGCCTGGTCCCTGTGACAGCATCCCCAGGGGCTGACTCACTGGGTGCCAGGTCGTTTCCCTGGCATGGAAAGTCAGCTGCCTGAACTCCTTGCCTGTCAGAGGCCCGCATGTGCCTGCCAAGGGTGCTCAGGGCACTACTGAAGTGAAGTAGCACCCTGAAATCACTCCAAGACTTCTCCACACTTTGTGGAGCCCTTCCCTTGCCAACGAGACCCTCTTTTTAATATGGGAATGTAATTCAAGCCTACAGTGGAAACATCCCACAAAAGGCACTTGGCTCAGGAGGGCCCCCTTTTTTTACACTTGGTAAAACTAAAGGATGTGAAGTTTTGTCCCTGGGTCCTTCCATGGAAAGAATGCCTTTGTTTTTCCTCCCACCTCGTCCTCAGCTCCTCTCCCGAGCCGTCTCTTTGAGTGAGCTCAGGTGGTTTTTCAGGGGCTGGCAAGGGAGTGGAAGTTCAGAGCTGGTAGTTAAAATTAAAGGGACATCACAGGGAAACAGTAGTGACTGCTTTTATTTTCAGCCACACTATGAAAATTAAAGTAGAAATGGGATATACTATTACAGACATTTAACTGACTATGTCAAAGCCCATTTCAATACATGCCTGGTGAAGGAATAAGCTTTGCAAATGAATTACTTTGCTGCTAATTCATGTAAAACCTGCATATGCAGTGAGGTTTTCTTAAATAAATATTTGATAAGTGAACAAAACTCTGGCACACTAAAGTACCAAAATAAAATGACTGCCTGACCTGATAAAAGACATAATTACTTTTAATGAATACACCTGCCAAGTGCAGATATGCAGAGCAGCACCTGATATTTCTGCCCCCTCTGGTCTGCAGGGAGCTGTACAGCACTGACTGTTTCCAAGCCCCTTACCTGTTGCTCCCATCTGCGGAGCAAATCCCGCTCACATAAGCCCAACTCTTCTCACTCTCCTTTCCTTTCAGTACATTGCTTTTGTCCAGCTTTCCACTATCTTGCTTGGTGTTTAGGAAAAAGGAGATCTAGAAAGGAGAAAGAAAATCCTGCTCAGTGGTGCTGAGACCTCAGGCTTCACTGCACTGAGATTCAGGCTTCACTTGCTCAGCATGCACTTATGTTCCTATGTGTGTGTGTGTGTACATAGGTATATATATTGTCTCCTTATATGTAGAGTGCTTTAACTAAAGTTACCAGTTAGCTCACTTAAGTCTTGTTAGTTGGGTGTGAATGTCTCAAATTTATTTAGAAAACCAATGCCCACTAAAGAATGAGCATTTTTTTAAAAAAAGTTCTAGAGATCTATGCAGGTCTCTGAGTGTTAGGTTATTTTGTCATAGTGTTTAAGAAATGAGAAAAAATTCAATTAAGATGATAAATTTGCTTCACTGAATAAGTGGTCCAGGGCCTGTGCTCCCACAAAGGCTTGCGAATCTCTGCAATGGTGATTGATTGAGTTACTCAATTCAAAGTCCCATTGCAGTTTTTGTTCCTGAGCCCATATTTGTCCATAGCTACACGCCACATGGTAAAATCTGCCCAGGATAGCTATGTGCCCTTCATAACTGGTAAGAAAATAACACACAAAATTGACTGTTTAAAAAAAAAAGAAAAAAAAAAGTTATTATATGTTTTTTCTTTCCACCCTGTCCCATCCTTCTTTAGAGGGGATATCACCACTCCCAGTAACCTTCTATCAGTGACTGTCAGCATCCTAGCAGGTCTGGGAGCTTTACTGGGCTTGCAAGGCAGGCATTCCCCATCCCAGGAGTTGCAGCATGGACCACCAAGGGCCAGCCAAGCTACATATAACTTCAGGGTCTTTCAGTGGTGCTGTTGTTTCCCTTGTACAGCAACATGGGTGTAGGCTCCCTGACATTTCAGCCCACTCTAAGTTTTGTAGAAATACTTGGCATGCAACAGTCTTGTTTGAAATGCTCCATCTATCTTGTCTTTTCCGTCCCTGAAATTGGGAGAGCTGTAGGCTAGAGATACATTTCATTCTTACATTGCTTTGCATTTCATTCCTGGAGTACTTCTACAATCCTCCTCTTCTCTTCTTTTGCTCATCTGAGTAAAAATAACAGAAATTAATGCTAAAAAAGCTGTTTCATAAGAGTTAACTGTTTCTTCTGAGTTTGTGTCCCCCATGGTGATCTGACTTCTTCATTTACTCTCTCAGTCTGTTTCTGAAGAATACCTTCCTTGCTGAGTAACTGCCCCAAGGATTAAGACATAGAGCAGGGAGACACTTACCTGTTTTCTTTTACGCCTAACCACTACTGTGCATGGCTTATGAAGTACATTGCAAAGTCCTGTAAGGCTCATGGTGGCATTTTTGCGGGCCACCCCAGCTGAACCAGTTGTGGGGAGACTTTGGATGAATAGAGTTATTTGATGGACAAAGAAAGTGAGCTCATTTGACTTGACAAGGGACTATTCTGCCCTGCTTGAAACTGTTTGACCAATTAAGATATCTTACCATAAAGTGGGTTCCTTTTACTGTTTGCTGAATGCTAAAGCTGCCAGCCCTGATGGCAGGGTTTTCAGACTTTTGGCTTGGGACTGTGCTGCTGTCTAATTGATCTTACACTGTTCTGCTGCATCACACAGGAGTCAGAAATGATCATGCTGCACATATATGCACATGTATGGATATAAAAATTGGTTCTAAGTGTGCAAAATAATTCCAGGTGGCTAAGTGAGAGAAAAGAAAGAAATTGTTTAACTTTTTTTATAGATATATATTTTAACTTTGGCATTAAAATCTTAAAAACAATGTTATTGTTATGCAAATAAAATCAAAACTAAGAACAGGTCATCTCTGGGCTGTTTCTGATATTGTCAGTGCAATATAATTACTGCAGCAGGTTAAATTTATGCCTAAGGGAAACAGAATTCAGCAAATGAATTTCAAAGGCTGGTTTGACTTAGCTGAGGGCTATGGGGAAACAGGCATGCAGAAGCTGTTCCTGTCGAGTACAAATGGAAACATATTTCCCACTGATTTCAGAAAAGGTCTCATTCATCTTAAAAATTTTTAAAAAAAAACCCAAAAACAACAACAACAAAAAAAACCCCAAACAAACAAACAAAAAAAAAACCCACAAAACCAAAACAAAACAAGACTCCACTAATTAATAAATGAGCATATTGATTTTAAACAGCAATAAAAAGCAAACAACAGCCATACTAATTTTTGCAAAGGCATTGATTCTCTTCCTTGATAACAGGCACCAATTTAGAAAAATCAAGGGTGTGTCTCTTGGAGTTTTTTCCTGTGTTTGTCCAAAGTGTAGACTATCAGAGCCTGTGTGTGCAACTTCCCTGTTCATACCTAACCTACAGAAGGGCTGGGACTTTGGCATGGAAGTAGAGGGCTTCCTTTGCACTGTCTTAACTTCTGTGATTTTGCTCTCTCTTTTTCTCTCTTTTCTCTGTCTCTTTCCTGATTTGGCTGCTTAGGGACAGACAGGTAATGGAGAAGAAATTGAAAGGGAAAATACAGGGAAAATGTAAATGAAAAGAAGTTATTATAACTGTTATAATGAAGTGCCTTTCATTTAAATATAAGAATGTAACGCTGAAATGAACTTGTGATCCTGAAATGCATTTTTAATGAGTTTCCTTTTTATTTTGCTGCTTCAGTGGCATATTTTAAAGACCCTTTGAAAAAAGCCACATTAAAAACCCCACCAAATGCCACAACATGCAAAATTGGATATTGGTTTATTCCAAAACTGCTGATCAGGAAGAGTGGCTCTTCAACACAAAATGTTGCAGTCACTTTATTTAAATGAGTTTGAATTTGCATTGTGATGTGCCATTCTGATTTAGAAAAAAAAAATTAGATTTTCAGATCAAATTGACCCAGCCAGTGAAGCATTAAGAAACTGGCAGGTTTAGTCTGAAAGCCTCATGTTATATCAAACCTGCAGCCGGTGGAAGTCACAGAGCAGCAGTGAGAAAACAACTTTCTCACTGAAATCTTTCTCTTGTTACCGCATAAGATTTTTTTGTTCTCACATATTTTCTCCTTCTCCCCACAGGAGAACGCCCTTTCCAGTGCAATCAGTGCGGAGCCTCCTTTACACAGAAGGGCAACCTTCTGCGCCACATAAAGTTGCACTCAGGTGAAAAGCCCTTCAAGTGTCACCTGTGTAACTATGCTTGCCGTCGCAGGGATGCCCTCACGGGACACCTGAGGACTCACTCAGGTAAGTGAGGGTATGGGACTTACCAGGGATGCTCATCAGCACCCCTGTTGAGGAGATGCGGGTGGCCACCAAGAGCTTCTCACCCTGCAGAGGCAAGTAGCCCCATCTTAGGGTTAACCAAGCTGTGAGCTGGCCACAGGGTGTTAGTAGCAAAGAAATTATTAAAACACATCTCACACTCATGACCCTTCACCAGAAAACCTGTTTTTTTTTCCCGTACTTCTTGGCTGATTCAAAGTTTCTATATGAAGGTTTCATCTTACAAACCTCATGTGAGTAATCCATTTCATAGAAGTACAAACATGAGCTAAAGCTGATGAACATTTTAGGGTTAGAGATAATATAAAGTTGAAACACATTCTGGTAACTATCCTCAACCTAAGGAGTGAACATTATTATTTCTCCTTGTTATGACACATACTTTTAAAGAGAAAGAGTGGGGAGATGGGAGAGGGTAGGAGACAGAAAGATAATAATCTTCCACTAAAGAGGACTATGATGGAGGTTTTCAGTGTCTGTCTTAACAGTAATACGGAGATGCAAATAAATATTTTGAATATAATATTTATATTATATTCAAAAATGTTAAAATAGATATTTGAATAACTGCACTTCTTTATTATTGCGAACCTGTCATTGACAGAAGCCATAGTCACATACCTCCTGTGAAGTAAAACCAGTTTAGCACATCTAAATGTGCCTTTAAAAGCAGGGTGCTGTCGGATCTAGTTTTCCAAGCTAAGCTTCAAACGCAAATTGTTATTTGGATGGGAGACCTCCAGTTCACACTGCTGGAATTGATGCTGGGTAATGTTGCTTGTGAAAGTTGGCTTTGGGACCAAGCTCTGGGTGGCAGAAGGAGAGCTCTCAAAGTGATGTTTCATGCTGCACAAAACTAGGGAAATTATTTTCTAGCACACGTATTAAATAACATAATAAAATCCCTAGTGTTGATCCCAGATGTCCAAAATAATTTCCACTTCTCCTGTTTGGTCCTGGCTTGACTGAGGAAAGCATGTATTTAAAATAGTATTTTGTCCCTCTCTCCTTTGCTGGTATTGATTTTCATGGTTGCACAATTTGAAACATAATCCTTTATATATATATGTATATATATATATAATATAGCACCTAGTCATTTTTTGCAAACTATGAAGACTCCTTAGTTAAAGACATAATGCATATAGATAGTGATCAGTTTCTGCAATTGGCAAAGTGACATCAATACATTATAAAGCAAGATGAATGTTTGAATCTAATTTTCACCTAAGAATTTGTAAATAAAGTTCAAAAATTAAACTGTATAACCATCTAAAATTGTGAAATCACATATAAGGTGACAGTCTTGTCACACTAAGACAGAAAATTCAAGTCCAGAACTACACAAACAGTATTGGTGTGAAATTCCTAGAATTAGCTCAATCTGGATTGGTGTAACACAGAAAAGAAATTGTCATGCCATTGCTCTTGAATTTCCAGAAAGAGAAAACACATAGAATCTAAGATTGTCTTAAGAGGGTTGGGCTGGTTCTGTTTGTATCAGAATTGACATCCAGCTGTGGGCAAGTCTCTGCCTACCCCATCAGTTCTCCCACTGGCAGTCTCTGTGGGTTTAGACGCTAAAGCAACTACTCTCAGACCTTTGAAGGTGTCTCAGTTTCTAACTGGTGTAGATGCCACTTTTAAAGATTTAATGTTGCAGTCTTTATCTGATATGAATAGTCTAAAATCAGCTTGCACCACCCACAGAATTGGCCTATTGATGTAAAGATATACAACTAGTTTTCCATTAGTTCTGTTTTCATTTAGATTTTTTTAAATCGATGAAACCCTTCTTCAATTCACCACAGCATGGCTTTATTTTTGGAGTGGGCTATTTCCCTGTTGTCATTACCATTTTTAATATGCTGTTGAATACCTCATCTGAATCTCATAATTAATTGTGTTTCCTCCAGTTGGCAAACCCCATAAGTGTGGATACTGTGGTCGCAGTTACAAGCAGCGCAGCTCTTTGGAAGAACATAAAGAACGCTGCCATAACTACCTGCAAACCATGAATCTCTCAAGCAGCATTTATCCAGGTAATAAGTGCCTCCTTGTGGGGAATAACTCTGTCCTGTCATAAATGCAGAAAAAGGAGTGCAAAATGAACAGTAGTTCCATTTGTGGCAACATTTGCATGGTGGAGGCACACCATCCCTGCCCCCCTTCCCCCCATTTGTATGATATTGCATCTGGATTTATTATTTGAGAAATATTTAGCTGTTGTCTCACTTAGTTTAGCTCAAATAAAAAGCCAAAGTGCAATTCAAATACGTAGCAAAACACTTGCAAGATCTGGAAATCATCAGTTTGTCATCTCAAGACAGTATGACTACATAACCTCACCCCCTTTGCTTGGAGCCCTATATTGCAATAATCTTGTGGATATACTTTTAGTAGAGACTTAATGTCAGTGTTCTAGGTAGGGCTGTAGAATCTTCTGCATTGCACATCTCCTTCCCTTCCCAAGTAAGGCTTAAAGAGCTTACTTGACCCTTGGAACCAACTCATCTAACAAGGATAAGATATCTGTCTTTGCTCTCACTCTTACAAGCAAGAGGATATGAAGCCAGAGGCATTTAATTTTGGTAGTTTGACTTGAGACAGTCCAGAAATACTAATAATTTCTTGACAGCCTTCTTCCCAAGCTCCCTGTTAAAGGAAAACTGGGGCGGGGGGTGGGGGGGGAGGTGAGGACCTGTTGTGCTTCTCTTAGAGACTAGTCTTATGATGAAGGTAAAGTCCATTTCTTGGAGAATATCAACTCTAAAACTCTGGCCAGAAATAAAGCAAGCAGGTATTGGGGCTTGGTTTATATTTTCTAACAAAGGTCCTAAGGGATCAATCATGGTAATTAGCCATACAAAATCCCCTTGTATGTGCAGTTTTAGATAGAGAAGATCCAGCTTCTGTGGTGGAGTTTAAGGCCATCCAGCAAATTCCATTTCCTGCACACCTTTTTGATCCTGTCAGTATATATTATTTGGTTTGTCAAAAGACAAAAATGGAAGGTTCTCTCTGCCCTATTTGCAATGATGCCTCATTTAATATTTTATATCTGAACAGAACCTGAATATGTTTTTACATGCTATCAGATAATGTAAAGTATATGCACATAATGATAGCAGTGAATACAGCTGAAATGCTTCTGGCAGACAGCATGTTAGAGCAGCACCCTTCTAATTTTATTGAGGGGCTGGAGAGTGCATAAACAGAAAAGCTCAATGTAATATACAGCAGGCAGCAAGACTTACTCCTCAAAGAGGCGGCAAGATTTAGAAGCAAATATTTTGTTTCAGAATTTCAATCTTTGGTGTCTGGCACATGGATTTGAATGCCTTCACACAGAATATGAAAATCTCCGTGAATCAGTAGCTGAACTACTGCTACAGCCTTAGTAAGAAAAGTGCCCAGATGAAACCGGTGTCAGGAATCATAAACTTTATTAGTTTCAGAGATGGACCTTTGCTTATATCAACATATAACAACTAAATATATAAATATCTCAGTGGGATGAAAACTTGAGGCATCATTAATGTTTTGAAAGAATCACTTCTTTCTTGTATATACTTAAAGTATATTGTTAATCCATATTTGACATAATAGAACTGCATTTGCAAGTTAGAAGAAAATGAAATATTAACTTCAGGTTTTAGACCTTGTCTCTAGCCAAAGACTTCACTCTTAAAATAATTTAGTACTCAGTTAAAAAAATCAATTCTTTACATTTCTAAAAAATGAATCTTTCCTTTCCTAGTATTTTGCATGAAGAGAATGAGTGAGTGCCTTTCTGGGAATTTTAGTGTATTCCACGTTATAGCTAGAAAAGCAAGTAACTCTACTACCACTGTTCTTATATTTCGAGGTATGATGTGGATCTCTTAATGCCATTATTCAGGCCCTTTTTTAATCCCAGACTCAAAAAAGTTGGTACAAAAATCTGCTGGAGCATCTGATTTGACATTCTGACACAGCAGGATTGCTTTTTACAGCATTTTTAAAATACTTCTTGCAGTATACATAGAAAAAATGTCAGTTGAAAGGACCTATACCAGTTGAAGCTTTCCATCAGCTTGTAAATTTAAAAATATAATTGAGAAAGAAATTAAATAATGGAAAGATTTAGCAAAAGAGGAGTAAGAAGGAGAACAAGAAATTGTATTTATATTCTAACTTTTCTTTTCTTTCTTTAAGAGAAGAAAATGCAACACAAAATTGGAACCTGATGAATTTAACGGCAAAATTCTTACATTAGAGGACTAGAATGTCACTGTCCATGTGTAGTTCTTCTCTTAGAGATATTATCTGGAGTTGAATGAAAGTGTGCTGAAGTCTTACCAGGCTTATATAAAATAACAGAAGAAACGGTTTATGAAGTTTAAAAAGGGTCAATTACAGTTCTTCAGTCACTTGGGAATTTTCATTTGAAAAGATTTTATTTTTTTTTTTCATTTCACAGACACCAAATTTCAGAGAAATAGTTTTCCAGTTCGTAGCAAATTTCAGAGGGGTTCAGTTGTAAGTGCTGGCTATTAGTACATAATTCAGTTTGACCTTTTATTAATAGCACTTTTAAAAGTTTGAAAGTTTGGCTGTTGAATACATGACTCTTCCTCTCTTGAACTGATCAGAAATGGAATGTTATATTCTAAACAAATACTTCTCGATCATTTCAACTTTTAACTGAAAATGTAGTCTTTTGTTTCCTTGTTGAATGTCTGCTTTAAAATATTCTCTCTAAGTCTCCTCCTGAGGTGGTTCTTGGAAGCCTTGGCCAGCTTGTTCAGTGATGACTGTGTACCATCAACAGCCTTTACTCTTCTGCACCTTCATGGCCAAATTCTGCTTATTTCTTGCATTGGTCACAATCTTTAGTGTCTTAGGGCGCTAGGGCCTAATTCCATGAGATTCCGTGTCACTGTCATTGTCATTGTCACTGTCACTGCAGTATGTGCTGCTGAAGCAGGGACTCACGAACCACTATGTACTCTTCAGTGTGGTACTGCAGGGTGGTGTTGTCTGGGACACTTCACTTGCTCCTCACAGTTATCCACCAGACCCTGATTTCATATATTTCAGGAACAATGCAATTTTCACAATCATCCTTTTATGGCTGTGGTATATTGTCAGAACAACATTGCTTTGGAACAGTGTGTTCTTAACTATTGAGAAACACCCAAGTACCAGAGTAATGGGTTCTGTGAACCAGTAAATCCAGTGATAAAAGGAATTCTCAGCAGGCAGAGAAAGCAAAATGTAGCAGAGTGGGGCATCTAGTTGAAACAGCTTAAGGATCGAAGTCTAAAAATCATTTTTGCTTTTTCCTTTAATAGCAACTCACAAGTTCAGGAAAAATGTCTATATCTTAGTAACAGGTAAAAGTAAAATTAACCCCTCTCTCTGCCTTGACAAGCAAACAAAAAAAACAAAAAAAAAAAAGAAAACCCCAAGAGAACAGTTCTGCTGTGATCTTGCTGCATATCTCTTTCTCTTTAGATGCTGAAAGTTGGAAATACCTTTCCATACATTTTTCATAGTCATTGTTTTGACAGTACATTTTCATACAACCCTTTTGTTTCTGCAGGAAAATACTGAAGTAAAATATAGTGAAAGTGAAATAGTCTTCTTTTCCTAGACCCTCACAGCTTAAGCTCCTAGTTCTACAGTGTCTCAGCAGCAACAGGAGGTTGGGAAACAGGTTTGAGTATTGGTAATCAGTGTTCCACTGTAGGTGTGATTTTATCAATTTAAATTGTTATTTAAAATATAAATTGCATCAAGGCAGCATGTAAATATTTGCTAGGGAAAAAGGGGACTGGGGAGAAGGGTTGGTGTAGCTTGCAAATGCATCTTCCATTGCTGGAGTTGAGAAGTTTATTCATTTTTCCTGCTAAAGAAGCAAAGATCATACAAGCAGTTTCACTGGGAGAAGTGCAGAGGGACAGTGGGAGGGGCAGCAGGAGGGTGAATAGGTGAACTGCTTTGTTCCCAGTGTAATGTGAGGGCCTCACTTACTCATGGAAATGCAGAGCGGCTGTAGAACAAAGGTGAAGAACATGACATACAGGCAGAAACCTTGCAGGTGCCATCTCATTTTAGTATCCTAAATGAGGGAAATGGGAACATGTCCATAGATTAATCAGGGTGAGGGACTTCATTGCCAAGAGTCAGAACCATCCCGTGTCTGCTGTGGTGAGCTCCTTCGTCCAGCTGCTTGGGAGCTAAAACACATTAACTGACAAACAATAACCTGAAGACAACAGTTCCATTAAAATGGAACAAGCCTGCCTAACCCTTCTGATGTCATTTGATTTCAGTCATAAAAGACGAAACTAACCAGAATGAAATGGCTGAAGACCTGTGCAAGATAGGGTCAGAAAGAGCCCTCGTGCTGGATAGACTAGCAAGTAACGTCGCCAAACGTAAGAGCTCTATGCCTCAGAAATTTCTTGGTAAGAGTTAAATGTTTGCTGTCTCCTAAAAAGTGAAACAAAACAAACTCCCCAAAAATACTACAGGATTTTTAGTTTTGCTTTATGATTTTACTTGTTTTGATAAATTAATAGTATGTATCTCTCTACAGAAGCAGATACAGAGACTTGTTGGGGGGAAAAAAAACCAGTAAACATCTCCAGCATACATTTCTGCATGTTTAATTTTCCAAATCTGGAGATGAAATTTAAGTCTTTTTCCTGCCTTTTTAAAAGTTTATGAACCAGATCATTACAAGATCTGGACAGGCTCTTGAAGTTGCCTTAAGAGCACATTCAGAGCTGGGCATATTGGTGTTTCTGAAAGCATTTGTGAATAGTTGAATAGCCTAAAATGATCATGGCTGTGTCTGAGAACAATACGTAAATGAAAAGATCTTTGGGTACATTCTATGAACGGTGCAAAAACTTCATGTCCATTTGTACCCAAGTAGTTCTTGTCTTAAAAATGAAAAATTTGATGCCATGGCTATAAAAATGAACCACACTTATATTGTTCTGCTTAGTAAGCCTGTGCCAAGCAGTGGTTACACCAGTTTTGTGAGAAACAGAGACAAAATTTTGTCATCTGTGGAGGGTTAGTCTTAAATAAATAAAAATATGGGAAATCAGAGGACAGCATATACTCATATCTAGTTAGATTCTTTTCTAATTCTCTGAACATTCTTTAATAATATCATTCTATAGGAGACAGTCAGATAAAACTAAATTTTTTGAAACAAAACACACATAAAGAAGGTCTTCAGTCAAAAGTCAAGGCAAAAAAAAGACCAGTTTGTGGGAGAGAAAATGCAAATACATTTTCTTCAACCAGGACACAAAGGTGAAAGGAAAATTCTAGACAAGGAAAGGAGTATTTCAGTATTTCAGCTACATCAGGAGATGCAACAAAAGGTTTTAAATTAAAGTCCAAGGCTTTTTTCAAGTCCAAAGACAACAATTCCAGGAGGTAGTCAAGGACCAGAAATGCTTATAAAAGGGCAAAAGTTGTAGTAGAGGCAGTTAACAAAAATATATTAACTTTGTAAGGCAAACCAGATTAGCTTAGAAACTCTAGTATGGCATTAGGCAAAACACTAATTCTATGAAAGCTCCAGGAAGAGCAGAAGTGCTAAAATTTAAAAGGTACTAGGAAGTATCCTATATGCAATGTATCTGTGGGTGTGGACTAGCTATATCATTCTCCTTTTCTCTCTTCACCCCGAGAAACAGTAAGGAAAGCCAGTTTAACTATGAGTTTTAGAAGGGCTGAGTTTCTTGTCAGTTAGTTATTTGGGGTGCAGTGTGGGAAGACAACCTAATGACAACACATATTTATGGAAATTTGCTAACCTTCCAAAGAACAACATTTTCTGACAAGAAAATACCCCCAAATCCTTTCCTTTCCAGTTCTCACCTGCTGTTTCGTATAATAGGTACATTCCTAATTAATACAAGGTTGGGCCAGCTGGTCAGGAGTGCTTTTGGCTAGTGAGACATGGTTACTGCTCCTGTAGATTATCATGTTATCCCAATCCCCCTGCTGAATTCCAGGGAGAAGGAGCAAAGGACATCCTTCACATAAGGGAAGGACTAGCTTCTGCTTTACTAGTTTTTCTCAAAACTAAATTAATTACCTTTCAAAAAGTGAGATTGTTCACCAAATTCAGCCACTTAATTCTCTCTGTATTTCAAACTGGAATAGCTCCCAGACCCAAAAGCAGAACTGGGCCATCCAAACCAGAGAATAAGAACAGCTTGAAAAGTTGACACGTGGTTATCATGTTTAAACAAACAGGCAGCAAAGAAAAGAGAGGGATTAAAAAAATGCTAAGAAGAAGGTGCCCACGTGCACTGAGTGTGTTTTTACTGTGTAAGTACTTGCTTCAGAATCCTGAGCAAAGCTTGAAGTGCATCAAACCATTAGCAGTTTAATTTACTTATGCTCTAATAAGCACAGAAATGAGCTATTATTTTTAATGAGTGCAAGTATTACCTGCATTGCCCAGATATAGAAATGGTACCTGCCTACCTTCAATTTGTCTCTGTTTCAGACACTTTGCTTGGAAACAAATTTTTCTCATGAACACTTGATCCTCTCAGTCCAACTACCAACTAGTTATGCTTTGTAAAGCAAATACTACCCAAGAAACAGATAATAAAATCATGGCTTCTAGATGCCCAAAATTTTGTGTATAATGAAGACCAGTCCCACTTTTCAGTGGTGTGCAGTGCCCATGGAATATAAGCAATAGTGACCTTATTTTATCCTCCTTGACTCAAGTGGTTTCATATTAGGAGGGTTTTTCTGTATTCAAGAGTCTTTCACAATGCCTATTTTGAATCTTAAGCATCAAATTCTGCCTGAAAAATATAGCATTATAAAGGATAAACCTTGAATAAAAGAATGCACTCTAGTAAAGGGGTTCTCAAATTGGCAGAATGATTGGGAAAGAAAACAAGAGGAACTGGAAGCTTGTGTAGCACAGCTAGAAGGTGTTTGTACCCTACATCCCCTATAGGAACTTGTGCAATGCTCAGAGTATTTCTTTCTCTGCTTGCAGAGCATGGACAAACTAGTATGAAACTATCTTGTGGGAAATGTGGACAGCAGGACTTCCTACACTTTAGTCCCCATCCTTGCAATAGTGTCATGCTAAAAGGTTTCTGGGCTCTTCACGGGCTTTGGATAGTCAATTTGAATAGAAACTGGGTGGGAAATTATTGATAAATTAATGTGCAGACCTTTTGGTAAATTTTCCATGCTTCTGTTAGCATTTATTTTGAAAAATTAGGACTTTCCAAGACCTACCAGTAAATTTCATGTTGATCAGGAAATAGTGACAGCACATAGAGATGTTTGTGGCTTTTAGTGTTTCCCAAGATCGGCAGAACTAGCAAATCCATCCAGACTACAAACCCTGTGTTATTGGTAGGCCGTAGGAACCTCTGAAAATCTTTTACCCCTTTTCATTTGCATAAATTTATTAGAGGCCTGATAATGAGATTGATGGTTTGAGAAGACTGCTCAAGTTCATAAAATCAGCATCTGTGCATTTAAATAGCTTCTTCCACTCCTTAACTTTTTCCTTCTATGTTTTGCTTAGTCCTTCCTGTCTGTCCAGAAATTTGGGGAAAATTGTAGTGAAACTTGTGTTCAATACTAGAGTACCAGCTAGAGATACATTAGTGCAGCCTGATTTTAGAAAGATTTCCCCCTTATCTTTGGCATCCCATCAGAGTAAACTTACAAGTAACAACTAATCTTGCTCTAAATAGGGCTTTTCACCTTGTAGGAAAAATATATTCCAAACTACAAAT
The DNA here is from genome assembly GCA_035222235.1 of Margarornis squamiger. Taxonomy (NCBI): domain Eukaryota; kingdom Metazoa; phylum Chordata; class Aves; order Passeriformes; family Furnariidae; genus Margarornis; species Margarornis squamiger. The sequence goes on from JAWWTY010000077.1 coordinate 80,967,110, forward strand.
GCCTTTAAATTTTTTCCATGGTTTTTGGTTACTCCTGTACATGACAACTTTTTGACACAAAATATTTAAGAACATGGGTAGCTTCTGGTAAAGTGTCTAACATGGCTTATTTAAAAACAAGGTGTGTGGGGGTGGTAGCAGTACAAAATGTAAAGTTTTTTTGTTGATTTTTATTCAAAATTACATATGGCCACATTGCGATGTGGGTTATTTCTAAGAAACTGAAGGTCCAGGACTAAAACATACAATGTAATACTTTAGGGAAAAATTGATAATGTGCTTCATGCTCTGAAGCATGAGAGTCAGACTCACTGGGACTGTGCTGGTACACTGGCTTCCCTAACCACAAAGGCAATGCCTCAGCTCACTGTAGGAGGCAGATGAGGGACTCCAGTTAGAAAGGAGAACGAGACAATGAAGCACTCAGGTCATAGCTTCCATGAGTCCCCATATAATTATTTCCAGAATCTGTTTTCATCCATTTTCTTTTCCAAAGGACTCAAATTATTTAGCAGGCTAAAAAATCCTCACCGACCCACAGTTTTTCTGACCGGCTGTTTTAGAGAACTGTGAATACCTCAGGTGGATTTCAGAGGTGGTTTTGGGAAACTCTTCTTCCACATTTTATTAATTCATGATGTTCAGTTCCTTAATTACATAGAAATTAACCCTCTGACTCCTCACTGTTTGTCACTGCAGGTGAAAAATGTTTGCCTGATCTTCCATACGATGCCACCACCAATTACGAGAAGGAGAATGAGATCATGCAGACGCACGTTATCGACCAGGCCATTAATAATGCCATCAGTTACCTGGGGGCAGAGTCCTTGCGTCCCCTTGTCCAGACACCGCCAGGGGGTTCTGAGGTGGTGCCCATCATCAGCCCCATGTATCAGCTCCACAAACCTCTCGGGGACAATCAGGTTCGCTCCAGCCTTCCTCAGGACAGCACAGTGGAAAACTTGTTGCTGCTTTCCAAAGCCAAATCTGTCTCCTCCGAACGAGATGCCTCTCCCAGCAACAGCTGCCAAGACTCAACAGATACAGAGAGCAATAATGAGGAACGCAGTGGTTTGATCTACCTGACAAACCACATAGGTCCCCATGCAAGAAATGGCATTTCTATAAAAGAAGAAAACAGGCAATATGATGTCTTGAGAGCGGGTACTGACAATTCCCAGGATGCTTTCAAAGTGATCAGCAGCAATGGGGAGCAAGTAAAAGTTTACAAGTGTGAACATTGTCGAGTCCTTTTCTTGGATCATGTGATGTATACGATCCATATGGGTTGCCACGGGTTCCGCGATCCTTTTGAATGCAACATGTGTGGCTACCATAGCCAGGACAGGTATGAATTCTCTTCCCACATAACTCGAGGGGAGCACCGTTTCCACATGAGTTAAAACTCCTCTGGCACAGATATACCCTCAACAGCTGTGTTACTGGAGCTGCACGAGCCATGACAGCAACAAAGCACAAGTCAGCTGGACAGTAAAAGTAATAAGAGAATCAGAAGTTCAGCAATTTTTTCCCACAAGAAAAGAGATTTTGTTTTGGTAGCATGCATTGCAACTCAGTTTTCTAAAAGGAGTTTTTACTGAAAATGTTTGATCACCAAAAACCTTTAGTAATGTAAGTAGGAGCTTTTGTAGTCACATAGCTGAAAGCCCTTCCCGTAACTGATGCTTCTTGCAAACCTCCCTTGCCAGAACTGTTAACCACGCCAAGGATGCACCACGTGATGAGGACACAACAGGACAGGAGTGGCCAAGCTTTCTCTCTTAACACCCTGAGCACAGGGTTGTTCTGCCACATGTATGTTTTTTGACTTCCTGGTATTAGTTGACTCTTTTGGGAAGATTGAACTCAACTAAAGAAGGAGAGGCCCATCTCAGATGACTTCACGGACAGCTGGAGTGGGACAGGACCACCCAGCCAGAAGGTTCTGAGTTGTTTTGGTAGTCAAAAGTAGAACATTTCTACCTGCAAGGGTGCTACTGGTATTGACATCACAACAGACCTTGTTTGTGTCTCTAGGCAGGTGGGCAAAAATGTGAAAGACAGAAGAAACACCCTTGTAATATACTCTGTGAAGTATGAATTGCATTTAATGTATAGAAAAAGGATATTGTTGGCTCTTCTTTGAATAAATATTTTCTCTTCCTATCCAATAAACCCCCACTTTTTTTTTAAGCAACCCCTCCTCTCTCTGCATAAACAAGTTACAATGTATTTAATTTTTCTTTCTTTTTAAGGTTTTAGTTCTTTAGAAAAGTATGATGTACAGTTGAGAAAAGCACTAGTTAGATATATGTGTGAGGAAAGTCTCCTTATACATATTTTTCACCTTTTTTAACTGTCTGGAAAATATCCAAATGTCCCTCTCTTAACATATAAAAAAAATGCCATTTTGCTTGCACAGAAGATGTCCTCCTGTAGATTTTGTGGTTCTACTTGTAAGTGTTGCACTTAATTATTTTTAAAGCACTGAGATTAATTAAACCAACCAGACAAAATTTGCAGCTGCCTTCTTTTTTCCTGGCATTTGCTGTTTCATGAGGGACCAAGCCCCACAAAGGTGCTGAGAACCTTGACTTCCTATTCACTTAGTCATTTCACTATGTGCTTTGAGTTACTTTTACTTCAGTGGAACTAATCTTAAGGTTAAAAAAATGGTGAGTTTTGCAGAAGGGAGACCAGAGTGCAGCAGTTTGCAGAGTGCAGGAAGGTCCTCCAAAAGCTTTCCCCAACGGGGGGTTCTGCTGCAGATACTGTAAGTTCAGTTCAAATTAAAACTTCCATGACAAATAGATTTTAACCACAAACACAGCTGATATAAAATAATATACATTTTTTTTAAAGCTTCTATTTAGCTTCCTCTTCCATATATTTCATTTCTCTCCCTGAACACCCTCATACTTTAAGACTGGGCAAAAAAAAGAAATTTTTGCAGCTGCATAAAAGTCTGTCATCGGTGCTGCAATACTTCCTGGGCAACATCCATAAAAATAACCTGTTTTAGTATCTTAATACTTCCACTCTGCATAATAAATGGATATTTTGCAAAAAACACAATCAAATAACTAGCAGGACTAGCAGTCTTGTCATACATTTACACTTTTTCCATTCACACGTGCATGCAAGCACATCTATTTATTATAAAAAATTGAAGGGACCATGAACTGCTTGTATCTAGGCCAATTTGGCCTGATACTTGTAGCTATATTTGATACATATTTCCTATATACACATACTATTACAGGCACACAGAGTTCCTCCTTCTGCTTTCACTTTTGCAGGTGTAAGTCAGGAGCAACAACACAAGCTAGAGGAAAGATACTGATGAAATAATGTATTACAAATATATGCTATATCAGGCATGCTGTACATGCCTTAGCTTTTCATGCCAGCTCATGCCAGCTTGCTTCACCTGACACGTGGGCACAGCAGTGTTTTCACACTGAACGTGCCTCTGACAGTTCAGTAGCTCTGTCACCAGAGCTGGGTGCTGTGTGTGAATGTGCACAGACTGGTGCACAGACCCGCAGCAGTGAGAACATGAGTAGTATAAACTACAGACTCAAAGGTGATCCCCTCCATTCCCATATTATAGCTCAGTTGCCTTAAGGGACTTTATTGATCCCCTCTACTCCCACATTATAGCTCAGTTGAGACTTTATTGTTTGTTACCTTCCAGCCTGAGACACTGTGTGGGGGTGGACCAAGGAATTACTGGCCACTTTCATGCCCCAGCTGTGGTTTTCTCATCAATGCCTGCTACATATTCAGCTTCAAGACACACTGTACCTTGCAACAAGATATTATCAAATATTTTATATAGAAATAACCTGAAGAGAACCTTCAAGGGGGGAGGTTACATTCATGAGTTTCTGTTAATTTTTTTTATTTAAATACAGTTGAAATAGATTCATTTTTCATAGCTGGCAGGGATATATTCAGCTGTTTTTATCCCTCTCCAGTTTCGATCAATACCAACCAGGAGGGGACAAAGTAATTTCCCAGCCCTGCTGCAAAGTGTTGTGTGAGATCAGGTGTTGGCCGTACAGAAACTTTCTGCTTTTTCTGCTCTTACACCTCTTTCCTGCTCTTCTAAGATTAGGGTCACTGTATACCCCATGCCATAATTTTTTTAACCCTTTATTTTAAGACACCCCAGGCCATAAAGCAGAGGGGGACAGAAGCTTACTCAGGTGGTTTTGCTTCTTTGCTTTAACGAAATCCAACACAAGTAACGCCGCATTGATGAACCATGTAAACAAGCATAGCTCCAGTGGAGTTCAAGACTGCCTTGAATATGGCTTTGAAATGTGATTTCTGATTACTGGGTAGGTTCACTGCCTTCACAACATCTCTGTGCACACACGCACATGTCCGAATCTCAGTGTCACGTCTCTTGCTGACATGCACATGTCCTGTCTGTGGCTTTATGTATCGTTAATGTTTTATATACATATCTATGTGTGTATAGATCTAAAATGGTTTATATGACATGATGATGCACTGTCAGTCACAGTGAGTTTGTTTCCTGGCTCTGGAATTTTCTTATTTATACTATAACAGAATATGTTGATGTTGTATATTAAACAGTACAGTAGTATAAGTAACTATATTCAGGCACAGTGTATCAGAGGGTATAGTCTAAAGGCGGGAGCAAATGGCATTCTCTATTCATGAAAGGGCTTTCTTAAGTTTGCTTTTTTTCCCAGGTTTTTTTTTTTTTTTTTTTCTCTTTTGCACAAAGTCATCTTCAATTTGTTTAGAAACAAGTGGTTGGATAATTTTATTTATGAACTTATGCAAGGATGGCATGAAAATAGGATGTTGTGTCTGTGTACATCAAAACAAACTGTGCCCTCAGAAAACTAGCTTAGTGTAAACTCCCTTTTTCTCTTTTTTTGCTATGGTGCAATACCCTGATAAGGCTTAGCTGAAGTTTAAAAGGAGTAAATATGTGAGTGGCTTTAAGTTTATATCTGTTTTTAAAAAGTTAAAAATAACTGCTTCCCAGTCCTTCCCCAGGCACTGTCTTTTCTAATAGAAAAGTTGTATTTACACATTTTTCTTTTTTTTTTTTCCCTGTGGTTTTATATTGTAACTTCATTTTTCTTTGAGAATATTGTATTTAAAAAACCCCACAAATTTCATAAAAATTGGAAATGTTATTATGTCTGCAAAGTGAGGTGTATCTTTTAAGACAAAAGAACAAGGTAAAAAAACCCAAGCCCCTCAATACTTTTGCCACTGTGTTGGTGGGTGCAGCAGTGGTTTGGCACAGCTGGAGGCTGTGTGTCAGTGGGGTGGTGACTCTGGGGGGTCACAGTCTGAGGTGAGGTGCAGGTAGACAGAGCTCTGCAGGCTCAGGGAGTGCTGAGCCTCGAGCAGGACCTCCACTGCTGCTGCTGCTGCTGCTGCTGCACCCACAGCCCACGCCTCGGGGAGCCCGTCCACACCGTCCTCACGACCCATCCTTTGTGGCCAAAAGAAGCCACGCTGTGCCATCACCCCACGCTCCCCACCTACGTGAGACAGCGTTGCTGGGCCAGTTCCAGCTGAAGATCAAGTCCTAAATTGGCAGCCTGCTACCTGGAGTGTCCCTGCCTGAAAAACTCACACAGCTCCTGCGAGCAGCCACTTTTGAGCAGGTCATTTCCAGCCCTCTCCTCTTACCCTTCCCTCTCGCCAGCCAGCCATAGTCATTACAGAAGACAATTACCTCTGCATGTAGAGTCATGGTAATTCAAAATAAAACACAGAGAAATTATTTCTACTATTTGCCATAACAAAGGTGATTTCTCTGTGGGCGTCCCTTCAGATTCGAGCACAGTAAATTTCACATCACATATTTAATGCAAACAAGAATCTGTGTTTTGCTTAGAAAAAGCACCATTTATAAAGTTTTAAAAATATTTCCATTTGTAAAACTCTATTATTATGAACAAAGTGAGATTTAAAAAAAAAAAAAAAATCAGAACCCCAAACTAAAGATATTGCAATTGTTTCTTTTACAGTTTCCAAAATCTAAATTTTCCTTAAGTTTATGTGATATGGTTTTGTCATAAACTATGACTAGTTCTCTTTAAGAAGGAACTAACATCCTAATTCCTTTGTTCCCCATCACAGCTAGTTCTCAGTAAATGAAACAAACTACAAATTTCTGTTTCAGCAGGTGATTCTCCTGCAAAAAAGTAGTCTGTTTAATAATAATAATTTATTTTTTTTTAAAACAGACTGTATGTAATATTCTCAATCAAGGTTATTAAATCCTTGAACTCAAATAGAGACATCATCCACAGATTTAAATGCAAGATTGCATACCTAAAAATATATTCTGAGCACCTGTCTATTATGTTTCAAAGACTTCCTTCAAATCATCATATTTATATTTTTTCAACTCCAATACCTTGCTTATACTACATCAGAAACTATGGTAGGTGCCAAGATACAAATTGTTACACAGACAAAACCTACAGCTACCAGGGGTATTTTCAGCCTTGAATCCCCAGAAGGGTTTCCCAATCCATACATAAGCATCTAAACACCAAAACTGTTAACAAGTGCTCAACAATCATTGCTTTTGAAATCAAGAAATACACTAAAACATACATAATTCTTTTAGTAGATACCAAATGAGAACTCAGAGCCGGACCTGGAGCATACAGACCTGATAATGTCACCATTTCCTGTTTTTTGGGGTGTGTGTGAATCATTCAACATCTTATTTGGGGGAAAAGGGATTAGAAATGCTCCTGACTTTGCCAATGTACTGTGAATATTGCACTGCTTTTGTCAGCTTGGGACATGATCAAAAATAAAGGAAAAGCTTTCACTGAAAGCTTTGAGTTTCAGCAGCAGCACTGACAGTTTGAAAAGCTGAAAATGTGGCAACTGGAAAATCAAAATGTTTGGTGTCTGAAAAAACTGTTCATGCCAGTCTGGTGGGTCAGAGCTTCAGGGCATCCTTCCCAGCCCTGGACCAGCCAGATAGTGTCCACCAGCATGAAACACAGGCGGCCTCTTCTCTGGAAGGAAAATGCTACACGAGAACAAATTTTGGTCCAATTGTGTCATGAAAGAAAAAGATTCCTCAGACTGGGTCTGTGGAAGGCAACAGAAATCTTAATCTTAGCAGGAGGTCCGTTATCCCAGTTTCTAAATTTTAATTTTTGATGCACCTTTATTTGGGACACGCAGACTTTGACTTTTGGGAGCTGCTGAACATGCAATTCTGACCGAAGTCACTAGCAGAAGCAGACGTGCAGTGTTTCTGAAATCCTGCTCTAATGGCCAGAACACGGGTATGCAGGAGACAGGAGGGACAAAAATCTGCAGCGTTGCACTGGAAATGGGATAGCTGGGAGAGAGCAACCCAAAGCCAGGCTTCAGGCGGCAGGAGTTCATCACATTTAAACAAAAAAAGTCTGCAACGAGCGTGACTGAAACCTCGCTCTTGCTAAATGAACAGATCCCTGTTAACTGCAGTGAGACTTCTGCTGCATTTAACATTACAACGTGTTTTTTTTTCTTTTCACATAAAGGAAGGTCTCACTGCTTTAAAGCCCATCCCAGGACATAGAACAATTCCTGGTTTTATCTGTCCTGACCACACGTATGAGACGAGGGCAGCTGCTGCTGTTGCTGCCACTGGTGGCGGCTGCAAATCACACAAACCAACGCCTTCCTGTCCCTTGGGAGAGAAGTGAAGGTTCTGGTTTATGAGCAGTTAGAGAAGAAAAAAGAAAAAAAAGAAAAAAAAAAAAAAGTAGAAAAAAAAAATCTACACCTTGCAGCAGACAGTGAGCCTGGGGCTGGTGGGGGTGAGGAAGTTAATCAGCCCCGAGCAGGCTGTTCGGGATGAGGCCAAACAGATGGCTCGTCTCCGAAAGGGCAAAACGGGAAGCAGATGTGGCCACCGTTCCTCCCCATGCATAACTGGGAACCAGCCGGTTGGTGAGGAACTTTGCATAACAAGGATAATTTGGTATCAAAACTGTCCCTAGAAGAGATCTGAATGGATCTGGGCACAGTTGACAGTTTTCACTTCTTGTTTCCCACTAAAGGTTCACCCAGATTAAATTTTAAATTTGACCTTACTTTTGGCCTGGGGTTGCTCTCAGCTTCTTCTAGGGAAACCTCCGATACAGGCAGGGAGGGCTCACCAGGTCTCTACTGAAGCTTTTGGGGTCAAAACCCTGATGTCTGTCCAATCACTTGACATTTTAGTGACTAATTTCAAGTGTGCTCTCATTTTTCAATTTGAAGTCCATAAACTTATGAGCAAGCAGCAAAACTGAGCTTGAGCTAAAATCCTCTATTTTCATGCACCAAAATTCATAGGTTCTGGGTACAGGCACACCACGAGCCTGGGCTAATGCCCCTTGTAAGCTCCTTACTCTCAAGAGCAGAGCCAAGGGCGCCAGAGGAGCCTGGCATCTCTCCCCACTGCCCTGGGAAGCAGGGGGCTCTGGCTGCAAAGCCTCAGCAACCTGTAGGAGCCTTTGCAACTGCCAGCCCTGCATGCAGCTTACCAAAAAAGCTGGGAAAATAGCTTGCATATTGAAGGTGTAGTTTAACACATAGATACGATGCACTACAAGTAAAAGAGAGGTTTCTCTTTTTCTACTCCTCCTTATTTTATGTCAAAGGACATAATAATGTCAATTTGAATGCAGCTTTTACTTTATAGTGTCCCTGTTGCATTGGCAAGAATTTAAATATACTACACCCCTAATATATCATATAAATTAAAACAGAGATCCAAAGAGCTCTTAACATTAAGGGAGGTTCAAATCTGCATTCAAACACTCCAGGTTTGTTTTGCTGATAATTTTAGGGTACAAAAATGTACCTTTATCATCTTACAGAGATTCCTGAGTGTAGCTACAGGAGAGAATATAGAATTATCCTCCACTGTATTGAAGAAAAACAAGATGGTGTAAATACTTGCTGAAAACATATTTGTGGGCAGTAACCAAAGCATTGTTACATGAATTTTACTTTTTTTTTTTTTTTTTTTTTTTTTTTTTTTTAGCATAGCACATATGTGATTCACCTCCCCAGGTCCAACTCTGAAAAATTCACCAACTCTTTCTTTTTGCATTCCATCCAGTCACTTATTTCTAGGCTAATAATATATATGGTATTTTATTTGCATAGTCTAGCAAATGCACATGGGAATAGCGCTTAACACACGTATGTAGGGGTTTTTTTGGACTCATTAAATATTGGTACAAATTAGAATGATTACTTCTGCTTTGGAAACATCTGTCTCACCATCTCTTTGTAAATGAGGCTGAGACACAAACCAGTTTTATAAGGTCTAACGCTGATATGGTAGTAACCTGACAAGAGAATTTCTACTGCAGGAACCAGGGTAAACCTGAATAAGTGAAAATACTCAAGCTGCTGAAGCACACACAGTACCAACAGACCCTGTGGTTCACACACATCCAGCTGCTTCTGCCTGAGTCACAACTACACTGTGTTTAACTGACCTTTAAACAAGGATGGGACCCTGATCAGCAGAAAGAGTAGAGATACACAAGAAGAAAAGCTGGAGTGGTTTTAGAAAAACAGTGAAATGCATGCATCAATAGAATAAGTCATCTAAAATTAAACATTTTCAACAAAATTCCAAAGCCCAAGCCAGGAGAAGGAGATTATAGGCATCTGCCTGAATTTCATTAACTTGTTCTTGATAGCTTAACCATTGGTCATTGAAGGTAGAAGGAAATGTACCAGAAGTGATAGGCAGACAAGAAGGGAAATGAAGGGTGGTAGAAGATTGGGTGGAAAAATTAACACATTGAGTTCAACAGTGAAGAAATTACTCTCTACCATAAGGGTTATTACCACAGAATTAAGAAAAGCCAAACCCAGGGCATTTCAGGGAAATAAAAAATAATCCACCTTTAATAGCTGCACGCCTATTATAGTGCCTATTATACTATAAGAGAGTTGTCCTCTTCTCTTGATTATCCTGAAATCAATTTGTGAGCTAAAACTACTTTTATTGGGATCTTAGTGATGAGACCCTACCCCATGACCCTGCCAAATCCAGACAGCCAAAGCAGGTGTTCTCACTATACATACCCACTTCCTTTTTTTCTTCAATACCTAACAAAGTGATGAATCACATAGTGTATATCCTTTTTAACAATTCCCTTCATGCTGTCATTAATGTTAAATAAAATTTCTCGTTTCTTAATAACTCAGTCTCTGGATATACAGTTCTGAAGAATCCTCATTTTTGTTTCAAATACAGCAGGTGTGTAGCTCTGTTGACTCGGGGTTGTTGTATGTGTGTATGATCACAGTAAGTGGAAATTACTTGGAACCAGAAAGTATTATCATTTCTTTCTGTTATCTTTAACTTCATTCTACACTTTCCAAAATTCAAGATACATTTTCTGAAAAGCTGGTAAACAGCAGCCCTACTGTGAAACAATTACATCCTTCCCCTTCCCTGAAAGGGAAATTGTAGCAAAAAAAAAAAAGCCCTGAATTCCTTACGCAAGATAATGCAATAAGTTTTTCACAAATCAGGATTGGGAGTCAGGTCTTCTAACACTTGTTTATTGTCCAGCCACAGACTAGGTTTCCTCTTCAGTAGGCAGTAAACTCAGGTACCCCCATTTGCAGACCCTTGCACTAACAGCTAAGAATTGAAACCTGACCACAGGTCTAAGAATTCACTGTTCAGATTGCATCAAAGTGGGTGTGTGGGAGGGTGTGCGTGCACATATACTATGTGTGTGTATACCACATGCATGTCTAATTCAAAATATTCAATAATTTATATATTTTTATCTAAGAGCTGCCAGTTTTCCTCACACTGCTCTGTTACTGAAATAATCTTATGTTGCCTAAATTTACAGAGTATTTTGACCAAACATATAAAGATACATAATCTGTTCCACGCTTAGTTGTTGAGGTCAGACAGCTTTTGCCTTGCAAACATCTTTAAATGATGCACAGATAAAATGGAAAACAATATTGGGAGAGGGGACCTCTGTCTGGGGTACAGCACTGTGGGCCCTCTCTCAGTTTTTCTATGGATAATGTTCTGCTCAAATATCAGTTTTAAGGGGACCGACTAATTTAATAAATTGGGATGCTTTTCAAAGCCTTAAAAGCGCAGTACAAAATCACCCTATTTACCCTCCCAACTATATAAGGGGGAGAAAAATACACAAAGGAAAAACTCAACAGGGCAATAGCCATGTGAAAGTATTATGCTCCAAAAGAAAAAGGCAATCTATGACGACATTAGTTACAGGCTCATTTGCAACAGAAAAGAGGACACTCACTGGAAATTTTGTACAAGTACCAACGTGCAAAATAGAAACTTCAGATAAGCTGTGGAAAGAGGGTGGGATTTCCAGAAAATAGGGAAGAACTTGTTACACCCTCCTTGTCAAACTTTGCAGGATCACCACAGCTTCTCTGGAGAAACAGTGTGTGCCAAGGGGGAAAACTAAGAGCTTTCCTTTTGGTTCTGCTTCTCCTGTATAAACTGCTTGCCTAATTTCCTCTGCAATTAGAGAAATATTTGACTCAAACCCCATCATTTCCACATCTTACTGTGCTGTGTACTTTTGCTACTAAGTCTCTGGCTACTTCCATAATTTTATATTATGACTATTGTATCAGGACCTTACTTCTTCTCAAACCCTCAATTGCACTAATATTAAGCAGGGTAAAGTCTCCGTGGCAGTGGGAAGAAGGAAGCTGATGCCACTCAGCACCTCCCAGCAGAGCCTTTCAAAAGGCATGCAGGGACAAAGGGACAAGTCCCTTCGCTGTTTCACACCATGCCAACATGGGAAGTTACACAGCCCATCTCTTTCAGTGTTTTCTGAGGTCATCCTAGGGAGCTTTTTCTCCAGAAAAGAAGAACAAATGCTATGCCATAGGTGGGTAGACAGCTCTGGATTCCTAAGCTCTCCCAATGCCACAGCCACCTGAGAACACATCAGTGAGAGCCCTTCCCCAGCGTGTGCACACCTGGTACCCTCAGCCTGGAACGTGCCCTGCTGGAGCCCATCAGCTCCTCAAGCATTCAAGCTGCAGCAAGTGCACGGGACTACACAGGAGGAAAGCAGGCAGCACCCCAGCCCGGGCCCTTGGCATTCATCTGCCTCCAACCTTAATTTGGCACCTCGAGACACCACATTTCCTCACAAGGGATGTGTTGAGCCCCACAGCACACCTTGACAAGTTTGCTAGCATGTGGTTAGAAAGGAAATACCTACAGGAAACAAACACACAGTTTTGGTGGCAGTAGAGAGTGGAAAGCAAATTTACACAGTATTAAAAAATATTTGTGGGGCCAGAAAAATACAAGGAATAATTTCTTCAGAATATGCACTCTACTAGTTCTTGACTTCTTTATACTATGCTAAGCCTGTCTCTGCATCAGGAAAACACTGGGAGTAATGAAGGTAGATGTAAAAACCACTGGATTTTGCAGTTAGCTTTCTAGAAAGCATTACTGCAGTGATGAGGGGAAAAAAAAATATATATATATATACATATAAATAACAGGAAAAATGCCACATACGATCAGCATATAAAAGTGGGCCCAGCTCAGTGGGCTATCCCAAAGATGCATATTACAGAAAGAGAATTTATCTATTTTTACAGTAGCCTCATATTAGTTTCAATTTTAACTATGTATAAGGATTTCAGACTGACTCATGAAAGTCTCAGAAAACTACGCAACAAATTCCCAGACCCCACGGAGTACCTTGGCCTGCTTTAGGCACAAAAATTAAGTACAAGATCCAAGGGTGCACCTCTTCCCCTTGCCTCGATGGGCAGGGCAGTTATGTTGCATGGCATCACCCCAGAGGCCAACAGGAGACTCCTCCAGCCATCACCCCTAGCAAGATTTCAGTAGCAGCATGTTCAGACCATAGGATTGAACAAGACAGAGATGTTATCATCATTTCCTTTCTCTTCCCTCCGACATTGGTCTTTAAAGCAAACACTCCCTTCGAGAAAGGGAATTGCAGCAGCATACGGCTTTCCCCCTGACCATCCCTGCTGCCACTCTGGGATGTTGCCTTTCCAAGGATTTGCTGAGTTGTGCTGTATCGAAGACCGAATCTGTAGTCCAGTAATTTGTTGTTTCAACAAGAGGGACGACTGAAACAAGCTGCCTGACTCAAAGAGCGTACGCTTCCTGTTGTTGGCAGAAAGTGAGACTTTGCGCTGTTCCCCCTTGCTTCCTTTAAAAACAGTGCCAGGAATTGATGTAAATTGGCTGCAGAGCATCTGACCCTCAAAGCAGGGAAGTGAGAAACTGTAGGACTCAGGGAGATAGAGCCATATTAGCCACCTATATCTGAATAAAGATGTGCTTTTAATATCCTTGATCAAAGATCAGGGATGGCATCAGCGATTTTCACTTGAAATGTGCTCAAGGGGCTGAAGTCTTCAGCAGCTCCAGAGAACTATTTCTCCTGAAAAATCAGTCAAATGATTTCTTCAGTTACAAAAACTCTACACTACAGGCCACTGGCAGGCATGCCTTACACTGCCCAGGCAGTTCAGTCAGTTCAGTGCAACAATAGCGGAGGGATCACCCAAAAAGTTAACTGATTACCCAGCACACAGGAGTTCTGTCAGGAGCATCAGAAGGTCCCTGCACCGCTGGGGTGAGAGTGGTGCCAGGTGTTAGACCCTGTTGCAATTGAACTAATGATTTTTACTTGTGAGGCAATACTAAGAGAGCAACAAATGCCATTTACCACCAACCAAAACTCAAATGAATTAAGACTGTTGAATTAACTGGACTCAGATCCTGTTACCTACCTGTTGTGTATCTACATTTCAATGCATTTTCAGGATCTTCAGCCTGGAAGACTGCTTGAATCTGCTCATTTACTCTGTTATTAAAATTCCTAAGATCAATGATCAGTTTCAACCCGTAACAGGATTTTCACCTCTTTTCCCAGCCCCAGTTGACCTGAGACACAAAGTAAAATTATTCTTTTAGGTTAATTATTCCTTTAGAATCCTCTTTGTCAAATAAGAAGGCTTAGAGATGTCAGGCTGGTTTTCATAGCTCCCTTAAAAAAAAAAAAAAAATCTTAAAACCTGAAGTTCACCCAGTGAAAAAAACAGTAAATATAATAATTAATAAATTTCCAGTAACAAGTCATTAATACTGTATGATTTTAAGTGACAAAACAAGGAAACAGAGCATTGACTACCCTTGGGCTTTCCTTAAGAAATTGGATGGACTTCTTTGGGAAAAGAACTCCATCTACTGGTAGGCTATAAAAAAATATCAACTCAGCACTACAGTGGTGTTCCTCTCCCTGGAAAAGACTGCTGTTATTGGAAATAGAGAAGATTTGTGTGGATAATTTTCTCCATGAATTTTTAAGCCTTATATAGGGTAGACTGAGCAAGGCATCCTTTAGGCTTGCTAAGCCTGTCCTAAATGCATGCATAGCTGAAGCATTTGAGCTCATCCAGCTCACATAACCCATGGCACAGTTTTTCCTGCTGACATTGCTGTGTGAAAAACATGCCCAGCCTGTGGATGATGAGGAGCAGCAGTGCCAACGCCACCTGCTTTTGTGGGCGTATGCGTGTAGGATACTGGGCCTCATCCGTGGACAATAACTATATCCCTCTGTAGCAATATAAATAAAGTGGCATTACTTCTCCATTGCTGTAAGGGCAAATAAAGACTCTTAAAAGATGGAATTTTCATGGGGATTATGTTCTACAGACCAAAGGTAACATTCCCTGGTATGAATTACCCCTAATCCAGGGTGACTAGAGGATGGGTTTGTACTATTTGGGGCATTGTAGTACCGTAACTATTTTTAAAGGCACATGAAAAATAGTTTTCATGAATGAAACCACAATGGAGCAGTGTTCAGAGTGCTCAGCCTTGTCCCTTCTGAGACATTTACATACAGAACATTAGTGTACATTTTCAGCAAAAGTTTCTGAGAATTTGATCTTGCATTTCTTTGGTGCAAAATTTCTGGTTTTGGAATTACTTTTGATATCACAATGTTTCAATTATCGCATTTAATTTTTTTCAGTCAACTCTAAGACTCACAGTCATATGACGGTAAGGCACCACATTGCACAGGGTGGAGCCTTGTAAATTTAGCATTAAAATCGCTGAAAGAAACCCACAAGGGATGTTCAGAAAATAACAGACCAGCCAACAAATTGTCACTACAAGTGTATTTTCTACCCCTTCTTCCTCTCCAGTTGTAGCTATATCAGCCCAAAAGTTCTGTGACCTTCTTGAAAGTGGAGTTTTTCTGTTTTGTGCCACCACCACTAAATGGTGCATGCTTTTATATAACATTAAGCCATCGACAGGTATTGACAAATATGTTATCATTGACAGAATAACTCGAAAGTATAGATGTTAATTTGCATCTTTACATGTAATCAATTTCCCCACAACACTTTTCCATTTTCTCTGTTGATTCTTTTTGAATTTTCTCTCTCTTTTTTATAAGAGTAGCCGGCACCAGGGCAGCTTGCAGAAATCAGCTTCCAGAGCTCATGCTCCCTCTGGAAAAAATATTGTCCATCATTTAAGAAAAATCAGGGGGTCTCTATAATTCTATGTAAATTACTATATTCTTCACTACACCAGATCTATATCCATTCTGTAGTGCAAATAATTGGTGTGCAAAAATTACAATATATCAAGAGCATTCAGGCTCCCCATGTCGATATCTCACTCCTCTTCTTTTTTTTTCTTTTCATATTTGGCAAAAAAAATCCATAGGTGAAATAATAACAAAGAGCAAGGTTCTGCTTCTTCAGAATATTGAATTAAGTACACGAGCACAAGCTATTTCATGACAACTCTTGTAAGAAATCTCATTGGTTACATAAGATCCACAAGGAGAAGCAGTCAGTAGCTGTAAGTGTCACAAAATAAAATTATTCATTTGGAAAAGGAGAAAACAGACTTTTAGGTCTTAATCACCACTGAGTAATATTTCTAACTGCTGATATTTACTAATCAAAATGACTCTGCATAACAGGTTTAGGGGTAACTGGTTTCAACTGGCAGAGATGTACTTTCCTTTGGCTGTAGGTAAAAAGTTATAGAGAGAATTTTACTAATATCAGTAAATAGAGTAAAAAAAAAAATCATAGGAAACACTAAATTTAAAAGTAGAAGCCTAGGCAATTTCACCTCTCATGTCTTAACTCATAGTACAAAACTCAAAACCTGCAAGAATTGGGTAGGAATGTTCACAAGCCACTGCCTGGAATTTTGTGATCTACTCCTGAACAAAAAGCCAGCATTATTTTCTTCCCTGTGAATACACAATCCTCTTTCAAAGCAATGCATTAGCAGACTGGCCATTTAACTTCGTGTGCCCAGGTGTTTCCACTTTACAGAGCCCAGTGTGAATTTCAGGTTGCAGTATTCCAGTTCTAAAACCAGGCAAACTAATCTGAAACTCTAATTTTCTATCAGTACAGTTTAAGGAAAGCCTCAGCTCGTGGAAGCTTTCCTCATGTGGCTTTGGTGAAAAGCCTCAGAACAGCCCAGCTGTTTCTCTTTTGGGTGTTGGATTACACTGCACATGCCCAGAGCCAAAGGAAGGTGTGACATGGGCAGAAGCATGACAGAACCCAAGATGCCACTCTACCCATGAACACTACAAACCAGTCCAACCCAAACAGAGGGCACTCTTGGGTTTAGGGAGTTGTTTGGGAATCTGAGACACAATCTCAGCTGCACACATGCAAGGCAGGATGAACTACTTCGTTGTGCAACTACAACCAAACAGCAGCCTTGCCCCTGCTCGTGCTTGGACAGCTAAAGGCTCCTCTTTTCTGTTCCTGCCCTTCCCTGACCAGCTAATGACTCCATTCATGCTCGGGTGAAGAAAAGGCAGTAACCTGCAGTGAGGAAGCACCACATCATCTTTCTGCCAGCCAAAAAGCAGATCTGGTATCTTTAAAATATCCCTGCAGCCTTCAGTCACTTTTCTCGACCCTCAGCCTCAGGAAGAAAACAAAATTGCCTTTTGCTTGCTGTTCCATCTTCACCGCAAGAAAACAGTCTAATATCCCTCTAGAACAAGTAAGGTGCCTTTGCAATATGGGAATATGAACAAAGGATATACCTGATGTGAGTCTTGTGTGATATTGTCTGAAAATAGGAATTATTAAATTACTGCAGCACTGGTGCCCAATTAGTTGTAAAACCAAAATCAAAGTGCAGCTATAGACAAGCAATAAGGTATATCAGAGATTTCACATGGGTCTTTCCTGCCACAGTGACAATGTATTCATTAGTGACTATGTGATGAAAGAGTCTCTGCTGCGTAACTTTTGTGTTGAAACCAAGCTGGGAAAGATGGGAAAACACAGCAACTACAGAACAACTTAACTGATAATGACCTATAAACTGAAAACACAAGCATCATGTCCCAGTAAGGAGTTCATCTATCTTCCACCCTACACCCATGTTCAGTCCTACTCTGCTCCACTTTCATCCCTTCCCATTGGCAAGCACTGTCCTGTTCAGGGCATCTCAGTGCTGAAGAGACATGAACAGAAGTGATCAAAGTCGAACCAACAGGACATTATTAAGAAGAGTGGAAGAATGAGATTTATTTAGTACAGGTAGTATTGTAATGCTGAATGACATCAAATCTCAATTATTCTAAGTACCTGCTGCAAGGGGGATGATCAAACATTTCCCCGTGTCTATCCGCAATACAGACAGGGTAAGGCACAAAACTTTTGCATCAGAGCAATGAAGATGAGGCACTGGAAAGAATTTTACTCTTGCTAAAGAAGAGTCCAGGCAAGAAAGCCGCTTCATTAATGGCTAACATTTTTGCATAGCAGCATATACTGAATACACCAAGTCCTGAGTGTGATTGTACCACTGGTATGGGAATGAACATTCAATAAAGTTCAAAAAGAGACTAAGGGTTCTACAAGTACTGAACATTTTTAAAGAACAAACTAGGCAAAACCTGCATCAGGAATCACAAAAATTAATTCACCCTACATGAAGTGGTAATTTGATGATTTCTTAAGAGTCATTTCCAGACCCGTAACTCTGTGATGCTATTTTGACTTCACATTCATGACCCAAGATTATATGAAGTTTCTGACCTAATGGGACAAACACAAGTACTAGAGACGTCTACAGTTGCTTATAGCTACAGCACCTTACATGACTGCTTTTCTGCAGATAAAGAATGGCAATAAAATATTAAAAAGTAAGGCTAAGAAATCTAGACTTTGGGAATTTTATGCCAGTATCTTCACTAAGCATGGCAGTTATGTGAGTTGTTCTCCTGAAGTCGATTATGTTGGGAGTAGGTGTGAAGGTCTGGATAGTGGAGGGCTGCAGGGCTGGCCTCTGTGGGGAGAGGCCATGGGCTGCCCTGCGCTGGGCACAGCTGATTCCAACACAGTGGAGCAGGTATCTACACTGCAGCCCATGAGACAGCCCATGCCAGAGCAGATGGATATTCCTAAATATACAGAGTGCCTGCAGCAGTGCAGAAGAAAAACATGAGGGGTAAGGAGCACAGTGAGAAACTGATGGCAACATCCCACCCACCTGATCCCAGAGGTGGCAGGGTAGAAGAGCTGGGACTGAAGATGAGTTTGAAACAACAGGCAAAAAAGGAGTTGTTTCAATGTTTGTCTTCTGTTTCTCACTATCCTAATGTATTTTCATTGGCAATAAATTAATTTGCCCCACGCTGAGTGATCTCACTGTCTTTACCTCAACCCACAAGACCTCTCATCCTATTTTCTTCCCCTGTCCCACAGAGGAGAGGAAGTGAGTGAGGGGCTGGGTGGGCACCTGGCTGTTAGCCAAGGTTAGCCTGCCAGAGTAGCCCTTTAGGTAAGAAAACTACTCATGAGCCTTCTTTCAAAACTTTCCCAAGTCCGTTCTTTCATTTAAATTTCAAAGGAATGCACACTCATGAGTTTGAAGAAAAGTGCAAGCATTGCTTGTGTATCTACAGTTCAAAGCATCTCCTAAGTCTTAATTAATCCAAGTGCTAAGACCAATCCCTCACTGCCATCAAAATCATAATTTTAACAGTCATTTTTGTTTATTTGGTGGGTTGTTTTCCAACGGCACGTTGGCTTGTGAGTAGTTCCATAATTTCTATTAGAAAGAAATTGCATTATTTCAAAAGGACAACCTTAGCAATGCTTTAGAGGCCATTCTGGTTTTCATCCACTCACCATTAGCAGGTGATGATCATTGCTGCCTCATCAGCTTTTTCCCTACTCATGTTGGCAGTTTTCCATAAATGAAAAATCCCCAGGGATTTCATACGGTTCTGAGACAATTTAGCTAACTCAAATACAAGATGCACTGAGAAAATGGAGATTCTGAATTGCCTTGCTTATTAATGAGACCTCGCTTTTCCAGTACTGCAATTATTTACCTTTCAAAGAAACTAAGAGATTGCGCATCAAGTGTTGAACCAAAAACCAGAGGAGAGTCCTGCATTTCTTCTCCCAAAGTTCAGCCAGCCAAAAAGAATAAATAATGTACATAGGTTTCTGCATACACTAAACAAATCCATTAAAGTGGATTTATCTGCACCATTTCCCTTAAATTACAATCATGTGCAATTTTCTATATTTTGCGAAATTATGTTACTGGCAGTCTAATGGCTTGTGTGGTGGCTCTGTTATAGCGGGTTATGAAACACATACTGGATAACATTGGAAGTCCTGCTGACTCGTGAGCCCTGCAGCAAAGCCTCAATAATGCTAGATGGCTGAAGAGATGGCCATATTACCTGCATCATTACTAAAGCAGAATAAACTTCACCTAATGTTCCCTTTCACTACTTCTATGTGTTTCTTAAAAAAAAAAAAAAAAAAAAAAGCATGTTCATGTAATTCAAGAGAGGGCTAAGTAATGAATAACATAACAAGCAGGAGGAAGAACATTCTTTGGTGCTGTGGTTCTACCTTTTCTCTCTTTCACAAGTTCCACTTTGCAGGAGACAAATACAGCAGCACAGCACTTTTGTCCCAGTCCTTGTCATCTCAGGAGGAGCTTTATTGGCTATCACCGTGTGCCTTCTCACTGGTCCTTCTGTAGAGCCATTTCTATAAAAATGTGAGTATTCAGATACACAGATGACCACAAAATGCTCACACAGCACACCAGAGTAATTCCCAGCATAAATAAGGCAAATATTTATCCATACATAAGGGATTTATTATCCTGAAGTAGCCCTCAAGTTTTACCAAACAATTAAAGTTCTCTGGTGTTTCATTTACTTGCCTGTGCAATGAATTTAAAGAAATGTTTGGAGAGAGCAAAAATCTTACCTATTACATGTTAATAGCTCTCCAATACTGAACTCTTAAAAGCAGACTTAATCTCATAATCTTTACCCAAGTGGCAAAAAAGTCAATCAGTTTGAAGCACATCACACATTTATTCTTACAAAATAAACTCATTATTCTCCTTTCATTATTTCAAAAATTAAGACAAATTCCCATACCTAAATTTTTACATCTCCACAAAACATTTTCTAATACATACCAGACTTTACTAAAAACATGAGCTATGAATAAAACTGACTTTTATGTTTAAATCAGGATGAGCTCTAAGAAATTCCAAGTCTTCCAAATTATTCTGGATTCAAGGTTCACTATAGTCTCCTGGCCCCTGCAGTTCCCAAATGGCTTTAAAAAAATGATAGCTAAAGAGCATTTGTACATTTTTAGAAAAATCTAAGTAAGACTAGCTTTTAAGCTCTGCATTTTCCCCAACAGGAGAAAAAGAAACTGGAAATGAAGCACAGAAACCAGAGCAGCCAGCTCTGCCACTAACAAATGAATCCAAAGGAAAGCTTTATTTTCCCTTTAGGGGCAGCCTAGTTCAGCCAGTGGGCAAGAAGAGGTTATGCGAACAAAAGGCTATGCATTCTTTCATACCTTAGGTAACAACGCCAAACACAAGCAAGACAGAAATTTTACCATTGCTGCATAAAGATTTTTTAAGGAGCAGTGGTACCCAGTCAGTGTTGGGACACAGGATTTCTCCTTCCTGATCACTAGAGCCTAGCACTCTCCAAGTAAGGCATCTTCCATCTTAGTTTGATGGATGCAGCTGTTGTTTCTGCTTGTGGGTCCAGCCAGGAGGGAGGCTGAGCCCCCAGTTCAAACGTTTGAGAACACACACACGCACAAGGACACAGAGTGAGCAGTGCCTTTGCAAGCACACACATACACAGCAAATGTGCTCCCATAAATCCATCAACAGCCCTATCCTGTCCCTCATCTCCAGACTAAGCGGATTGAACTCACCAGTGCATGACACAACCTGCCCCAGCTCTCTCCAGCTCCACAGGGACACCACACTTACGGAGCCTTCAGACATTGCCATGGGATTTAAGTTCATCAAATATCCGTTCCCATATCCTGAGCCCCCTTGCCCTGCTTATATCTGGGCTCTTTCCAGATGCTGGCTTCCTCCTGCTTGCCAGCGAGTTTTGTTAGTGAAGTTTGCACACACAGGGGGATCCCTACAGCACACTGGTCATAAACACACTGGGCTGGCTCCAGATGCTAAAGCCCCTATGACCCACATCCTCTCCAGCTGGAGGTGTCCACACTTCCTGATAAAACAAATCTGCACATGCTGATGCAGCACAGAAAGCAAAGTCAGGCAGAAAATAATCAGAAAATTTTTAATAAGATGCTGGGACAGACTGCGGTGACATGTCACAATTCTGTCAGACAACAGCACTGCTCAAAATACTTTCCCCTTTTATCCCCCCTTCTATTTTTCCACGCAGCTCCACATCCACCTTGACACTTACTCCCTCTGCTCCTGTCTCCTCCCAAACAATGTGCTTCTAACTACTTTGCCCCATCATTCCCAGTTTTGCTACATCCCTATGCAAAATTGCAGTTTCTGGTACTACTTGGATCTACTTCTGATACAGCACAGTGGGCCTTGCAAGATTCCCCCCAGTACTCCTTTCAATTATATGTGAGGTTTGACCACCTTCTCCTTAAACATCTGTGAAATCCATCCATCTTTCATAGCAGCCATCTAAATTTTTTCAGCTTCTGGCTGTTACTGGTGTTCAGCAATTTCTCATCTTGTGATCAGCAGCTCCTCATGGTCTTTTCAGCTGGCAAAGCCTCAAGCCAGAGCCTGGACATCAGCCTGTGTAATGCAAGAAGGCTCAATTCGAAGACGGACACAAAAAGAAGTGCAGACGCTCCCAATTACCACAGGTTCAATATGTGGCAGTGCTAAAGAAATGTTCCTGTGAAACAGCTGGGATGCAGTTCATCTGCCACAGCCAAATGTCTGGTTCCAGGTTTCGTAGAGCTCCAGGTCCTTGGAGGAGACACTGGGCCGCACAGTCCTGAAGGCACTCTCGAAGTCCAGAAAAGAGATGGGCCGCACTTGCTCTGGCATGATGGTTGCAATGTCCATGGACTGCAGACTGCGGATAGGGCCCAGGGAAGCTTCTCGGCAGAGCTGTGTCATGTCTGCCCCAGAAAACCCATCGGATTTCTTAACTATGAGTTCGATTTCCTCTTCATTTAGGGAGCAGTGCTCCTTTGACATTAGATGGGTAACAATCTGCTTCCTGGCTGAGGCTTCTGGGAGAGGGATGTACAGTCTCTTCACTAGTCTCCTTCGGGCAGCTTCATCGATTTCTTGGGGCCGATTTGTTGCTCCAACCACTAGAATACGATCTTCAGAGGAAGTTGTTGCCCCATCTAACTGGATCAGAAATTCAGTTTTTATTCTTCTCGATGACTCGTGCTCCCCCTCTCCCCGCTGAGACAGCAAAGAATCAATTTCATCGATGAAAATCACTGCTGGCTGCTGACACCGTGCCACAGCAAACAGTGCACGGACCATCTTCTCCCCCTCACCCACCCATTTGGAAGTCAGGGAAGAGGCACTGATGCTAAAAAAAGTTGCTCCAGACTGGCATGCAATGCACTTGCCTATGAGAGTTTTGCCAGTCCCAGGAGGGCCAAAGAGAAGTATTCCTTTAGGAGGACCACGCAACCCAGTAAAGATGTCTGGCCTCAGCATAGGCCAGACCACAATTTCCTTTATAGTAGCTTTGGCAAATTCAACTCCGGCGATGTCATCCCAGCTGACCGGAGGCCCATGGTCCATGATTTCGTGCATAATGAGTTCGACCATCTTTGGCTCTACATTTTTCAGCCGTTCATCTACAGGCAGCAATGGATCTGTTGTTCCTCTTGCATGAGGTTTACACTGTGCTCCTCCATTTTCGCTTCCATCTTGTTTTGGAACTGGAGGAACGAACTTGCCAAACGGCCCCCGAGACCTGCCTGCACCCAGGGATTTTTTTACACCTCCATATGACAGGACTGGTGCATGCTGGGGCAAGTTTTGAGATTTCTTTTGCTGATCCATCCACAGCTGTTCTTTTGCAGTTTTAAAACCTGGAGCACTGCTTTCTTCATTTCTGTTTCTATGCCCTGAAAAACTACTGGTTTCTGTAGTAATGGGAGGCTGGCACGGAGCAAGGCTAGGAATAATTGCGCTGCCTTCATCAGTCAGACCATAGAATGCTTTTCTTTTCCCAGAACTTGCAGACCATGCAGGTACAGATGACTGATTAGAAAGAGACAGATTTTGTCCAGCAGAACAGTTACTCAACATTTTCAGAGAACCACTACTTGTAGCTTCTTTACTTCCAAACAGTGGAGTTGCCTGGAAACCTGGATGAACCTGTTTGCTTAAAGAGGCTGAAGCAGCAGGAAGTGTATCTGAAGTTTTGGTCACAGGAGGCACACTGCTTTGAAGAGACTTTGAAGATGAGGAATGCTCCAGGAGATCTGGTCCCTGACTTGCACATTTTGCTGAGGCAGCACAGAGCTCAGCCTCTCCAGCACTGCCAAAGACACCAAGTTTAGAAAGAGCTGGAGCAGCGGAGGCACTGACCCCTTTATCAGCTCGTACACAGGCATCTGCTGGTGCCATCTGAGAGCTCTGGAAAATTTTGCCAGCCTGCATCCTCTCTTGCACACACTTTAATTCAAATACATTATCTGTTGTCAAGGCAGATTGCCACTTGTCACTGTCGTTTTGCTGACACTTTGCCAAAGTCAGAATATTTTCCGCATAGTTATTCAAGCCAGTCTCCACATTGCCAGAGTCAATAATTGCAGAGTATTTCTCTGCGTACTTTTTGAACAGGTTGGCAGCACAGACCTGGGAGATCTCAGAGTTTGCCCATGCATACTGAATACGCAGGATTTTGGCACGGTACTCATCTGCCTTCTGTGTGGCTGTGCAGGTGTCAGAGGTAATAGCAAAGTAACTTCTCTGCCAGTCACTCAGGTGCAGGGAGCTGGGGGTGGGGGCCTCCATCACTGACACTGGAAGAGACAGCAAATACCTGCAGTTACAAAACGCATTTCACAGCCATTTGCACCAGCTGCTTCCCCCCCCCCTTTCCTAAATACATACACATGAAAACATAACATCATTTTAGTTGAGAGAAACAGTGCAGTAAGTCTTGCAAGCTACTTAGCCAGTCTGGATGCTTTGCCATTTTCAAAAAGCAGCCAGCTTTGTGGTGTAAAGGCATTTAGACTGAGGTTCTCTTTTCTTCCTTGTTCAAAGAAAGAAAAGAAGAAGGAAAAAAGGTGTTGGGGGGGGCAAAAAAAAAAAGAGAGAGTTTGCTTCTAACCAGAGGTCTCCTGGGGAGGTAAATAGACTGCAAAGATTGGTAACAGATGGCCAAGCAAAAATTGACCTTGTTAAATGAAATCACCAGTGCTTTCACTCTTATTTGACAGAATAAGGCACAGTGCAGAGGAGGACAGATTATGCACTGCTGTCAAATTGATTTCATTTATTACAGTGAGGGTAATAAAAATGAAACAATGAAGCTAATAAAATTATATGCAAAGTCTCTGAGGGGAAATAAAAGTGGAATGAATAAGCCTTAATGTAGCAAACTTTCAGATTAAGAAAATATTTACAGATTCACAGCAAATATTCAAAACTATTTATTCCATTTAAAATGCACTAAAATGTCCGCATTTTACACTTTAGAGAAACAAAGCTCCTGCATGTTAAAAGCAATACTTGTTTCTCAGTTTTACAAAGCGGACTTTAAATTTCTTGAGTGATTTTTTTTACTCAAAGAAATAGGAAAGATGACATTTGGCTCAGAAGGAGCATTTTTTTAAGACTTTAAATTATTTGCTCCTGTTTAAAATGTATCTTCTTCCTCTGCAAAGTATCATGTGCAGAGAGAATTCATGATTTCAGAAGAGACACAGGGAGAAGCAAAACGAAGAGAGACCTACCACTGCCTCAACAGGGTTTGCAGAAAGCTCACAGCGAAGTAACTCTGATCTCCTCACCTTCCCAGAAGGGACATATTTTCCCTTTTTCTTTTTTTACTTCAGTAAATTACCAGGACTTTCTAAATTAACTTCAGTATGGACCAGCATGTTCCAGACAGGGAATACTAAAAAACTATTAAGTGTAGGTCCATATATTCTGCATCCCTTCCAAAAGAGCATGAGTCAATTTGCAATCTTCTGAATCAGCTACGGACTGTGTGCGACTGCCGTCGTTCTTACAAGACTGGGGAGACAGAACTGAAGAAATACAGGGTCTGGGGGATGTCCTCTCTAATTATTTTCAAAAAGTCTTGCATCAGTGTTAGACAACAGAGAGCACAACATGATTACAGGGCATACGATTACAGTTACACACATAATAAATAATGAGTAGGTAAACCATTCTGGTTTGAATTTTTTTTTGGACTTCAGCCCAATTTTGTAGACCTGTTTAAAAAAATCAGAATACATTTTACCTGCAAATCTGGTGCCTTTACAAGCAAATCCAATGAAAACAATCAAAAAATCCCCACAAAAGTAAGACTTTATCTCTGAAAAATTATTGCCATCTTGTGCACTGTGAGAAGTCTAACTTCTACCTACTGAATCCAGTGCAAATCACATCATAATCCATCTGTAGCTGAGTGACAGGTGAACAGGAGATGAAAGGCTGCAGCCTTTTCTTTTCTCTGAATGACTACTAAACAGCTGTCACTGTGCACGTAGCATTTTTTGTAATTGTTGACTTAAAAATATGTTATGAAACATAAAAGTTAAGTTCAGAAAAAGTTTAATAGCAGGCATTTGCTCCCATGAAATACTTCCCTAGCTTCCATCATTCAGAAAACAAAATCTCAACTTCACTACCACTTCCTTAAGTATTTAGTAATTACCTTTGCAGCACCAAGGGAAGGTCCTAACAAGTGAACAGTGGTAGCCAGTTTAAAATTTCAGTTTGATTTTTCACAGAATCACAGAATGGGTCAGGTTGGGAGGGGGTCACCTGGTCCAACCTCCCTGCTCAAGCAGAGTTGTCCTAGAGCACATTGCTGTGTGCACTGTGACTGTGCCCAGACAGTTCTTGAACATCTCCAGCGAAGGAGACTCCACAACCTCTCTGGGCAATCTGTTCCAGTGCACAGTCACCTCATGTTCAGGTGGAACTTTATGTGGCTGTTTCTGCCCACTGCCCCTTGTCCTATTGCTTGGCGCCACCGAGGAGAGCCTGGATCCCTTCTCTTCAGGCTCTCCTTTTTCTAGACTTCTTAAGGCCCTTCTAGCATCGTTTCTCTCCCCCTATTCTTCCCTGTTAGTTACCCTTACAGCCTTACTATTCCTCCCCAGGAGGCAGCCAAATGCACACGCGTTCATCCCAAGCCGATGCCAGACGAGGCCATGGCACTTCCGTGCGAATGCCTGAGTTGGGCAGGTTTATCCAGGCGCTGGCGGGCAGGGCTTTCCGGCACACCGGGACGCGGGGCACGGCAGGGAAGCACAGGGGCACACCCAGGGCTGCAATCCCGGCGGGAAGCTGCCCGGGCTCGACTGATCCCCGTGCGGGCACCACGGCCCCTCAGCGCAGGGCCCCTCGCCGGTCCCCCCTCACCACGCCGGGACGCCGGGCCCGGGGCCGCAAGGGCTCCCCGGCGGCCTCCGCGCCTCCCCACCACGGCGGAGGGGCCCCCAGCCTCGGGATGGGCTCCGCGGGGCCCGCCGTTCCCGCCGCTCCCGCGCCCCGCGCGCGCCCCCGCACGCACCAGCCACCGCCGCCGCCGCCGCCGCCTCCGCGAACCGCGCGCGCCAGCCTCTGCCCCGCCCCCGCCCCCGGCCCGCCCGCCAATCGGGTGACAGGGCTCCGGGAGACGCAGCCAATCATAGAGCGGAAGGGAGGGTGGAGCGGGAGGGGGCGGGCTCTCCGCGGGACGTCATCGGGTTCCCCGAGGCTCCGGGCGGGAAAGAGCGCGGCGGGACGGGCGGGCGCTCCCTATTGGCTGCGCCTGAGGAGCGCACCGTCCAATGGGCGAGGGGTCCGTGCTTTGGGAGGCGGGGTCGCCCCACCCCTCCGCCGGCCGCGCGAGGGGCGGTGCGCGCGTGCCGCGGCCTGTCCCGCCCCGCTCCTTCCCCGTGTCCGTCCCTGCCCTTCCCGGCTCACCCGCCCCGCTCCTTCCCAGTGTCGGTCCCTGTCCCTCCCGGGCCCTTCCCGGGTCCCTCCGCTGGCGGCCCCGGCGCTCCTGTCCCTTCCCGGCAGGAATGTGCCGGGGTGCCTCCCGCCTGCCGTGCCTTTGCCCAGGGCGCTCTGCCAGCCCTTGCCGCGCGCCTCGGGAAAACCTTTCCCATCGAGGCTTGTTCCCCGCGCTGGAAGCGAGACGGGAGAGGCTGGAGCGTGTCCCGTCTATTCCCGTCCCGGCCCTTCCAGCAGCAGCAGCAGCAGGAGGAGATGGAACACGGCCGTGCGTGGGGGACGCGGGATTCCCGGGATTCCCGGGAGGCAGAGCAGTCCCTGCCTTCGGCCGCGGGAGGAGCGGAATTCCCGCGGCTCCTTCTGTGCCACGCTCCGCTTTGGCTGCCCAGCAGCAGCCGGGGAACCTTTGGCAGCAGCAGCGGGACCGCGATGAATGACATGATACCTTAGAGGGCGGCCCAGGGGGATGTAACCCATGAGCTGAGTCTGATCATGGAGTGCCTAGCTGGATCACACCAACCCACGTCCAAATCAGCACACCGAACTAGATGCAAATTAGCGCACTAAGCTGCAGTTACACCTCTGGTATTAACACAGACACTTGCGTGTGGGTGGACATTTAATTTCCCATGAGAAACATTTCTTGCAGTTCCTGTCAGGTTTTTGTTATACATCAAGCTTGTTACACCATTAGTGCAGACAGCATATTAAACTGTGTGTGCTAGTACGCCAGCTATCATCTCAGACCCAGCTGGGCTAACATTTATAGTTTGTGACACGGCTGCCACCAGATCCTTCCCAGGGCATGCCTGCCCAGTTCCCCTGGGGTTGCACAGGGGCAGGGAGCGAAGGAGCCTGCAGCTGCAAGCTGCCCCTGGGGACACGGGCTGCAGCCACGCAGGGCGAAGGACACCGGCCCCTTCCCTGTCCTACCTGCTGGCATCGGAGCTGCAACCCAGAGCCAAAGCTGGGCAGCTGGCTCCAGAGGCAGATCCAGCTGCAGGACTGCTCAGAACCAAGCATGGGCCCTGGTTATGTCCAGGTGTTTTTCAGACTCGTGTTGCTGAGGAGGAGACTTTCCTCAGGCAAGTTTGCAAACTCCCATTTGCAGAGTAATTTGAAGGACACACTGAGAAAAAGTCATTGATGGTGAAAATCAGGGCACTGACTTGATATTAGGGGGGAAGTTGGACCTCTTACAGCCCATCTGGCATGAATAAGACAGGAAAAGCTTGGTTAAGAGCAAAGACACACAGTAATCATAGATTTTTTTTTTCCATTTATTAATGTTGCCAATTAAAACCTACATATCTGTTCTGCAGGGTTTGGATACAGATTTTAAAGGAAGTCAGCAGTTCACAAATTATAATTAGAGCATTAAGCATCCAATTATTTTTCCATTTAGGTCATACAATCTCTACATATGCTATGTAGATATTATCCATTGATGGTTATTTAATCTGCCCCCACCAACTCCCCAGGTCTTCAGGGTTCTCAGTTTTATTTCTCATTCGGTCATTTAGCAATTCAGGTTCAAATGTCTCAAGGTTTAGACTGCTGTTGTAAGGCAACTGCAATGTGAGTACTGCTCATCACATATGTTATCCTTACAGAAGATGACAACAACAACAAAACAACAACCATGAGCAGAATCTTACAAGTAAATGCAAGAGTAGATTAGAAATTTAATAATTATAATGCAGTTCAGAGTATAATATATTACCAATACTTTCATAAATACATATCTTTTCAATATTTCACCAACAGTAATAAAATATATTTATAATCTGTCATTAAGAATGTAAATAGTGTACTAGCACTCCGCTGGTTCAAAAAAAAAAATAAATTGTGGTACTGAAAAGTTAGCTTTTCCCCTCCTTCTCCAATAGCTGTAGTCTCCCTTAACATGTGGATATTCTACTAAAGTACAATTCTGAGATGTTGTAATCATTTTTAATATCAAACAGTGTTAATCGGCACAGACCGTATTAGCTTTCGCACAAAAGGCACAACAAATGCAGTTCACATATTAACTATTCATAAATACAGTGTTTCTCACAGATATGTTGCAAAGCTACAGAGCAGAAACAGCAGTTATGTTCTTCTTTCAAAATGTTCTTATCAACACTTGTTCTTGAGTTGATTACATAGCCCAGAATTCCTTTTCAGATGACCTAACACTAATAGTTTATGAAGGAACTATCACTTGGGGAAAAGAGGGTGTGAAAGACTGAATACTATGAAGTCCTTCACTACTTACATATTCAAATCACCCCAGAATTTCAGAAAAACTAGAACTTTGAACTTCAGATTTCTGTATTGGGCTAGCCATAGGGAAATGTAATTCTATGGGTCTTGTCACTGTTGTTTATTAAATTTATTTGTCACTTCTATAAAAAAATAAATTAACTTTTACCGCATTTATATTTTAAATTAGCCTTTATCCTAAAGCCTTGGTCAAAAGGAGTTTTGGTATCCGGACAATAGCCTTTTCTAAAACTGATGTGCATATACTGAAAAATACTGAACACTTTCCCACAAATGTCTAGAGGGATCTATATCTAATTCTGACCTGTTGGGAACCTTTCACCTCTTGTGTGTTTGGATGTGCATCCTGACTGCATCCCAGTTTTACAGCAGTTTGAGGCCCACACAGGTGTGAATCATCCACCTGTGCTCTGGTTTCCCTGGAGAGGATTCCACCAAAATCTTCTCATGTTTACTTTAGTGTTGCCTTCTTACCTTCTGTCTTTCTTTTTCAATACTTAATAGTCAGATTTTTAATCTCAGTTACAGTCACCTAAGCCCAAAGCAACTCGATTTCATTTCAGTGGAATTATCCTGGATTTAGTCTATGATAGCTTTGATCCGAATCTGATCTTTTTACAGACCTGGTTATATATTTCACATATAAAATTCTGGTCTGTCTCACAGACAAGGTGTAATTCTTCTCTGGCTCCAAGATTCTAGAGTTTTCATAATGCAAAAGTTGTAAAATTGTATCAGTGTGGACCACATGTGCTATGGATGAAAATTGTTTCCCAGGTCATGAGAACTGAGCAATATTGTTTTTAAAAAAACTAATAACAGAAAAGGAAACAACTGCCAGAATTTTCCACTCTCTTCAGTCTACCAATCTATTGCATTGTGCTACTACAGAAAAGCTTAATTTTGTATTGATTCTGCTAAAGAGAAGGGAATGATGCTATCAAAATTTCTGATACTGTAGCTGAGAGCAGTGTCTTGGGGAATGGCTCAGTCACCTACTTGAATATTACAAGGTTCTGCCAGATTGATTTGTCATCCCTTTCTTCATCTGTTTTCTGGGAAATCAATTCCTTAAAGAAATAGTTGTCCTTCACAGTTTGCACCTCAGAAGTGAGAGACTAGGAATGACCAGAAAAATCCACATGGTCCATATTCAATTTAGTTAATCCCTTCTGGAAAGATGGTGCATAGGAGCAGCCTATGTGCCAAATAAACTGTCCTGATCCATGTTTCATGGTCTACTTGCAGCTTTCCAGCTGTAGGAAGTATATTTGCAAGGGGTGGAGGAAGAAAGCTGAATAATTGTGCAAGTTGTTCAAGATGTTTTAGAAATTAATATGATCACTAAAATGATTAAAATGCAAATGCAGAAATTAATCCTACATATTATTTTTCTTGGAGTAGATATTTATGTTGTTCTTATTTGCATAGAAATAACTGTCTGGAATTTATGTTTTAAAAAGAGCAGAAATACTTTTTGAAGTCAGATATTGTTCTGACTTTCATCTCTGACTTTCATTTAGCTCTTTACTGTACCTGCCTTTGACAGGATGACATATCAATAGTTTGTGTCAAGTTCATGTGATTTGACTTTCTCTGAAAGTTGTTTTCCAATATTTTCATATTCCATGCATCACTGTTAATGGAGGAAAACCACCAAAGGGGGCACCACAGCATATTTTGAGGATTATTTCTCCTAATTTCTATTTTTATTGTTTACTCATTTGTTGACTAATTTGAGAAATGAAAAGTAACATTTTTGTGATCACATTTCTTAGAACATTTTATCAAAGATTTATTACACAATGAAGTGAGCAGTATGGTAGCCAGAAAAAGAAATCACAACTTAATTTCACAGAACTTATCTTACAGATTATTTTCAAGTAATCACTTCTTATAATAACCAGGTTAAAATACAGAATATCAGGTAGCACATGGCTTTTGACAAAACTCTTCAGGAGGAGTTTTTAAGAGGCCTCATTAGGAATCATCAAAGTGGAAACCAATAGCCAGCATAATCTATTTGCTGCTATTTGACAAAATGGCTGTTTTAAAAGCCAGCCCTGTAGGGAAAAGCAGAGAACCTGCCAGAAGGATGGATCATGTTCAGTTAGAGGTCACTCCCCCTGATGTGGCTACGCAATGAAGAAATCTTGAAGTCCTTTGTCCTTTGTTCATTTACAAAATTACTGCAGCAAGCATGTGGTGACATTACAGTGCCCAAATTCTGACAATGATATTTGTGCGTCCCTATTTAGATAGGACCCAAAGATGTTACTGAATTTCCCAAACTTGGACTCTTTCTGAAGTCATAGTAATTTCGTTGGTTATAACACCTCTCAATTTCATCTGTGAAGAAAGGAGTGGGTGTGCTAGAGGTGAGTGGGGACAATGGAGGGAGCACTAACCCTTCTGGTTCCATTGCCTGGTTGAATAAATGCTCTTGATTGCAAACTGGTAAGAAATGACAGCTCCAGTCTCCTTGGCTACGTGCACCCAGGCAAGATGAAACTACAGTAAAGAGAAGGAATGACTAAGATTACAACAAAACTTGCTGGCAAAGATTTTCCTACTGCAGCTGGGCTATATAACAACAGGTTTTGTATTTTTTTTTCCTTCGTAATTTGACTTTCCCACCTGCCCCTAAAATAAAACTTGGCAACACAGAGAAAGCCAGTTAATTACCTCATCTCCATTTGTACTTCACTGCTGTTACTGCTGCTGCTGGTGGTTTTGCTCCCATGTTTTCAGAAGATCAGTTGCCAGCTGTGAGATGTGTTGCCAGGCAAACTTGATGTGGGTGGATTCCACTGTGCGGGAACAAATAGCAAAACGTAGCACAAACTTCTCTCGCAGATGGCATGGGACCAGATGAATCTTCTTGGCCTCATTTATGCTTTTAAGAAGCGCCTCATTTAGTTCATTTGAGCCCTGAAATCATTGTAATTCAATGGATATGGTGATAAATTTCAGAAGCAAGTCTGGAATATGTAAATCCGACCAAGCAGCCAAGCCCAAGTACCACCAGTAACAAGCAGCCATTTTCTCATCTCTCAGTGCTTTGCTACCAAAGGATTACAAAAACATGACGGTGTAAGAGATAACTTTTGAGTTACAAAGAGATTTATGGAGTACCTTGAGTTTAGAAGCAGTGTTCACACTGCAGCATTTGTTATAGCTGAATGCTTTTTTGTGACCTAAGGTCATGAGCTATGTAAAAGCATTCCTTTTTGTATCCATGTCATTACACTCTTCTTGGATCTAATCAAACAAACATGGGAGGAAGTTTTGCAATGAGCTATACTAACTTTGGTAAAACAAACCTTCCAGTCTTCACTTAAGCATGACTGCTGTGAGAGACTTTTGAATATGAATATGGAAATCTTACCCTTAATTAAGAAACTGTTAAGGTAATGTACCCCTGGCATAAGTAAGTTTTGTACTGTCAGTGGAAGCCCTAAAAAAAGCATTTGCCTCAAGTTCTATAGGAAGTGTTCACCACAGAATTTTACAGAGTGGGTTTTTCGTGGGAGGGAATTTAGAAATGTGGTAAACTGACCCACCCACTGGAAGTAAACAGTCCTCTGCATTCTGAGAAACAAAGATATAAATGTTAAATGTCTTGCAGAAGGTCAGAGAGACTCTACATGTATGTAGTACTGAATTTCATCTCCTAATATATTCCATTTTCCTTGTGCTCAAATAGTGAAGGTGAGGAGTACTGGTTCTTTTGCGGGTTCAGCTAATATTGAATCAATGATTCTCCTAGTTCATGTCCATCAGCATTTGAAAATAAAACAGAAGTTGTAATCAGATTTTCAAAAACAGTAGTAGATTTAAACGAAAGGAATGGATGAAGACATCCCCAAAATCTTGGGATTTTTGTCAGATTTAACATCACAGGGTGAAGTGCTAGCTGCATATCTTTGACAGTCTTTGTTACCAAAATTAAAGGAACCTGTCTGTCTAACTTTTATGTCAGGAGACTGAGAGATGGTTCCAGCTTTGCTGGACAGTTTGCCATAATAATTTAGGATATATCATGTTGATCTGGAGTGCTATCATTTTATTCTTTGGGGAAGTATCTTAGCTACTGCACAACTCTGACTCTTTCTATTACACTCAAAGCAGCAGAATTGCAAGAGGTTCTTGGAACATCTGTGCTTTTCCTGCAGTGTTCCTTTACTGGACACTGTGGTGAAAGAGTCACAAATGGACCAATCCATCTGTTCAGCAGCAATTTTGCTACTGTAGCAACATAGGTCTTGAAAACACCCATATCAGAAAACACCTTCTCGCAAATCTGGGCAGTTGTGACTTTCCTGCTTAGGCTTTTCCATATAAAACCAAAGCATAAGGCAGCTTCCTCCATATAAAATCAAAGCATAAGGCAGACAGTTTCCCACTGGCAACAAGGATAAATGTATCATTTACATGGTTTTGGATTATATTAAGAATTAGAGCTGAACCCAAGTCAAAACCTTGTTCTGACTTAGCACAAGTTATTAGGAATTATGTATGACATCCTGAAATTCGTGGCTTAGCCTTACTTTTCTAGGAGATATTTATCCAACTGGAATGCTCCCAACTAAGAAAATGGACCAACTTTGGTGTTTTGCAAGTCCCTACCTATTATCTGTCAGTCACTGGTGACGATGATGTGTTGCTTTCTTATTAAAGGTAATACATTATTAAAAAGACAAACCTTGCCTTTAATATGAAATGCACAGCACCAACTTTTAGGCAATACAAGCAGTTATATGATGTTAAGTTGGCAGGGGTGAGGGGAGGAAGAAGAAAGATTTATGTGTCTTTCTTCTGTTCTACTCTCACAGCTCCACCTTAGGGCTGTTGTGACACTTGGGTGTCATGTCAAATTGAAGTTAGTAGTGACTAATCCTCTCCCAGAGCTTTGAGAAGCCAGCTTTGATTGAGTCTGTGAGCTTCAATAAGACAGCATTCTCACTCCCTTGGAGAAATGACTAACTTGACTTGTATTCATCTTCAGTCATGACAAGGAGGCCAAAAACTAACCCTTTGGCATGATACATTTGATGAAATAATTATAATATGGAAGTCATAAGTAATTAGTTCATTTGTTCAACAGTGTGAAAGGGGAAAAAATTAAAAGTTACAGCTAAGCAAAACAATAAAAAAGGGTTTCTAAAGAACAAAGGAAGGAAGAAAAACATATTTAATAGTTTTACAGCTGTGCAGTATTATATAGTTCAAGTTCCCAGGCCCTTAGTCCTACTGTAACTACATAAAAGTTACAAATATCCTACTTCTAAAGATGCATTTTAATAAGAATTAGAAAAATCACAGGGAGATTTTTGAAGGAGTGATATGAAAAAGGAATTAAAGCTGCAAAATTAGCTATAAAAACCTCTTTATTTAAAAGCTTGTTAGTTTTGTTTTCTTTTTCTCAACCAGGTAGGCAAGCAATGAAAACATTGCTCTTTCAACTCTGGGTTTCAGTGTTTTCATTTGGTTTCAGGCCTTTATTCTACAATTTGTCCAAAAGTTCCTTAGCTGGGGGTTTAATATTTACCTCCTACTGTAAAACTGTCTTTCCCTGTAGATGTAGTTTCTTCTTCTGGATCATCAGGGACAGGAGAACAGATGTAGATGAGCTACTGGTCTGATCAAAAGTGACAAATCCTGTGTTGCTATGCTCTATTTCACCAGCACTGTTCCTTTAAAGTAAATGTAGAGCACTGCCTAACAGCTGTCTCTGGATCTGCAGAACTAGTGTTTGCTTGTTCCACGTGAGAGAGCAGACTGCAACCAACATCTTGTTATTGAGCAATAAAAGCCACAGAACCCATTCCTCAAAATCTTTTAAAAGTTCTTATTAGGAAAGAGATTATATTCATGTTTCCACTTGCTGAAAAAACTCCCCATTCTGTAATCTGTCTGACCCTCTAGGGACAGTTCCTTTTTTTAATTTTATTTTAAACAGTGTAAGAATAAATTCAAACAAAACAATTTTTCTATTCCAGATGAATTCACCATTATTTTATTGTTAAACATTTGTTAGCTTCTTCAGCCAATTGCATCAAACTCAGGGAACTGGGGGCAACTGAATGACTGGTGAAAGAATTTGTAAGAAGTAGTAATACCACACTACCCAGAAGGAGCCAAGATTTGCTTGCAAGTCTTCAGAAAAGCTAAAAGCTCTTTTAGCTTTTAGGTATCATGTGAACTAGAAAACACTAGTGCTGTTATTACTATTGCTTGGAGATCAGATTCAGTGTCACAATCCAGTCCTTTACAGCAGCTTTCGTTGCATGCTCCTCTATAAAATGAGTTCATTACCTAAAATAAGACACTGATACCCTTTTAGCGACTGGTTAAACAAATGAGCCCTCCCAGCTACTGCAGCTTTTCTGCTTCAAATGCAGAGTGAGTTTTCTGGTTTCTGTTGGGCAAGGTCTCCACATAAATGAACTTGGCACTTTGAGAGATTCTGGGGAATAAAAGGCCAAGCAGGGCAAAAGGGTCACGTTCAGCAATAAAAAGCAGTCCAGGGCCAAGGGCGGTTGGGAAGATGGCCTCCCATGTAACCTGTTCTTATACATATCTTGCTTCAATTTTCCCTGTCTGACTATATAATTCTATAGATGAAAAATTATTCTTTAAAAAAAAAAGTGTTTGCACTCTAATTTTCATCTACGACAGTCATTATATATATAAAATTGAATATTAAATATACACTCATAAGAAATTAACTAGACAAGAAACATGTAATACAGACACAGATCATATACAAAAGTCTAAGGAAATATACTAAAACAATCATCTTTATCAAAGCTCATCAAACATAGAATAGAACAGTCATTTTGTATGACTGGTTACAATATTTGTTTGCTTTGACTATATAATTCCATACCCCTAATATGCTTGGATTTCTCTTAAGCTTTTGATTGAGTTTTAACAAAATTGTCTTAAGCTTCTTTCTTTAATTTGCTTTGTTCTACATGAACTCCCTTTACTTTCCTTAAAAAGTAATCAAGTATATGATCTATGAAGTCTATATTCAATTGCAGGTAATTGTGTTGCTATAAAACATGACAGCAGAAACAGGAGGCCTTAGCTGCCTTACCTTCAGCCGAAAACAGACTAGTCCCAAGACAACCTCAGCACAGATCTCAAATCTTTCATCCTGAAGGACTAGGTGTTCGAACTGATGTGACAGCCTGACATGCTGAGAAGAGAAAGATAGTAGCTATATTGTATAAATTTGATTCACCAAGAGAAAAGGTGTGCTATTTTCCATTTCTTTTATCTGTTCCTTCTTCTGATATGTGATAATATTCACATATCACCATCTGTTTATGTTAATTCACATCCCATTTATGACTTCAGAGACCATATTGAACCATTACTTTATTAGTAGCTCAGCCTATCTTAGGCAGTACTAGTCTATTCCTTAATGAGACATTTCAGCACAATTTCATATGATACCATATTAATAGTAAATAATTTTAATAATTCTCCTTTAGGTTTTCTTCCACTGTCAGCTTTGTCTAGGAATGGCTAAAGAGTCCAAAAGTCTTTAGAGGGAAAGGGGGAAATGCACAGATACAGAGAGAGAAAATTGTCACAATTCCAGTGCAAATTAGGCTGGAAAGAAACACTTCTTAGAACTGTTCACTTAATATGAGAATATCTGTGAAGAAGGGGGAGACTTTCTCACTCTTCTGACCTGGGTACTCAGGTTCAGTTGAAAATAAAGGTCATGGCACTATTATCAAGAAAATGGATATCAAATCTCAGCAAGCCTGTTGATAAGTAACGGGGCGGGGTGGGGGGGAAATTACACTGGGCACCAAGCCAGAGCAAGTATTTTGAAGTACAGGACACCAATGCTCTTCCAAAATCAAATAAATAGGAAAAACTAACAGGCATATGAACAACCAGCTGGGAAACCTTAACATCAGTCAGTGATACTTGCATGCTCATATCATTTGGCTTTTACTTCTTCCAAACAGAAAATGAAATTAAAAAAAAAAAAAAAAGAACCCATATCCTCATCAGGTACCTGCAGTACCTATCCAGTCCCCCTCTCACTGCCTATATCATCAGCTTAGTGCTCACTACCCTAAACCCCACCCCAAAAAACCCCCCCAAAAACAACCAACCAACCAAAAAACAAAACAAACCAACCAACCAAACAAAAAAAAAACCTACAAAAAACCCCAAACAAAAAAATACAAAAAAACCCCAGCAACCAGCTATTAGAATTAGTTTGTCTTCATGCAATAGCATCAAAAAATATCTGAAACATCTAAAAAATAAGATGAAAGTTTCTTTAGCTTTTATATATTTATGATTGCAAATAATTTTACCAAAATAAACGACTAAGCCCATGTCTTTTCTTGCTTTTGCACTTTGACTTTTTGCAAGTTCAAGGACAGATATCAAACCAAAATGAAACATTTCATTTTGGGCCAGGGTTAAATGTGGAATGTTTAATCTCATGGGAACTTTTTCCAAAAGGGCAGGAATAAGGCAAAACAGAAATTACAGAAAAGGAAAAAAAAAAAAACAAAAACAAAAACAAAACCCCAACATATTTTGCAATCTTAATCATAGCTTTCTGATTTTTTATTCTTTTTTACTTCTTAAAATAGAAAAACATAGTTTATGTTGAATCAAAACATTGCTTCAAAACCTTCATACTGGGCATACCGGTACCCTACGCAACCAGCCCATCTTCCTGTTGTTACCACTTCCCCTCTGCTGTTTGTTACATCCATTTATCATCTCCCTCCAAAATTAGCCTAAAAGTACTTAGAGCCAGGAATGAGACCAAGAAAATGCCCAATCCTTTCCAAAGCATTTGAATGTTCTGCTAATATGAAAATTGTAAGTTTACAGCTCTGAAAATCGACCAGAAGTATTTGTACACATACAGATACTTGTATGCATAAGTGCATGGAAAACATATGTGAAATAGGCATATGTATTGTAACGGTCCTTCACTGTCTCCTCCTGTCCTCATGTTCTACAGCTTTAAGCAAACATGTATTTTGCACAGCTCTGCAAAACTCCACACCACATACACCATGTCTTGGCAATCAAAGCCATAAAACAGATCATGTTCAATGAGATGAGAATTTCACAATTTTTTGGCTGAATGTAATCACCAACTGCATTTCATTAAAATTTATCTGGGTGAGAATTGAATAAAACAAGAATTTAAGATTTGGCTTACTCCGAGAAATTTGTGCAAGAAACCTCTAGACCCATCCTGTACATTCTATAGCAGGTATTTATGCCCACTTTTTGCACTAAAGGATTTTTCAGGATTTTGAAAGAAATAAAAGCAAGGGAAAAAAGAATAATCAGTGAGTTGCAATCCAAAACTTTAGAAGTATTTTGCATTCATGTCGGGATGGAAGTACTTATAGTCATAGCCAGTTTTAACAAGTAGCAATAACTGGTAAAGACACTGGGGGGCACCAAGAGTTTTAGATTTTCCAGAACTAGAAGGAGACAAAGTGGTGATTTAACTGGAGTTTCACGTGTAAAGCTTTGCTTAAATACATTTACTCAAGGCCCTGCACCTTTGAACCATTAGCTATTGTCCTGAATTGCTCTTACAGGATTGCTGCAACAGCATAGTTAAATATTATTAAGCCTGGAAGTTCAAACTCTGTAAAACCAAAGGACTCTTAGGTATCACACCTTTTTCTGTGAGTTCAAAAGCTGTACCTACACTCTGGACATGAGCATTGCAATAACTCACAGGAGGACACGTGTGGCTTTAGTGCTTCAGTTTTTCAAGGCAGGCAGGTACACTGTGAAAATAAAGTCCTGGTTGTACAACTGCAGGCACTGAAACTAAGGACAGGAAGGAAGGAGAGGTAAAAACCTGACAGGCTGTTCTCAGTTTTCTGCTGAAAAGTCTGACCTGTGGATATTTTAACCCTCCAAGTGCTTTTGATTTTGACATCTGTGTCATGCTGTGTCCCTAGCATCATTAAGTTAAAGTTGGTGTTCAAATACCATTTAACCTTTCAAATTTATTTTACTTAACACTGTCATGTAATTGAGCAAAAAAGTGGATGTACACAAACCAACCCATATACTGTTTTTAGCAGTATCATCTGAGCAAACTGGTCTACTGGAAGGTGTCCCTGCCCATGGCAGGGCGGTTGGAACTAGATGATCTTTAAGGTCACTTACAAGCCAACCCACTCTATGATTCAATGATATAGGGATTTGGGCAATCCCTTCACCATATGGGTCCTCAAAGTGGAATCACATGGACAGTGTTAGTGTCCTGAAATGCCTTGGTACAGAGGAATGGAATACCAGCCCTGGTTTTCACAGTGAAACTTACCTGTTTGAAGAAAATAAGCTTGTAAAGAATTTTTATGTCTCGCTATTATCTCAGGTAAACAACCATTGCTCTTCTGCAGTGAGAAGGCAAACAAGAAAGGTATCTAGTGAATTTGGTTATTTAAGATCAAGGGAAAAGTCTTATATAACCAATAATAGGAGCAGTAAACTTGCAAGGCATTAAGGTGTGGTCCCTGTTTTAAAAATCTGTATTTCTAGATGTATATCTGTGAATATAAATTTAAATGCTTCTCCACTGAAGTGTTTGAACTGAATTTTAATTTTTGGGCAAAGCCTTCAAGAGCTAAAAGAGTTTTTGATTGCAGAGAACTTCTCTGAAGCATCACAATACACTACTGTGTGCATGCAAATGAGCATTCTGGCCTAGTCTTGACCACTTCATACTTTTCCTCCTACAGATGTCACCCCTTTGCCTGCCTTAGCTTACATCCCACTACACTCTGAAGGAAAAGGCTTCAAAAGAGTCTTCTCAACAGCCACTTGGACTGTTCCACTCCCAACCTCTAGAACTGCAGTCCTTTACAGTTCCAGTTTCTTGGACTCTGCTGTTAATTTTTAATGGAATTCATTATCCCTGGTGAAGAAAGAAGCATGTGGCACACTGATTACTTCTGCTCCTAAGGAGGATTCAGCCGAGTCAGAATATCAACATAGGAAAAGCATACAAAAACACACTAACTCCTAAATTTCTCAAATTACTTCTGAGCACTTTGAGAGGACTTAAACCAATATTCAAAGGAGTAATAGATGGTCAAACAGTTTGAAATGGGCCATTTACAAATGCATCATTTGGGTTTCACATTTATACTGACTCTGAGTGGTTGAAATCAGTCCAGAAGACTGTTATTGTTGTTGGTTTTGCCCTCTTTGTATATCTCCTCTGTGGCTTTGGGACTTACCTCCAGAATTTGTATTTGTCTCTCCCCACATCCTTCAAAGATGCCTGTCCTCCCCTTTACCACTCCTTTAAAACCTATACTTTGCAATAGGTTAATATTATGTGCTGTGTGTGAGAAAAGTGCTTAACAAATGTTTGGAAAACAAAAAAAGTTACTGTATCTAAATCCAAGTCACACATTCTCATGTTCCAGGAATATTTTAGTTCCTAAATGCCATCCTCAAGCAAATGCCAGGTTGCAGTGGTTATCCAATCATAAACCTTAAGGCTGCAAACATAACAAACATATTTTTCTTAAAACATACTAAAGAGGGGAAAAAAAGAAGAAAGAAAGAGACAAATAATTTTTGTGGCAGTTTAGATCCAAGGAAAAAAAAGTTTATGGAGAGATTGTTGTAAATGTCTTTGGTTTTCTATATAGAAACACAACAAATATGTTGGCTTCTTAAGGACATACAAGTGGTTTTTCCCTCTGTATCATGTTAGAAGCTCATCAGTATTCAAAATCTTAAATCACATTGTAAGTAATACCTGGCTGCAGAAAAGAAGTCTAACTAGAAATCTATAAACACTGTGTAGACCTTCCTAAAGTTTTCCATGACTTAGGAGCTGAAGTGTCTATTTTTTTTTTCCCTAGGTGATCATAGCATCTGTGTTGGGATTTTTATAAGCTCAGAAAGGCATTGAAACCCTAGGTTCCAAATCTCCAAACAAGGCCTAGCCCTGCATCTGAACAGGTATGCCTTGGTATTACACAGCATGAAGAGGGATGATATGCCTTAGACACAGATGGATCTATGTATGAGAATTGCATGGTCTGTTATTGAATGTTATATTTCAAATGTAGGCATCTTCTTCCCCAGGTTCAAGCCTAGGAAGCTGTTTCAAACCTCTCTTCTTCTGCCTGACTCTTGTGGCCCTTTCCCTGGGCCAGTTCCTCAATAACACAACAGAGAGAGAGTACTTCTTCCCACTTCCCCAGCTCCAGCCACTCTGTTCTCCACTGGAAGTTTGCAGTACCTGCCTCTGCCACTGTTCCTGGGTCTCTGCTCATTCTACCAATGTCCACTGTATCACCCACTGTAATAAATGCAGCTTCAGAAATATTCTGGCACCTACAGGGCTTCCCTTAAAACCCAGCTAAAAGTCCCAAGAACACAAGAGACAGTGCCAGCCAGGTACCCCCTAGGACTGCCTTTGCCAGCAATGGGAATATAAATGCTGTTATTTGCAAGATGCTACAACATGTTTAAAAGAATGCAACTTTTCAAGGCCAGGTACTGGGATGAGCAATGTTAAAGTGCAGTTAACAAGTGAAGCTAAATTTGAAATTACTTTTCATTTGGAAGCTTGTCCATAGGTTTGAAAATACAAACCAGTGTCAGACTGGTTTACATACTGCATTACTACCTTACCCCAAGAAAAGCCACCACAATGTATGTGGAACTCATGGTAATTCCTGAGAAGAGAGGAATATGTGAAAGATATGAAGCACATTCCTAACTTCTATTTTGCAGCTACTGATACAACTTTACCAATATGTCTGACAACTCACAAGAGATAAATTTTGCTAGAGCAGGGAGCAAAAGAAATGCAATTATTTCTTGAAATTTAAGTTTGACAGAGGCTTGCTGGCAATAGAAATTACTTTTTTTAAAGATGCTCTGGAACCCACTGAATCAAACCATCATTCATTGGTGGGAGTGGGTGGGGGGTGAGCAGAAACTAAATGGTTCCAGTTTGAAGAAGTATATAGTGAGCCAAATTCTGCACTTAATTATCCCTTTTGCCCTTTCATAACTTACTTTTATATCTACACTGGAGAACAATGTAGTCCTTAATGAAATATAAAACATATGTACTCAGTTCAACAAGCCCTTGGAAATCTAGTTGTCTGAATTACCTTTACAAATAAGGAAATGTATTATTAGGCTTTTACTTTGGAGTCAATATTTTTAAGAAAAGATTGATTTGCTTAGCCTTCCTGAACTGTATTGTCACAGAAAATATCAAAATTTGGTCTTC
This sequence comes from Margarornis squamiger, assembly GCA_035222235.1. Lineage (NCBI taxonomy): Eukaryota > Metazoa > Chordata > Aves > Passeriformes > Furnariidae > Margarornis > Margarornis squamiger. The sequence goes on from JAWWTY010000077.1 coordinate 81,010,252, forward strand.
AGCTATGTTTATATGGCTGGACAGTCAGGGAAATATCTGGGAGATGGGGAAGGAGGGAATTTGTTAAATGTAAATACTGACCTGTGGAAACCAACCTGACAAAAGGCCATGCAATTGATGTGAAGCTTCTCTCAGTAAGAGACTTAGCCCTACTTAAAAAACTTGGCATCATGCTGAAATAATTTCAGTGCCCAGAATCTAACCTGAGAGAGAATCCCACTAGAAACAGTAATGGTAGCCTAGTAAAGTGATAACAAACCTCAGATTGATTTTTCACCAGAAGCATACGTATCAGATTGACACAAGGATGACAGAACATCAGGATTGCCATAGCTGCCAAAATTTATTTCTGAAAGCCTCGGTAAGGATAGAAATCTAATTCTGATATTTGGAGAATCAATTGAAAATTGTAGTGTGATTAAAATAAGGAGCAAAGAGGATAGCCTCCATTCAAGAACCTTTCAAAATCGAGACTTCCTCATGCAGTGATTTTATAAGAGTGGAAAAAGTCTTTCTCAGGAATTCTTCTGTTTAGCACCACAATATGTGGTACTAAATGTGTGTCTGCAGGGAGTTTGGTATGCTAGACCAGACCTTTAGCTAATGGATATTTTTGTAAATATTTAGAGCCAAGCCATGGATCTATCCTAACTAGAAGTTTCCCTAAACTTCATAAAGATGAAAGGTATGCCTGAATTTGACTTTACTGCTACAGAAGAAGTATGTATATAATTTAGACTGGCGCCAGATGTGTTTTTTAGTGATTAAAAAACTCCTCTTTTTACATCAAGAATAAACTTAGTACTTATAACAATGTTAACAAACTGTAAATTGTACACATTCTTTTTTTAATAAAAGATATATTTTAAACAGGAAACAAAGCAGCAGCAGAAGTAAATTATGCCAAATAAGTCACTGCATCCCTTAATAATAATCTAAGCATGTTATCTATGTATGCACATTAATAAAATAAAGAAGTAGTGAATACACATGTGTTTCCACAATAGAACCATGGGTATGCTCTAGCTTAATTGGAGAGGGCATTATGGTCCCATGTTGTAGAAATTCCAAATTCTTAGACTTGTCTTCTGTAAAGATTAACACAAAATAGATGACAGCCATGATATGAAATTGTGATCTTATGTGGGGCGTGTTGAACTGAGCTGCCTCAAACTGTTGCCTGTGCTTTCTGATGTGTACAGAAGTGATGGAAAGCAGATAGGTCACCAGTTCACCTTCCCCTGCCATCCCACTACAGTGTACCCCAGCAAGCTGGTTGCAGTCACCTTGCGGATGTGCTCCTGCAGGCCCCTGACCCCGTACATCCTCAGCACGAACCAAAGCTTCAGCGAGCGGAACCTCCTGCCCAGGGGGATTTGCCAGTGCTGCAACCAAAGAGAAGAGAGGGCACCTGTGTTAGAACCTGTGTTAGAAACCACTGCTGCAGTGCTACAGCAGGAGCTACATTGTGCAGCGGGTTGGAAGTGAACCACATGGCCACATCCTACAGGCACTTGCTAGAGATGGGTCAAATAACAGTAGAAACACTTATTCCTGCTTCAGTGCCCTGGTGCGGCTCTTTAATACTCAAAGTTTTCAAATTAAAATTGGGAAGGGAAGTTGGTGTCAGGATGGAAGGGTCACAAGACAAATAAAATTTTATTTGTGCATCCTGAATTCTCCTCAAAGGCTTTAGAAAAATAAGTATCTTAAAAGCTTGTTACATTGGCATGTTTACAGTTGTGGTGCTAGCATCTGCAATGACAGGCCCCTTTTCCATTTCAAAACAACAGTGCTTCCCTGGGTTAAAGATTAAAATGCATATGCTTTTATTTTTATTTTTATTTTTTGTGATATCCACTACGTTAAAGAAAAAAAAAAAAAAAGGAAAAACAAACCCACAACTTCAGGACATTTCTTTCTACTGCTTGAACCTTGAGATACTGTACATGCAAAACAATTTCTGCCTTTAAGCAATTTTTTTTCAAAAAACAGTTTAAAATTTCAGTTTGAAGAACATTAAAAATTTAGCAAGCTGCATCCTTCTTGTAAAGAAGCATAACTTTTTAGGTCTACGATAGTATGGAAAATAAAAGTCCTGAAAATACAGTATATACAAGTAATAGTATTAATTATTACATTGATGCTGTACTTACCCGATAATCCGTTACAAGACCTGAAAATTAAAGAAAAAAATGTTCACATCATCACAACAGCCAAAGCCTTCAATCATTCTAATGTTATTGAAAAAGCTGTATCTTAGCTATACTTTATGTCTGCTGCAAACTTCAGCATCATCAGTGCCAACAGGACCACTAAATACCTACTAGAACACTTGGAAAGGTGTTAAATGAAGGTGCTTGTAATAACCTTCATTCCTTAGCTAGTAAGAATACACCACTAACAAATTAAACCATTTACAGAAGAAACACAATTTTCCTTTTGGTTATACTGCAGGTGCTGTAGAGATGACAGACCAAATACTGTTTATTTTCTTCTTGTAAGGAAAACAAGAAGTAGACAAAACTAATATTATTAATTTTGTTTTAAACAATTTGCAGAATTCTTAAACACACTGTGAACTCAAATTCTCTGCTGTGAAATGTCATCACCTTTACCGTAGTGAACTGGCAACACTTTTTAAAATAACACACTTCCAACTGCCCTTTATACTCATACATATATATATTTGTTGCTAATTCTTCAGCATGTCTAACAATTGACTGGAAAAATTGACTCTGAATTTGACCTCCTCCTCCTTGGAGAATAGTATTCTGCATTTTTTATGGCTTTTCATTTGTTGTAGTGAAAGCCCATTACAAACACAGATTAACTAAACTGCAAAGCAGTCCAGGGAGGCAAGTTAGTTATCTTTTATTTTTTTTTATTTATTAGTTGTCCTTTATATAAGCATGCAGTGTCAAGATGTGTCTATGTTTTCTTTGAATCAGGTAATTAAACTGATTTCATAGTAAAGGAAACTGTAACATAGTTAGTTAATTGCTGTAAGTCAGTGACAGAAATTAAACAGAAGTAAAATTTAAAGCGTTTATTTAGGAAACATCTGCTTAGCCTCCTTAGCCTGCTTTATTACTCTCCAGTGGAGTACAAGCTTCATAGGAAAGTATGTACTTGAATTCCTTGGAAAAATGCTAAGTGCTCCTGGAATTGTGAACTGCAAGGTTCTATATAGAACTTGTGAATTTGGCCAGTCTATGTCATTTTCAGCCTTTATGTTTTCTAGGAGTTAAAAAATAATAAAAATAATAAAAAAGACTGTGTCCTGTGTTACAAGCTCTCTTACTGATGTTCTTTCATCTATGCAGCCAAAACACAGGAAAGAAAATGATCCTTCTCCCCCTCTAACAGATAGTCATTGGGTTCTTTAACCTGTTACTATGTTGGTTTCCAGGTGGTAAAAAAACCAAACCCACACAACAACCATCAATCATTAACCTGTTCCTGGACTTCAGGAAATAAATGTGGTTGTCTCAGCTTAATAACGAGGTAAATCGATAATATTCATATTCTTCTGCATTGTAGCAGCCATTTTTGTTTGAAAGCTGCAAGACCAGTAGCAACGAGAGTAAAGCAACTGGTGACAGATAAATAATCCTACGCTCCTCTAATGGGCTATGTCTAATGATCCACAACAACGCCTTTCACAAGCTGTGAAGCAGAATGTAATTGATGCTTAGTCCTTCATTACAAGCCTTAGACTTACATCTGTATTTAACCAGGAGGAATTGCATTGTGGGAGCATATGTGGCATTCACAATAAAGGATAAAGCTGCATTCTTCATACACTGCCATTAGGATTTGACCTATATCCTGAGTTGTCAGGCAAGCTACTATAATCTTCCTGGTGTGATGATGCAAATCACATAAAATTATAATTAATGACAAAAAAAGGACTTTCCCCTTGGGGACACACATAATTGCCATATGGTTATTAAGAGTAATTGCTCACAGATAGAGATATTTTTCAGCTCATTTAAATTCCTGAGTGAGAGATGAGCGAATTCAAAAATACTACTTAATTTGCTTTGTAAACCATGATAGGAATTCTCAGACCTGAGACATACTCAGAAAACAAGGCACTCCAGCAGACAAGTCATACTTCCTGGAGTGCTGTCATCCCATAAATCAGAGAGGGATCAGTAAGGACTGTAGTACCCTTGTGTAGTAAATATGTAGAAGATTTGACTATGTTTATTGATAGGATAAGTGTGGGTTGGAAGTTTAACTGGAGGCATTTCCATTTGAAAATTGTTGTCCAATTCTTTGGAAAATTGATATTAAATGGGAATACAGAAGGGGAAAAAATTAGCATTACTAGACTGCTAGTAATCAGCTGATCTCTTTGAAATCATTATGTCAGATCATATAACATGCCATCACAGCTTCTGAAGGCAAGATGAAGGCTGAACAACTTTTTATCCAACTGGTGATAAAGTTTTCAGGTCAACTACGTGTCCTTACTGAAAGCACCTACTTTTGAAAAAGGTTTGATTTTCTTCTGGTGTTATTTAACCTGGAGAAGGCCTAAGGCTCTTGTATCAGCACTATCAGTTGTCACAAGAACATATTTTCACTTCAGTTGAGGTTGGATTCTTTTTTTCTCCTGAAGAGAAATATTTTTAATGTATATTAAGTAAAAGCTAGTGCCTTAAGTGTATTTGCTGTAACTTGTATTTCTCATTTAAAAAGGCCAAAAAAAGTATATATGTTTTTTGTAACAATTCTAGCCTTTAGAGGGTGAACCTCAGCTCCAGAATGACTGCATGTTCCTGTTTACTGCACTGTTCTGTATTTACATTGATTGGCAATGGAGGAAAGGAATAAAATGCAAGAGTTATACCAGTTTAGAATTAAGGCACAGGAATCCTATTTTCCTGGGGCTTTTTAGTGAGTGGTGGAATTCTGGATGGTATTAATTTAAATGTCAATGAGTTCATAGCCATGACAGAGAGGAGATAAAAGTACTCAGGATATACTTCTGGACACAGATCAGCACCATCAATTACAGGAAAAATATGAGATTGAGTATATGGTATGACCATCCACATATGATTCACCCTCTTGTGAAAGTTATAATGGAACCTCCACCACATGTTGACACTGCACTGCTGTGACTATCTTCAAAATTATTCAGTTAATAACTGAATGTGTAAAAATGGGCTTCAGGATGGCAAATATCACTCTGCAGTTGCTAAGTATGTGCAAGGAGCAGCACTAATCCATTAAGGAGCTTTGTACAGAGCCTAAGATTCATAAATTCTTTGTGAGCATTTTGTACAAGACAGATAGTCTGCTCTTACTGCCTTTCTCTACAGCCAGTGGAAGAACACGAGAGGTTCAGGACACTGTCACAGAAAGCCATCACTCAAAAATACAGCAGAGACAGCAAACACAGTTCGTCCTGTCTTTGTGGTTTCGGGGAGTTTTTGCTTCTCACATGGGTTTTTTGAAAAACTGGGATCAGAGGCTGCATGAATAGCTAAGAAAAAAGTCACAGACTTTAGAAACTCTAAAAACAAATCAGATTCCGAAACCATTCTGGAGAAAGATATGTTGGGGAAGGCAGGTTAAGGAACTTGATACACAGCACCCAGTAATATGTTTATCTGACAGCCAAAGGATCATAAAGAATTTTCTCAACAGTCCTCAAGAATCAGTGGCAAATCTGGAACAGGGGAAATCCCAATACAAAACCAGTATTATAATACTTTATAAAATTACTTTCCTTCTATTACTTTTAACTAACTAAAATCTCACTAGAGAAGTATTTGCATTTTAATAAGCTTAACTCCCTCGGGCACTCAGAAAATGGAAATAGGCTCCTAAACAGCTTACGTACATTTCAGAATTTCAGTTTTCATCTGAAGTCCTTTTTTTCCATTAAATATCATGCAAACAAAATAATAATAACAACTCATTTAATTGTAAAATTACCAGATTCTTGATGGTGATGCTGCAGATAAAGAGGCTCTAGTTTAAAGGCACCTATTAAGTCTGATCTTTTTTTCACCCTGTATAAAAAAACCCAAAGAAATCAAATTGAGAAATTTAAGAATAGAACTTTAAAGGATTAAATTTCCACAAGAAGTGAAGTCAAATTGAATGTGTTTAAACTGGCATATTTCCTGAGCACAGCCTGTGCCATTTTCAGTGCTTTTTCACAGCCATATCAGTACTGTACTTACAAGTAGTTAAGTGTAAGGCTCAGCAGGAACGGGCAGCATGACTGCACGACTGCATATTTAAAAAACAGACAAGAAACAGACACAGAGGATCTTTTTATGGTGATAGACACTCACACCAGAATGTGAGACTAGCTGAAGCAATGTTAATGTTTGCAGTCAACAGAAGTTGTCTTGAAACTACTGCAGTACAAAGCTGCGTGGGAAGAGCTGTTGCTTCCTGAACACCGTGCACAGCCGCGGTGAGGCCTTAGGGACGGATGCTGGCCACTGCCTCTCCATGCTGCAGCCACGGCAGGGACAAGCCACCCGGCCCAGACTCAGCCTTCCCTCTTGTACCACCCTGCCCTTAGCTGGATCCAATACATGGGTACTGACAGACATGCTATAGCACAATGTAACACTGAGACGCACACCTTACTATTGCCAGCTAGTGGGTGGTGTGACTGGACTGAGGTTCAAAAGCCAGTGTGTCCCTTTTAGAGACAATAAGCTATGCTTTGCCGATGGTTAGTAACAAGATTCTTCTGGTTCATGCTTCCCGCTGTGTAAGACTGACTCACCTTCACAAATGCTGGGGTTTATAGAGGCAGAAGAAGAAGAAACCATAAATCAAAAAAAGGGAAAGACTGCTATATCATTATATTAGGCCTATAAATATATTACAAAGTAACCAAAAATTGTATCAACATGGAAATACTCTAAATGACCAAAGTCCAAACCTTTTTCTTCTCTGTTATAGTGTAAAATTGTAAATTTCTAAGTAAAAATCTAATTTCCAATATTTTACTGTGTATGTATAAATGCACAGGACAGTACATACTCCCAACTCTCATTCACATCTAGGCTGTGATCATAAAACATCTTATTCAAACAAACAAAAAGCCTCTCACTAATGGTCAGGGAAGTATCAAGATTAACATCTAAGAGCTTGCCTTCAGGCACGTAGCTGAAGATAAGCAAGCTTCTGCACATGAAAAACAGCAATAAATTTTCAGAACGGTCTCAATAAAAACAATTAACAACGTCTTTCTGTGCTGAAAATGTCCCATGGACAGAAGGGAGAAACTATTAACTGAAAGCAGGTTTAATTAGGGTAAATATTTTTAACAAACCCTAAGTTGTTCTACTGTGGTCTATTTGATATGTTTGATTACTTTGATATATTCATGTTTCAGTAGCTCATTCTATGTGCAACTAATGCAAGTTACAAGCAATGTTCTTGATTTTTTCTCCTGTTATACGCTGTTAAACAATGGAACAGATAACTATTCTGCAGGAATATCTAGCTTAGAAGACATAAAAATGCTACCATCTTGTTCTCCCTTGGTGATGTCACTGCTTTTTTTAAAAGCATCTGGGGACTTCAGAGGTCTTAATCTGGCAACAATGAAAAATTCTCTAAAAAGATTACTAAAATAAATCCAGAACTTGGACATTAGTGTATATGAACCACTTGAGTTGCAGCCCTACACCCCATGCCTAAATTCCACCCTAGGTATTTAAACTTTGCAGTAAGTGCTTGTGTGGTCTGGACAAGGGACAGTAACTGGAGAACTCTCCAGTCTAGTAAGGCCTTCTGATTAGTATCTGCTATTGGTTGTTCAAACTGTCAGTGACAAAATAACAAAGAGAAATACAAGGCCAATCAAAAGAGACTTCAGGACCCTGGGATGGCTGGTAGAAGAATCAGAAACACAGGTAGTGAAGACTTTCTAATTCTTCCAGTAATGAAGAATAATATTGATAGGAACGGGCAGATCCATCAGGTCCTAACTTTCTTTGCAAATACCCCTGACTGAATGAAGGATCACGTCAGAAAGACATGATGTGGCAGTTCGTGTGGCAGTTCATGTAGGCAGCACATGTGGGAAGGGTGCTGCATCTGCAAGTGGATCCACACCTCAGGTACATGCTGAGTGCTCAGGAGGTCCACACCAGAGTGCTGAGTGCTGCAAATCTCTGCCATAAAGGTGGGCACTCGCCTCAGAGCCAGACCCAGTGTGTCTACTGAGACAGCCCCTGAGCAGTCTGCAGCTTATACCCAGACAGAACTGGTAAGGAAGGAGATGTCAGTACAGGTGATAGTTTGCAATGCATGGCCAGATACTTCTACTGGAGAAGAGGCTGGTACCCACGCAAAGTGTGCACAGGTTGATTGCCTGTTGCAGCAGGTAGCTGAATCACAAGACAGTTAATAGACTAAGCAGAGAGTCTGAAACAGAGACAGATACATGGCTTTGGAACTATACACTTTGTTGGACCTAGATGATCTTTAAGCTCCCTTCCAAACCAAGCCATTCTGTGCTCTGTGAACTACAGATAAGCATTTCCTGTAAGCACCTTCCTTCCAAATACTAAAACACCCTTCCCAACCAAAAGTTAACACTTAAACCCTGAAAAGAGTAATAAAAAAGCAAAAATACGAAGATTTTGCAAGATGATTATTTTCACTGTCTCTGAATGAAGACACTTCTTCCTATTTTATAATATTTCAGAGAAACAATTAAACAAGGCAGGCAAAACTGACTGGTAGTTTCAAGGCAAAGTCTCTAAAGGACTCTAATATTTGAATATTCAAAATATACACTTCTTGGAATGCCTATATTAAATTTCTTTTCATAGGAAATTGACTGCTCTTTTCTGCACATCAAGAAATCTGAGAATATTTTACAAAAGGTTTATAATGAAATTGCTTCCAAATCCAAAATTATATCAGTGCCACATATTACAGTGAGTAGTTAGATAATTACATTAGAGATCTAATGGCTAGATTATCTTAATCAGCTTGCAGCGAAAAGAAATGCGAGTGTTTATTGGGGAAAGTGCTGAGGAGCCTGGGTGATTTAGAAGCCTGCCCATCAACAGAACTCAGATTACTTTGGCTCCGAAATGATGTTCAGTGTTTACTGAACTCTTTCCATGTTATCACAATATTGTGCTTAATACTTCCCAGGGATCCTAATAGGACTATGTATCCTTCACAGTTACTTTTTCTTGCCATGCTCCTTCATCCTTTATTATTACATTTCACCTTTTCAAACAGTGTCATAATTTGGAAGAGAGGTAAATTTTGGATATGGGTCTCAGAGTTAGCTGGACAACGCATTTGGCTTCAAGTCAAAGAGTTTAAGTGTACATTTCATTCTTTATTAAGTGAATAACATCTATACATAAATGCCTTACTGAAATGAAGCCTGAATGGCTATAGTTGTGAAACTTTCACTTTGAGTAAGGAGACATGTTCCAAGGTCTCTTGAGATTCCTTGTAATGGAATCTTCCTACCTATGAAAACAAACATTTTATGCAATGCCTTCTTTAAAGGAAAAAAGAAAAACGGAGTAAAATACTTTCCTAAGTCTAAAGTCTAAGCTTGGCGAGGAAGAAGCCAAAATCACCTGAGGTGGGAACTCACAGTGTGATTGTACATACCTTGTTTTCCTGGAAAGCCAGGTAAAACACTTTTAACATAGTTGCACAGGGTTTTCAGGGAAAGCAGAATTAATGAGAAATTAAACTGTTAGGGACTAGACTCTGACCCCTAATTGTTCTACAAGCATGTCATGAGGTACTTGTAAACTCGAGTGCTGGGTTAATCACTGCCACTACCGATGAATTAGGGTCAAAATGTAAGCTATTTACCCTAAGGAAAAGAAAAAAAACCCATAATGGTTTGGAATATTTGAAATGCCTACATCAGCTAAAATATTAAAGAAAGAAATGTAGTATGGTACTTGAAAAGCCAACTTTGCTGGGGATATTAAAAGAGCCAAAGGTTAACCAAAAGCAACTGAGTGATTACTCTCACATTTATTCTTCTTTTAAATAAGGTGACTTATTTCTGCATGTTGTTTTGCAGTCTTCTTCTTAACATTAACATAGTTTTTCCTTCTATTTTCTCATTTTTGCAAATTTCATTCTAACAGAAATTAATGTTTTCATTTATTTTCATAAATAGCCTGCATTTACTGAATAGCTTTTTTGTTAATAAGTATCATTAGTTGATATGCCAGTAAACATCTCGTTTGGGACACAATAGGATCATCTATTATGGAATGCTTTTAACAAAACCATGTTATTATTACTGCTATGATACTTCGGTTTGTTTGAAAGTATGTCTATGGGTTTCTATTTTGGCATCTTTTTAGATCAAAATATTGTCTCTGCTGTCATCTGGGGAAACAGAAAATCAGAACAAAATTACATCAATAGTCCTTTTTGAAATCAGCTGCTTTTCATCAGCCAAAACTCAAACATTTTTAGAAAGGCTTTTAAAAGAAAAAATGTTCAACTAAAAGAAATTTTACAGAAAAGAAGAACAGAAAGCTCTGCTTAGCATGCTGTTCATTGCACTGATACCCTTAAAGAAAGTTTTTCATTTATGTTTTAAACAGTCCCAAAATGGAGCAAGTATGAATCTGCAGACTTTTGGGGACTTCTCTCTCTTTCTGAAACATAATGCAGAGCTCAGGCCTATTTCTAAATTGTATATTTTCAAAACCTGGATTAAATGAAAGTGAATTTTGTAAATAATTTACAAGAATTAAAGCTATCCAGTTCTCCACATTTCAATAGAGAAATATAAATAAAAGTCTACTGCTAGAAAGGCAGACTAATATAAAGTGATTTTTTTCTCTTGCAGTGTTTCCTTTTACTGTAATACTTACCACATAGCAGAGCAGTCAAAATTCACTAGGAGCCATTTGTGAGGATTAAAGTTAAATGAATCTGCAAACTGAGAATGGATAAATAAAAACAGAATTATGAAAGTGAAAAGGATCCATGTGCTAATGATACAACTTTGTCAAATTGTCTGTGTACACCTTAACTATGAATGAATTCCTGAACTGGGTCTTTATAATGTTCATGCTGATGTCACCTTACTTAGTAACTGTTTTAGTTAAAACTTCATTCATTTTGGGAATGGAATTCATCTTAGGTGGGCAGTTAGGCCATTGGTATTATCAATATTTTGAGCATTTGTTGACAATTACACTTTTTAGTTACAGATGTTACAGATAAATATATGTCTCTATATATGTATATATATATGTATGTATATAATATATATCTACATGTATATGTAACTACAAAATAAATAAATCTGCATCCTCAGAAACATTCACTGTGGTTCCTATCACATTTTCCACTAACAATTCATTAAGCTTTCTATTTCCAAGAATATTAAATATATACACACAAAATTGAAATATATAGAGACAAATTATTTATTTAATTCTGAATCTACACATCACATTCATTCATAAAATTACAACTGACTAGGAAATTTTTATTTTTTTTTTTTTCCTGACAAGGTATTTTCTTTCAGTAGAAATTATTTTTTCATCTAAGTCAAAAGCAAAACCACCACAGAGTAAGGACTTGCAATACATGTTTATACACATCATGTGCCAAGCCCAGTTTACTTGAGATATGATTAGGTGTGGTATCAGAAGAAACCCAGGGAGGTAAGATGGACATCATGTGGGAATGGCTTTATCCATGTGTTCTGTTTCAACAAAGGCAGCAGTCATCAGCCTTAAAAAAGAGGGATGGGGGCCTGGCAGCCCCAAGGTCTGACTATTCCATATAGGACTTTTCTGTTCTCATTTGCTTCTCGTAACCTTCCCTGTCACTTGTAAATAATTAACAATTACTCTAATAAGGGAAGATTATCAGTCTGTCTATCTATCTATATATCTATCTAGCTATCTCTCTGTACTATGTAAGGTAGGAAACCTATTCATTGTTGTTAAATATTTACTCTTATGACAAATGCTGGCCCAGACAAGGAATACTGTTTCATTTCCTTCAGGAACCAATAAAAATAATTTAAAAAATACTCCCCCACAGGAAATTACAACAAGCTTCATTTGCTGATAAAAAAAGAGACAGAAAGAAATGCTTTATTTGTGAGGGGGTTTTCCCTCCTCTTCTTCATTAGTCGCTACATATCAGTGCTGTGTTTAAACTTCTGGCTTTACCAAACAGCAATATTTTCCCCCCTGACGTAGAAGACAAGGACTTATCTGTCTGTCTGAGGGGAGCAGCAGGAAATTGAAGTATTCTTATCTAAGCAACTGAATGCCAAGTAGCTCAGCAAGGCAGGGGGGGAAAGGAACAGGAGAGCTGTTGGGGGAATATTTCATTTAGCTCTCTTGGTTATTAAACCCTGTCTGTTTGAGATAGAGCTACTGGCGCTAACCTATATGACTTTCAGGATACAAGAAAAAAATCAGACATAGGGTGGGGTTTTTTTTCTGTGCAATGTAGAATCAGGCTTTTATAAATGTGTCTTTTGGGTTATTTGGGAAACAGTTCCTCTTTTCTATTTTGTAAGACACTTTGTTGATTCACTGCTACTTGCTATTCTGAATGACAAACTCTTACATAGCAACTTGCATACTCCCAGCATAAACCAGTAAAAATTACACAAATTTAAGCAATGTAATAGAACGTACAGGGATTTGAGGTGCATCTTACTCAGAGATTGTGGAAGAGCCATTAATCTTGGATACATAAGCAACACACAAATTCTACAAAAAAGCAAGGTTTTAGTAGGCTTCTAGAGTAAAAAACACACTCTCACCTCCACTCCATTTAAAAGATGCCTGAATTCAGGGCAGATGAATGCACTCCCAGCATAGGCTGCATCAATATGCATCCAGATATTTTCCTTATTACCTACAAAAATAATTGAAGGGGAAATAAATTAAACAGCAGATTAAAAAGCCCTATTAATTTGCATGAAACCAAGTGCCTGAGAGATTTTTCTTTGATGATATTATTTTCCCAATCTAAAATTAAATTAAGATATTAAATGTTTCTACCATCTGGGTTTTTGTTAATACATAAAGATGTATACATATTATTTTTCCTTCCCAATTCTACTGGAACAAAGTCATAGAATCATAGAATATCCTGAGTTGGAAGGGACTCAAAAGGATCACCATGTCTAGATTTATCTTACTAATATTAAGAAACATAAACTGTTACATGATTTTTTATTTAAGAACCATCACAAAATACGTTTTAAAAATATGTATCTAGAGATTTAGCAATAATTTCTATGGCAATTAAACTACTTTAGCAGGAAGAGCTAGAATATTAGCTGTGCTCCCCACTTCTAACTCAGGAATCACAAACAGGTAACTAAACTGTATTTTTTACATAATCATATAGGTGCATGCACATGCTTTTGAACTATGTGCAACAAACTATTTATTTCAAGTACAGAGACATTTATGGAAAAGCAAGGATTGAAATGTTAAGAAAATGTTAGTTTTGATTAGCTACTGAATGGTTTCTGCAGAATATTTTGTCATATGAGCAGTTCATGTATTCTCTGTAATTTAGGATTCACACTGTATTACAGATCACCAGTATTAATGCACTCAGTAACAATTCCAGTCTATGAGTTGATGGCTGAAGCCCACATAATGTTTTTACACTGGTCACCAAATAATTCTGATGGCTATTTCCACATACAGAGGTATATCCATTGAGATCTACAATTGGGCACCAAGTTTGTGCTGAAATATTCATTCTTGAGAACTACATTTTCTTTTTGCATAAAAGTCTGGGTAAAGCTAATAAAACATTATTCACAACATCCACAACTTAGGTTTATTTGAAAACACGTTGAAAGTTCAACTGATTAATTATTCTTAAATATGCTCATGTATACTAATAAGAAAATTAAGCAGAAAAGCTAGCATGAAACTTCTGACTTCAGTGGTGTGAAATCCTTCCCCTGATCTCTGCTGCACAAGCAGGTGAAGCACATTGAGGTGAAACACATGATTAGCTGCTATACCAAAAAGTATTGGTGTCATTGTTGTATTAGGTCAGGTCTATAGGAATAACTCAAACACCAAAATTATCTGTAGCTGCTAAACCTGTTTAGAAAAGAGAACTGGGAGAAACTGAGTCTCTGGGGCTTGTGCTGAAGAGCAGGAAACCTCACAGAGCAAGTGAACACCACACAAGCATCAGAGTTCTAAATCCCACCTGAATAAATTAACAGAACATCAAATGTAGCTGTGTTTCTATGAAGCTGCTTTCAGTTGCTTACAGCTGTAAATTGCCTGTTCTATATGTACACTTGAATAGATACTGTGCACTTTGATTGCATTTTCATCAACCAGCAAGTGTGTGCTTTTGACCAAACCCTGCTGCAGATCAAAGCTTGACACAACAAACCATAACAGAAATATTTATGAAGAGTCCATGACTCGATCACTGTATTAAACACCCTGGCACTTGTTCTATTTTCTTGAAAGATGAAGAAATTGGAGGGGAGAATAAGGATTAAGAATACACATGGATTTTTTTGTGCCTATTTCCCTGCTTTTCATAGTTTTTAGAACCAGGCAGAAACAAAACACTTGGTGCAGAGAAGAATTAGAGTTCAACTTTCCCCTGATATTCACCATTGCTCTAGATGCACTTGCAGGTAGAAAGGCTACAAACTGAAACATTTACAGTAATTAAATGTTTAACTTACAGTGTTCCAAAATATGCCTCCCCAGAAAAAAACAAAACCCTTGAGGCAATGTTCTCTATACTTTTTAACAGTTTGAGAATGCACATTTGCTGCTTGACCTAATATTAGAAATAAAACTGTAACTGAAGGTCTCATCTATAAGTAGCTTTATTGAATTTGGACACTGACGCTGCACAATGTCCTGGAAATGACTCAGCATGGCTTAAACTGACATCTGCAATTTTAGAAAGAAGCAGCAAAGACTTACAAATAGGACCCAGTTCTAACAGTTTGTCAAAGGAGCAGCAAGGTGTGGTTCCAAGTGTTGCACAGAACTGCAGAACCAAACAAACAAAGAAACAAACAAGCAAAAAGGTGTTATAGCACAGATAATTACCAATTGAAAAAAAAAAAAAAAAAAACCAACAAAAACAAAAAAAAAAACAAAAACAAAACAACCAAACCAAACAAACAAACAAAAAAACCAAAAAAAAAAAAAACACACAAAACCCAACTGAGCTCAAGGTTACACAA